>CM029012.1:290039334-290639334 GCA_016801055.1 Panax notoginseng | reverse complement strand
AATTAAAATAAATTGATTTAAGTATAGTTAATAGATTTTTACTATTATAAAGTTAAAATATCTAAAATGTATCATTTACCAAGAAAATTATATACCAGAAGAACAAAACTATAATTATTAGCTTGTTATAAGTTTTTTACTTTCAAAACTTGCAATGTTGGGAGGCGAGAACAATGAACAATATAATTTTATTGTTAAAATGTGTTAAGTTCGAATTAATTTAGAATTAATCTAGAAGGGGTTGAATAATTAATTCACATTTATGAATTTTCGGGTGAAGGGAGTATTTATTACTTTCATTTACCCAATTATTTAAAAATTAGAAGTCCAAATATTTAAAGTAAGTCTAAAGTAAATTTTGGATCAAGTTGGATTTACTAGTTGTTAGTTGTCATATATATATTATAACTCGCACTCTCCATAAATATAATGAAATAAAATTAATTTTTTATAACTTTGTAAATTGTAATCTATGTATTGAGGATAAATTATAAATAAAAGTTTCCATAAACATATTATTAAAGTTCTAATCAAGGATTTGAGAAAAAATAATTAAATATTCAATGTAAACTTTTGAATCTAATTATAAATTAAAAATATTCATACACACTACAATATTACTTCACACATAAAATGAACATCTAAACATTAATAAGTAGAGCATTCATTTCAAAAATGATGAAAATTTATTTGAATTGTAAAGAACATTGATTATTGTAATTAAATATTTATTAAAAATAAATAAATTAACATTCATTTATTAATAAATTATATTTTAAAACTCATTATTTTTTATTCTAGTTATAGTTAGGGTTGTAAATGGTAACCGAAAAATTCGTATTTGTCCGCATTCGTATTTGAAAAAAAGTGGATATTATCTGTATTCGGTTTTAAGGTATACGCAAATAAACGAATACAGATACTACTATATCCAAATCCGTATATATCCGTTTACACCCCGACTCGCCCCCAAATCTTGGTCTTCCTTCAACCTCTGATCTGATGTTAACGATAAAACTTCATCTATTAAATCTACCAACAATTTTATTCGTTTAATGAGTCTATTACATACATTACATCAATTTTTTACCTCCATCCCTGGATCGCAACATCTTTCTTTAATATTCACTAATATTATACTTGATAAAAACTCATTTAATTAAAAGCTTAACATCACTCTTTATTCCAGAATTGTAAACTTTGCAATTTTCAGTTACATCTCAAAGTCATAAAAATTACAACTTATTTTAATATATTAAATATGCAACTCTTCCAACCCTACTTCTTGTTGAGTATTCCATAACTTCAATCTAACACTAAACCCTTCTCAACTTCATCACCATTTATCTATCTTATACTTTTAATATTAACAACCAGTCAGTTCTCAGGAAAGAGAGAGCTTTTTGTTAAAACGGTGCTCAATTAGACAACCTCTTTCCTTGACAGAACTTTCTAGACATTGTCAATACTGTTAATCTAACATAGTTAAATGACTTCTACATTTATTAACTTAATTGTAAAGTACACCATACGTTTTTATAATAATTCCCAACTCTTTTAATCAAATATCTAAAGTTATTACAACTTTAAGTTTTATTACATATAAAAAAGACCAATTATCTACTCTTATTTAACTTTCACGTTCTACTGTCAGACTCTTTTGGTAATACTTCCTTAACTGCAAATAAAACATATTTGGAAGAATGAGCATAAGATAGCTCAACAAGTCTAACACATAACACATAAGAGAACTTACACTTCTTTGATTCAAAGGGA
The DNA here is from genome assembly GCA_016801055.1 of Panax notoginseng. Taxonomy (NCBI): domain Eukaryota; kingdom Viridiplantae; phylum Streptophyta; class Magnoliopsida; order Apiales; family Araliaceae; genus Panax; species Panax notoginseng. Next base: position 290,637,558 of record CM029012.1, on the reverse strand, counting down.
TGAATAACTTAACAAAAGATATCAATAATTGTTCATAATAGTAAACTGTGGGTTGTTAAACCAAAAATTGTTTGTCAGTCACAAGACTTGGAACTCTCCATTCGTCAGTCATAAACATAAAGACTTAAAACTCTCTGTAAATATTATAATGGGATCAACCTAATAATATCTTATGTTATGCATAACACCTTCTATACTGACAACTTTTGTGTTCAATAATATAGGAGTCGATTACCCGACACTTCATAAATTCCCCCATGAATAAGGGTTATTCATTTCAATTGCTAATTTACTGAGTTTGTCCCAAAACAATTTGGTTTGGCACAATAAATTCAACTCAAATAAAGGATTATAATAATTCAATATCTCATCAATAATTATTTCGAAAGGAATAGCTCAATACTCGAGTTAAGTTGAATCAAATGACAAATAACTCTTCTCAGTAAATTATTTCACAATATATAATGAACTTCATAATTCAAAGAAAGAATTAAATGAAATTCAACAATTTAAAACACATCGTTGCACTTTGCGGAAGTACATAAATCGAATGAGTTAAAAAACTTACCTGATAGCGTCTTCTAAATTTACGTTAATTTCTTGTCTTTCGTATGGCTTACGCAATATATTAGGTCAACATACAATTAGTCATAAACATGACTTTACTCTTATTACTTAATAAATCTTGAGTATGAATTTTATTTCAATACTTTATTACATTTTAATGTTAACGTACATATCATGCTTTATCTTATTTAATTAGTTTGTTCTAATGAAGCAATTTAGGTAGATAGTTTTATCAAGTTTTACAACATAAACGTACTAACATGCATAATCATGTTTTACTTCCTTTATTAGGTCGATTAGGACATTTTCTTAAGCTAGCTTATCATGAACATATGGCTTGCTACTTATTAACATACAATTTATGTTTAGCATACAATATTACATGATTTCGAATATAATAATGATTAACTAACAAGAATATGGCAAGTCGTAAATTACCTTTAGAAGTTGCAAACTTTGCGATTATCTTAAATAATCAAGACTTGATTTCTAGCTTTCAAATATATGTGATCTTACTATACTCTCTTAGAATTGCTTTGGAATTTAATGCAGGTTATTAGTATGGCATGAGGGTCTTATTTATAGGCAACCAAGACTTAATGATCATCACACCACAACCAATCAAAGTGGCCAACAAGGCCATCTAGCTCAACCTCTAACAAATGAACAAGGCCAAAAGTTAAGCCACAAGTAACAAACAAGGCCGATGACCTACCAAGCTTGAGACTTGCAACCCAAAAATCACATTTCACCCTTCTATGCTTGACAACACTAAAGCAAATAACTAATAAGTCACATCAAATAACTAATAAGCCACATCTCTCCTATCATTGCTTGACAATACACCAAGAGCTAGTAAAACTCAATTTTGTGACTAACTCTTCAAAACAAGTATCAATACTTACAAGCTTGTAAGTATTACATACTTTCATAATGGCCAAAATACCTCTACTTTATCTACACACTAATCGGATCCTACTTAGTTTGGTTACTCTAAATTGGTTTATCATCTAGTTAGCATCTAGTCTGCTCATTAGTTAGCTTTCCTAACTAATCCGGTTAGCCGAAATTGTTGACTTTTTCAAAGTTGACTTTACGTTTTATGAATAGTGATTTAGTGTTTTTATGAATTGTGATTTTCTAGTTAAGTTTTACAAAAAATTTCTATACTTATACTTATAATGAAAGCATACACATTTAATCATTTAAGGTTACATTATAAGGATTAGGAATATTACACCCAAATCATATCTTAGTTCCATTACTAAAAGAGCGAAAGGATGCAAGGAAAATGGTTCAGCAAGCTTCTGTGCAGCTACTTCCAATTTGGCTCAGCAAGTTGCGAAATTGGTCCACCAATATGTAAGGAAAATGTTTCAGTTTTTCTTTTTCTTTTTCTTTTTCTTTTCCTGGTTTGGAAAACAAATTTTCTTAAAAAACTTTTAAGGATTTATTACAGCTTTCCTACTATTAAACAATATGTTTGGATACCATTACTGCTACTGTTACAACCGTTCTTTCTACCAACATATTTCTAATATTTTACTTCTTATTTATATGAGTCTAATGTTTAAATTTTAATATATTTAGTAATTTATTTCATTGGGTCGTAAGCTTAAAATTTGAAATATGCATTGATTTATATTTGAACCATAATAACTATTTGGTCGTAACTCACATAACCCATATATATTTAAAATACGTAATATGGTTTTAGTTCTTAATGGAATCTTAACCATATTTACATAATCTTCTTTACATTTAATCAGGTTTCTACTCTTTAACGATGGATACCACACATAAAACTATAATGTGAGTGAGGATGAAGCTAAATCAGAAACACCCCTCCTACTCCTCTCTTTTCTTTATGATGTGATCACAGGATATTTTAAGGAGTAGCTGTCTGCCTTTGTGCTCTTATTTTTAATTAATTAATGTCATATTCTTATCTAATTGAAAAAGAAAAAAAGGAAAAGTAGTATAATCTCTTAAATCAGGTTGAATATAGGATAAAATTTTCAATATGAAAAGATTTGTCTAGTTCCCCTTTTTTTCTTAGTTTTCTTTTTTTCAATGTGTTTGTTGTTGTTGGGGGGTTTTTTTTTTTTTTTGGGGGGGGGGGGGGGCTAAGAGGGGAAATATATAAACATAACAATCATTAAATATTAATCTCATATTATATTTGATTGATTAAATTTTGTTTTAACCCCAAATAGACGGATTTATCCATAAAGAGATAACGTGTCATGTTTTGTCATGTTGGTACCACAGAGAGGAGGAATAATTAAGTACACAAGCTTATAAAAACATTAAATGAAAAAAATTCCAAAATTTGGATTAGTATAATTATACAACTGTTGGCACTAAGAACAACACAGGTGATTTTCTTAGATAGTCTGGCACAAATTTTTACAATATTTAAATATCGTAATAGTCTAAGTACTTGAACGGCCTTTGCTCAAACTTTTTGAGGGTGTATTTGATCAAACGAAAGTAAAATTTAAAAAAACACAGAAGCTGGAGGCTTAAGGGTTTTTTTTCTTCTAGAAATGGGGAATGTGCAGCTGATGTTTGCTTTTGCCTGCAAATTAAATGCAGGTAGTGGTGCAAGTACAAGACACAGTACAGAACATTTGTATTTAGTTTTCTGTATCGGACATTGCATATCTATTCTTCCACTTTATTGCAGTATTGATCATGTCTTCAAAGATGGAAATAAAGTGGCCGACAAACCGGCTGCTTATGATCGAACTTCAAGTGAGTTATGTATTTTCGAGACTAGTTCTCAAACCAAGTTCAGTAGAATATGTAAAACTGATTTGTGAGGCTTTCATTCTTATTAACCTCCATAATGCGTATCCTTTGGAATTTTATACAGGGACGAGGTCAGATTTGGAGTAATCATGGCTTCAGGTTTGTAATTTGAGCTACTCTGAGAAACTCTGTAGTCTGTCATTCAACAGACGGGAATTTAGTTTGTGCAACTATATATATATATATATATATATATATATATATATATATATATATATATATATATATATATATATATATATATATATATATTTTAATGATGCCAAGGCTGCTGCTTTATATTTGATGTTTCTTGTAACAATTGTTGTATTTCATAATTTTTTTAGTGCGAGTCAAGGGCCAAATCCCCAACACTTATTTGATCTGTCAATTTGAAGATGCCCAAAGTGTTAATATTCCTTCAACAATCTGTCCCTTTTGCATTTGAACATATTTCCAGATTAAGAAATAATATTCCCTTTTGATAAATGATGATTATTATGATAATATTTTAACGAGATTAATTGCTGACAGAATGGGGGATTTTTTTTCTCTTCCGCGCTCAATTTCTTAATGGATGAGAAATAATACATCTAATAGCAAGAAATGAAATTTGAAAAAAGAACATATGGGGCTGAATTTGCATTTTCTGTTTGTTGAAAGGAATGGTTATAAATAAATAAATAAGGAACGGGGTGGGTTGGAGTGCTCATCTGCATCTTCGTGGGAAGGTTCACCTTGGCTAAATGTTAACCTTCGTCTCTATTGAGTAGGATGAAACAAATATGAGAAAGCAAAAGCTTGGAAAGTCCTTTCAAATGTTTTCAACACTTTAACCTTGCTGAAAGCAACAACAGGACTTCAAGTCGACTTCTGCGTTGAAAATAAAGCTTGGGAATATTGTGGTGATGTCCCTAGCAAATAATGACAATATAAATAACTGTTAGAAAGAAATAAAGAAACTTATAGCATTGACCAACTGTGTACTAATTATGGAATAAAACAACATTTGGGTCAATACAACTGACGGTCAAAAGCATGCTCTGAACCTGCTTACACATAAGTTGCAGGTCTCCAAGTTTTTCTGTGGAGGTCAGGACCAAATTCTTCGGAGTTTCAGTTTAAGAAGCTAAAAGACGCTAGATTATCCAAGCAATGCTTTCACTAAGAAGATTATTAAAAACTGGAAATTTCAACGTTACATTAAGCGTAATACACGTTGGTGATGTAAAGTATATCCTAAAGAAAATATCCACGTTGATGTAAAGTATATCCTAAAGAAAAACTTCCATAGCACTTCATAACTTGAACAACTAGCTCCTAATCAACTTCAGTGACGATGGTATGTCCTAGGAAAAACTATCATCTATCTTCATCATGACCTTCTGGTTTCATAATATTTTAAATTAAATCTATAATAACAAAAAAGGACTTCATATGCGGTATTATTATGGATATGAATCCATGACAATGATATTGGAGGAAAGCAAACGCAGGGTACTTTAGATGGGGAAGAGTCATATTCTTTAACAGTGAGGGTTGCCGAATAACAAAAGCCTTCCATTCTTCTTTGTCGATTTTGCCATCCCCATTAGCATCAGCATCTTTAAATGTCTGAACAAATAAAAGACACTGTCAGTCCTACAAAAAGCTCTAGAAGTTGATCTAATAAGCATCATACCTAAGTAACAGGGAAAATCTCTTTCCTTATCAATGATTTCTTCAATAACCTCATCTGACAGAGTCACAGAGATGTATTGGTTTCCATTAAAATGGCAACTATCATTTCCCTCACCTGAAAATACTTAGCTCTCAATATCTAAATGATAGATTTATATATTGAACATAACAAATCAAGTGATAGAATCAAACTACTGTCTCGGCAAAAGACTTGCTCAGAATTAATATAAACACGCACATCTTGGTAGTTAGAATACAAAGCAAAAAAAAGGAAAAGAAAAAAAGACACTACATCAATCAACCATGTTTGTCATTGTTATGTACTGTTCAAGTTCAAGTATCACATGTTCATGTCTCTGAAGCACAGAGGCGGAACTAGGGGGGACGGGGGGGGGCATCTGCCCCCGGTAGCAGCGGCTGTCCAGGGGGGGAGGGGGGAGGGGGGGGGCGGGGGCGGGGGGAGGAGCCAGCCAGCCACTGCTCCGAGCCTTCCGTCGAATTGCTTGAAGGCGATGACAGACCGAGGCACTGAGCGCCGGCCATTCCGGTTGCCGTGGGGTTGATGGCCAGCGTTTTTCACGAAAGGTAATGGACTACTTCTTTCACCGTCCCTTTTCCTCTTCTCTCCCTAAGATTTGTGTATTAGGTATAAGTATATATGAACTGCACTTTATGTGTTTGATAAAATGCTTGTGAGAACTGTTGATAACAACTGTCTTAAAAAGGGAGTGCAGTCAAGCCTAATCCTTGTGTTGGAAGCTTAAAGACTATGTTGGCAACTTAGTATCATACCTTGCCAAAAAGGCTTGAAATGGGCATAAAAGACTATCCTGGACTTTAAAATTTGCTATATTAACTGTTGTGTGCCAAAATGACTGCTATGATATATTGCTGATGTGCTATGTTGATGTGTTGACTGGCTGTGAGCAACATCCTTGTGCTATACTAACTGTTAGTGCAATAGGACTAGACTGGTATGCTGTGCTATACCACTTTGGACTGAAATAGTTAGTTTTGACAAAATGCTGTGGAAGCCAATTTTGGAAATAACGATATGCAAGTTTTTAAATTATGAATATATAGTATATATCAAGTACATGATGTTCTAACCCTTGTGATTAAGAGATTGAGGGGCTGTTTTGATTAAAGGGGCTGTTTTTGACTTATATGTATGGAACAATTATAGAATTGAATTTCTAATACGATGAAAGTTATAAAAACCCAATGAACATAATTTATATAAAGTTAGTTAGTAGTATGTGGATTCATTAATTGATAGATAGATTATGTATGCTTTTATGGTACAAATCAGTTAGCTTTTAACTGAATTAGTGACATGGAGTATAGTTGTTAGTGTGCGGAGTAATAAGGATGGCGAATTCGGGTTGGAACACAAAGAAATGGCTAAGAAATCTGATTGTTAAAGTGACGCACATAACATGTTCGCTAAAAACTAGGAATTAAGCAAAGCCAACGTCTTAAATTCCTCAAGTAGTGGTATTAATAATTTCGGTTCGCTTGGTTTAAAAATTTTGACCCCCCTACAAAATCGTTCTGGTTCCGCCACTGCTGAAGCATCAAGATACTCACTTCTTCCCTTTCAATGTATCCAGTTTTTCTCAAATCATACAACCTAAATGCAACTGCATGAAATACAAATAAAAAAAGTAAAATGATGTTTACAGCAGTTAATTATCTAGGACTGAACAAATCCATCCATCTACAAAGAAAAAAGAAAACAGAAAGAAAGATTTCTTGAATACTTACAGTCAATCTTTTGCTCCATTAAAGCACAAGGATGGGAAACACCAAGGACATGCACAAACTTATCAAATTCAATAACCCCACATTTTGCTTTTCATCAAAAAGATCAAATACCTAGATAAAAAGAACATTAAAACACTCAAATGTCATGGACCAACTCACATATGGCCAGGTACCACCTAGCTTTTATTTTTCTATTATGCTTTCTTCAGGTATTCATTTTAAGGTCCTGTTGTGTATATAATGTACACCATTTAATTTACTTTATAAACTTATATAGTTTCATTCATTTTTTGTCAAAGACATGGTCCGGAAAACATACACAATGGGGACAAACTATAACGGAGAAGAACACAAATGGGGGACACTTGCTGGTGTGATGGAGGCAAAGGTTAGGACAAAAGAAGAAATGAATTCATTTTGTGTTTCGGTATGAACGTTCCAAACGTTTCGACACAACAAATGTGGCTATCTGAAAAAAATTCCCCAATTTACTTAACTATTGCATGAAAATGATTACAACTTTATTTTAAAATTTACAAATGAGGAGCATCCTTTTATATAGCCTTTGGGCCATACAACCAATAGTTAAGATCAAATGTAATGTAAAAATCAACCTCTGAAATATCAATGATATTTACAAAGTATAATCACATGAATAAATCTACAACACTATATTAGAAATCCTAATATATAGAAAAAGATTCTAGGGAGTTGTAATTAATGTAGGTTAATGAGCACCTTGTGGGAGTCAAGTAAACGATGACATCAAGTAATCTCATTGAAAATGTTTTTGTTATGACGTGATGTTTAGGAAAAGCTCAACTAATTTTAACTATATCTTTCTAGAAGGATATTTGTAGCGTACCACGCTCCGAATAAAGATATTTTGTACCAACTAAGTAATCCAAACAAACCTACCCCTATTGTTCTCCGTACCACGAAAGATTTCGTGGTACGTTTTTCGTTCTCAAATTTTTCCCACATATTGCATCGAACCACGATTTAGGTAACATTAGTCTAGTCTGGATTTGCTATTTCTCCGCACTCTTACTTTCCGTCTTTCCGCTCTTATTCATGTCAACTATATAGCATCAAACTTTGTTTATATTTCATTATAGTCAATTGCATGCCATATTTACAATATCCATGGAGCAAGAGAGAATTTGGGGGCTTGTTAAAGCGAATGGAAAGTGTTAGACACCTGCACCTCCTGACTTTCGTGAACTACGGTTACCGCTTTCCTAATCTTTCCAAAATTTGAAGAAATTGGAGTTCTTCAAAACTCACAATTTAGTCCCTAAATCGTTATGTTTTGCAATTTAGCCAACAAATTCATTTTTTTATATTAATTTTGGAAATAAAATATAAATTTTGAGTGTCTACAAGAAGTATATAAATAGAGGTCCAATGAACCTCTATTTATAATAGTATTAATGGCACACACTTCGTGTGTGTAATTAAAAAAAGTATTCAAATAAAGATTGAGAAAATAAATGAGAAAATAGAGATTGATAAAGGAGTAGGGAGAAAGAAAAAGGAAGTTTTTGAATTTTAAAGATAAGGGTAAATGACGCCCAAAACTAACCAACTTTGTGAAATTTTCTATTTTTAACAACTAACTATTTTTTCCACTTTTAATCATAAACGTAGGAGAGAGATTTGGTTTTTTTGAATAAATTTACATTCGTTAGTTGACTAAAGAAATTTGCTTATTTGGCATTTTTATTTAATTACATTCATAAAAATGAATAGATAAAAAATCTTATATGGACAACTCAATGAGTTAACTCAACAAGCTAACTCTTTCTCCCTTGTAAACTCAAATATCCATAATGATGGGTGTCTAATTTTTAGGTTTATTTTGATGATGTTAATTAGTAAATAGGTTAAGTAAATATTAGAATCTTCTCCATAAGATTTATATTATAATTGATTTTAATTATCTTATTTACTTATACTAAAAATATTTTCAAATCTTATTGAATTAATATTTTCTTGATCTTGATAATTTAATATCAAGTGTTAAAGAGATTAGTTTATAAAGTAACACGAAAAGGAAACTCCTGTTCTTCCAAAATGATTTTTATACTCTAAAACTTTAAAAATTATTATATTATATATTATAGCTATTTTTTAACAAAAGAGCAAAAAGAATGTTGTAAAAATCAAAAGGCATGTGCTTGGAAAGCTGTAAAAAGCAAGAGGCTAAAAACCTCTCACTTGTCCGAATATGAGCATGTGCTTGGAAATTAAATGTGTGCATGTGCTTGAGGCTTAGAAATTTAATTCCTTTTTGTCTCATCCTAAATTGAGTGTGTTGAAGCTTTGACAATTTAAATTAATCAAGTGTTAAAATCAGATTTTCGGATGCTACTTTTTCTGAGGGGCTAAAGGTTTGAAATTCAAAAATTGTTAGTGTGTTTCTTTGATGGGGAATCCGCGTATCATCTTTTTATCTCATCCTTGCCCTTGATTTCAAACTCAATCAATTCTAGCCCATGATTTTCCAAAACAAATACCAAATGACCTTTTTGCCCTAAGATTGAAAAATATATAAATAGAAGGTATTTCATTTCATTTCAACTTGTCAATTCCTAAAGAAAAGAAAAGCTTATACTCCTTTTATACATTCTCTCTAAAAAGTTTTTTCTCTTCCACTCAAACTTTCTATCTTTTGAAGAAGATAAAATTGGTCAAAGTATTTGAGACAAGTTATTGAATTGATTTATTTGAATTATCTCATACTTGTGTATATTTATAGATATACAAATATAAATTGTTATACACATTTAATATATCTATATTTCATCTATTTATATCATATAAAAGGTTAGTACTTAAATATCGAAACTATAGCGGAGATATTCCTCTTAAGTGAGGGAATTAGCCGAACGAGAACTCAAAGTCTTAAGTGATCTTTTATGGATATATTTTATTTATATAAATATCGTAAAGTATATCAATATTTAGACACCGAGACTATAACAGAGATATTCTTCTTAAGTGAGGGAATCAACCGAACGAGGAATCAAAGTCCTAAGTGGTCTATCGAAAGTATTTATATAAATATTAGAAGTGAAAATTATAAATTTGATCAATACTTAGACATCGAGACTATAGCAGAGATATTACTCAAGTGAGTAATCAACAAAACGATGACTCAAAGTCTTAAGTGGTCTTATTTAAAGTATTCACATCATAAATCAAATATTTTATTATATATATCTTCGAGTTAAACAAATTTATTTGTTATATCAAGTATTATTTAATTGATTCATTTATTATACTCGATATTTGTCATCACAAATATTTGAACATAAAGTTATTTATTTATAAATACTTGTTGCATAATATAAAAATTATTTAAACTTTTATATCATAAACTTCATTGAATATATCTGTTTACAAGGAAGCATATCATTCACTATAAAAGTTATTTAAACGTTTATATCTGAAATTAATTTTATATCAATTTAACATAGAAACACATTCTTTATTTATAAAAGAAAAATAAACCTTTATAAATCTGCACTAAATTATATATCTACTAATACAGAAATATATTTGATCTAAACTTAACTTTATGTTTCCGCTTACACAAAGCATATTCACACAAATATAAAAGTTGTATAAACTTTTATAACTAGCATAAATTTATATATCTGCTTATAAAAGAAGTATATTACATAAATATAAAAGTCTTTTGAACTTTTATATACATATTTAATCTCTAATTGCTATCTGCTTATTTGAGGAGTACCAAATATAAAAGTTATTTAAACTTTTATATATGGGCACTGAATTTTATCTGCTTACCTAAGAAGCACAATTTTGTCAAATCTTTTGTAAAAATGAAGAAAACAAAAGAGTTAGTTTATTTTTTGTATTTATGAGAAAGACGAGTAATCCTTAGAACAAGACCAGAGTCTTAAAGAGGTCAACGGGGAGTTGAGTCTCTAGTGCACTTATGAAGTGAATGAGAGATTGTCGTTTCAAGACCAGATTATAGAATAGAACTGAACTCAAAGGAAAGAGTGGGTAAGATAGTTAATCGTATATTGTTGAAAGTTGGTCTTTAAAATTTTACAGGCTTCTCCACTTATAGAAGGAGTGTTTATTACTGATAGTAATTGGATCTCAAGTCCTGAAAAGAAGCTTGAGACTGAATGTAACAACATACCTTGGGTGTATGTTGTGAACAGACAAATCTCTGTGTATTGTGTGATTAAACTTTTATTATCTTTCATACACCATTTACAAACCAAAAAAAATATAAAGATAACATATTATTGTTCATCTCCATCATCACTTTCACCACCGTAACCCTTAGCATGACCATCTTTCCCGTAACATCACCTTCATCGCCACCCGCAAATAATGTTGTTACCACAAACAGTATAGCCCCAATTAGCAACCCATTATCACCACCAATCCATCACCATACTATAACCCAAACAACACAATTACAACCCACCACCATCACCATTAACTAAAAATGATTACCAAACAAAAAAATACAAAAAGAACAAGAAAACAAAAAAAAATAATACCCAAATTGCAGGATTACCAAAATTTAACATAGTCTCACCCATAAATTTCCCTAATTACTTGATTAACTATTAAGAAGACGCAGCTTATTCCTTCCTTTTTACTTTTCGGTTTGAGTTTCAAAACGCCTTCCGGCAACCTCTATCACCCAAGAATCCAACTCTATAAATGTGAGGCAAGAAATTCAAAAGGCTTATAAATTAATATTTAATACTCAATACATTTAAAGATCTAGAAGGACCCATTCCCTCTCAAATGCACATCTCTACACAATCGGATCACTACATCACAACTGAAAGCCAAACTTGCTGTCGAATCGGAATCCACTTCGTCGGGATTCTCATCGCAAATAAGAGCTGCATCAATGACTGCATTCCCAGCCGTACAAATCTGTGATCTTTGTTAGATTCGGAAAGTTTCGCCTTCATGACTAGGGACAACTAATGGAGTTTGGCATGGGTTGGTGACTAGTGGTTGTAAGTTCTTGTGGGTCATTAAGCCAGATTCTGTCATCCGAGATAGTGAAATTTTGTCAAAAGTTGCGCAAGGGGTGAAGGAGAGAATAGATTATATTGTGGGTTGGTGTTAATCATTTTAGAGACCTTTAACTAACATGTGTTAAAAATTCTCACAGATTATATTATGCATTGTTGACAAAGATGACAAGTGATTCAAAATGAAACAGAAGTGGAAGATGAGCTGTCTTGCTTTTACAGGTACGCAATCATACCTTGACATGGGATCAACATAGATATGGAACATAGAAAGTAACGGAAAATTTACCTTATTCAGGAAAATATTCTCGCCTGCACGTGAGTTGAACAAAGCCAATTGGAGGTCCTCCTTCAAAACATAAACAACAGGCACAAATAAATGATTATTCAATGTCTATGGATGTATAGGGTACTCTCTTTCTTTGTCATTTGATTACTTAATCGAGTTAATGCAATTTAAGTATATATGTTGTGTGTGAATGAAGTTAAAAATTTGGCTTTACAAAGCATTTCAGGATATCTGTATGTCAACTACTTAATATTACACATCTACCTCGAGACAGATGTACTTTTCACCCTATCTTCGCTTGGTTCATAGGCTTAAACTGATTTTGTGAGCAAAAGCTAACTTTTAAATATAAAATGCAGTTACAGGGCACAAGGTTTATAACTTAGAATGTACTTTCTCTAGAGATCCACTCATGCAACGGAAAATCCTATCGACCTAACTTCTACAAGGGTTTGATGAAAGCGACCTATAATTCTACTATTCTAGTTTTATAAATATCGTTTCAAATGCTCAAGTTATATATTACTTTGTGTTATTCTATTACGTGAAAAAGGAAACAATAACAAAATAATAAATGTGTCATAAATCTCGTCTTCTGTTTACGATAATCAAATATGCAATAAATACATACAACTCATGTCAGTTCAATAATTTAACTTCATGGAAAGTCGATATGAGATCATTTAACAGAATCTTCCCTTGTGATTAGCTCTCTGTGCGCTGCATGTCTCTACAGAATCATTTATCTTCGTTTGCACACTAATAAGCATGTTTTTCAAATTATAACTTACTCCAACTCATATAACAGAAAATCAGAATCAACTTTAGTCTATTTGCTTACTGTTGCCACAATGTTCTCTCCCAATCTGTTTTTTGTCAACAGGCGATTGTTAGGGATAAGGTATTCACTAAATTTGTAATTCTTGCAGAGTTGCAGCGACTCTGTTCCAATCATTCTCTCTCTTGTTTCATTATCTATGTCACTTTTTCTCATTAGACACGTCGCATTAAATTATGACAGACTCAAAACTGTTGAACATTAAGTGCACCCTCCGAAATAACAAGCCTTATTTTCTTTGTATTAAACAAAGAAATGGTACTCATTTTTAGGACAGATGGGATACTAAATAACACATGCTTGGAAATAGATATAATAACTATGGCATTACTGTGATTTGCAACAAAGAAATTAGCAAATGCACATCAAAACGTTATACTAAATCCATAATATACGATTGACAAAGATTTCAATACAGCAGTTTAGTTATCACACAATGATTCATATCAACTCTCATTCCGAAACAGTTATTCTCTGAATCTCCACATAGATACGCTATGATAACAAAGGTTGTCATCACTTATTGATGTGTTTCAGAAAATAATGTAGACATTTAGCCTATACATAATTGACATAAACATTAGAAAGAAACACAGAATGTTTTAAGGAAACAAATGTTAAATTTTCTCAGCAGTCCATACAACCAGTAACAAATTTGATAAAATACAATGCAACTAGAGCATTTCAATAAGTAACACCTCTAATATGCATGATTTGTGCTAAATAGCAATTTCAAAAAATATAAAAATAAGTAACATATCATCTACCTAGCTTCAAAAAGAACAGATAAAAAGGAATGGATACGGACCTTGTGGATGAGACCGTCATCAATAATTAAACTACTCAATTTTTTTAACAGTTCGCGCCGTGCCTCGATTTCATTAACGGTAACTGAAAAATTTCTCCATTCAAGTTAATTTCAACCTCAAAGCAATAATAAAACCTAACAAACAACGAAATTTGTGTAAATCGAGATAGAGATAACGAACATGGAGACTCGTTAGCGAGAAGGACGATGTCGTCCAATGAATAATTGAGATTTTCTGAAGGACGAGGGTGATGATCGAAGCAAGCAGCTAAGTTGCAGATCAAAGCTTCAACTAACGCTACCAACGGTATCCCTGTTTATATTCCACAAAATCAGTAATATATGTAGAAAGAAATTGGGAGAGAGTAGTTTGGGTTTGGGAGTACCAAGGACGAGAAGTTTGTGGAGTCCATCACCTACCGCGATTGAACCTGCACATCAGACATCTCATTTTCATTTTTTAAATAAAACAAAAAGTCTAATGATTTCTATTTTTGTCTCTCTTTTTTTTTTTCCTTTTTCCTTTTTAAGTTAAAATTATTGTGGAGTCAGCTTATCCGTTAAGCCAGACTAAATTTGTCGCCGATACTCTCACTTGGATCCGGTTATACATCCGGCGGTTAACACGAAATTTATTTTTTAATAAGTTAATAAATTGACTAATAAAATATTGATACATATAGAATTTCGCCTGATTATCAGTATTCTATTGGTATGGTCAATTGAACAACTTATTCAAAAAAAATTTTATTCCTAACCACTTCCCTCTCCCATTAGTCTGGTAGATTCAGTTTTCACATTAAATTTGTTTTCAGTTTTATCGATTAAGAGTAAGGAAACAGCAAATCAAGAGAAAGGGTCACAAGGAGCAGAAATGTGTCATTATTACTACACAAATATATATGAGATGACGAATCAGGTGATTGTTCGTAATGCATCGAACATCTTGATTCGCTGTTCATATTTGTGCTCCCGGTAGGTAGGAGGAGATAAAGAAGCTGGCAACAGAAATCAAGCATTTCTTCTTTTGCCCTAACCTCTGCCTTCGTCACACTTTGCAGTTTATCTGATTTGAATAGGAGCTCCTGCAGGTTTTGCTATTAAGACATCCCATCAACATTAGAAAAGCTAGTGGATTGGGATCCGGCAGATCAAATACTTCTTTCTTAAAATCTGCAATATCACAAAATATATGTAGTAATAACTGCTAATATAACATTTCCAGTATGACCGTAAATAGAGGAACATAGGTGTCATTAAGAAATGTATTGAATCATTCAATCTTATCAAGAATTTTCAGGACTAATGATTGTAGAGTTTTAACTGCCTCTACCCTTGAGAATATAGTTTCCATCACATTCGGAATGATCGTGTTGTCTTTGGCAGAAAATGAAGGTGCAGCCATTGAAATGAAGGAAATATTAATTCGTACTGATATAATATAGATTTACAGATTTTGCCTATGGACTGGTCTAAAGCAGAAGTAAATTAAATAAAATTGAGCTATATCTATTAACCATCAGGGGAGATTTCAATACAATGCGGAGCCGGAGCCGGAGCCTTTGTGATTATTCATTGAAGATTTTCTTTCTTTCTTTCTTTCTTTCTTTCTTTCTTTCTTTCTTTCTTTCTTTTGGTAGTCCATTGAAATGCTATGGTTGGCATATTGTCTGACACGGAGGGTGGGGTTGTTAGTTTGGTTCTTATTAACTTAAATTTAGTATGATTTCATCATTTGCTCTGTAAAAAATATTAAATATTAATGAACTGTGAATATAAATGTTGCATGCTGTCTGTCTGGCGTCTGCCACTTCTGGTCGGTAACCATCGTCAAAGCAAAACACATTCCTAAGACGTACTCCGGTATTTATGACATTAAACCAAACATTTCTTTGTGATTTGTGTTCCCCAAGTATTTATTGGTGGAGTTGAACAGAATCGCCAGTGGACAAATGTTTAAATAGCGGCTGATCAAGTCAAAAGTGTTTTCAGAGACAATCAATCCAGTTGATAACAGCTGAGCAGTTTGTGAAGAGGATGTTCTACACCGAGTGGAAGTGTTTTTACCAAGTTATTATTGCATATTCTGCAACCCTATAGAAAAGAAAAGAAGGGTTGATTTACTACTATATTCAGCTCCATTTCAACGCGATCCAGAGTGAAGGTATTTCTTCTGTTCCTTCAGTCTGCTTTCAAATTCTCCCCATTCAGAATAACACCTTGCCCGAACCTAAAAATTTGAACACAATTTTGGATATCGTCAATAAGGTTTCCAAAACAGTGGAAGTAAAGGAAAGAAGAAAAGAAAATTAGTGTTCCATCTATTATTGTTTTTTTTTTGAGGAAATATATATATATATAAAGATCAGGGGAATAGATGGTATCTGAAACAGAAGCTATTGACAGTTGGTTATTATCGCAGTAGAATGCTGAAACTTCATATTAATTCTAAACTGAGATGGACTCTAGTAGAAACAAATCATCTTACTCCTTCCCATGGTGCACTTCCATTGATGGACTCCCCCTGTATGTAAAACAAGTAGCTATAAAAAAGAGAAATTCATGTAAATAACAACAAACTATACCCCATATTCACATTGTAATATTTCCCCGAGTAGATAAGCTACTGGCTTCTTACTTGTTTAAGGAGAATGCAAGTTTGCACAAAAAATAATATTTACCTGGTCTCCTAGTGACGGTAGGGCTAAATGCTCTACCCATTGCGCATCAATCACACCAATGTCTTCGTTGGGCCTCTGTAACATTAATATGTCAGATCCCCTGCTTTAAATTTGATAGAAACATGCAAACACTCGATCTTAATTTTGTTTTTTATCCTGCTTTTCCAAACAGGAATACAAAATTCACGTTCCTTTTGTTTTTTTATTCTGCTTTCGCAACAGAAAATTCACTGCAATAGTTTGGAAAGAATAACTAAGATTTTTAGAGCATTAAATTAAAATATGTGTTGCCTCAAAGCGGAAAATTTTGAAATTATGGAGTAAAGAAGAAGTGATGAGTAAGTGAAAAATCCTCTGAACCTCCACACATCTCCACAGATTTAGATCAAGACCCCATCCGTGCACCAAATCATTCTGTCATGTCACATTAGGAGCAAATGGTAAGTGTGACGCACTTCATCATCATATTATCACTCTATATGTCTAAGTTTGCAAGTCCATTTAATATATGCCAGCAGAATACCTGGATCATATTCCAAACACAATGCCACGATTTTGTTGAGAACACTGGAACCATTATTTCAACAAATCTGCAAAGCTATCATATATTTACGTCTATATCTTTAAAGATCGGAAATCTTATGTCATTCTAATGCAAACTTAAGGAGATATCAGAATAGTGCGGTTGGCTTTTTTGTTTGCTAGGAATGGTAGGGGGTGACTTTACCCTGCACAGGGTGGTGATTGTGGATTTTGACACTGTTGACCCTTAGCTTCCCTGTAGAGAATGATGAACATTTATTAGAATAAACTTGCCCGATTTTGGCTATCTGGATTTTTATTTTCCCCAAGTTTAGAATTGCCTTTTGTCTAATCACAGGTCACCACTCTCGAGTGATGTGGGTTGCAATGGAGAGACGATAGGCGAAAAAGAAAAAAGTATGCAAGGTCAGTTTTACTTGTGAGCTTCGACATCATTCCTCCTCTGCGTCATCAGCCATGTCAAGCCTTTCTTTGACTCTACAGCAGGCTGTGAGATTTCTAACTCGTACTTCTTGGCAAGCTGTACGTACCTATTTAATAGACAAAAATGGAGGAAAAGGAAAAATAAAAGTTGCGGATATTAGCAAGGTTCTTTTTTTCCCTATGAAACTAGTACGATAATACTACTAGTAAAACTAAGTATTAGTTGAAGAAACATAGAGACTGTCCTGTCTGGCTTACTCATCTGCATTAAAATTGTCAACCCCGATATCTTCATCCCAGATAAATATGTATTCATAGGCAGCTACAATGTGAGGATGGAGAAAACGCTTGGCATACCACCTAAAGTAATGCCATCAGATGAATGAAGAATCGAAAATATTTAAAATACTAAGCTTTCGGTTACCATTTTGTTTGTTTCCTTGAACTAATATGAATTGCTCGTTGTGACCATTCGAAATGCTCCCATTCACTTGCTCTCCCGTCATAGTGAAACAAAACAATCAAGAAGCTCTCTGAGAACTAGACAAACAGAAGATGAAACGAGAAAATTAACCAAAGAATTTTGTCTGTTGATTCGTTTTCGAGCCTACCGCTCACATTTTTCATGTTATCTAATATTATTCTTATGAAACTCTAATTATTCGGGAGTGTTCTATAATAATAAAAAAATGGGTACAGACCTTTGTGATTATTGAATTAACTATATCCTTCTGAATATACCCTACCGTTAAAGCCAATAGGTACTTTGGCTTCACCGCCAAATCCTGCAATCCAGAGATGGATAAAAAAAGTCATGGAAGTTAGTGATTTGTGCAGAAAATATCAAATAGGGTTATACCTTGCTGGAATTGAACAGCAATTTATTGAGATAAAGGTCTGAATAAGGCTCAACAATATCAGGGGGTAATCGTTCAGCTCCTCGTGGATTTGTTGCCACGTGTATCTGCAGTTCATATTTTAACCAATTGCATCGGCAGACTGATGATTTGTAAAATTTTCTAAATCAAAAATATTTATAAATATTCAGCATAAAATAGTTCCAAGCCTACATTAATAGTGCTATTATTATACGATAAATATTGATTCATTGAGCTTGTGAGTTCTGAGTTGGAAATGAAGCATGCAGATGAGCCTGATTGAATTTTGGCCACCTGAAAGTGCAGAAAAGAAAGTAGAAATATGAGTTTGAAATCAAGATTCTCTCAGAATTTTGCTTAATATATACGAGTATCACATAAAGTAATATTTATTTATTTTTGGACATAATATAAATTTATTTGGTTGATCTACCTTGGTTATTGGAACTGTACTTAGCGACGAACCGATAAAATATCCGGTAATGATACTACATAGGGCTACCAGCAACAGCCATGGTTCCATTAATATCCTGTGAAATTTAGCAGTTCATTTTGTTATTATATAACTTAATTATACACATACACTTCAAATTGGGTAATGATATATAATAACATGCTCATGATCAATTCAAGGTAAAAGGCGATTTTGTTTAAAAATTATTTCACGGGTTTAGTTATTCGAATGGTCTAATTTAATTTACTTGTGTATGGGTAAGAACTAAAATAAAGAATATGCCGTGTGTCTTAATATGACCAAAGAAGATACTATTGGGCCTGACTTAGGATTATATTCGATTTGAAAATTTGTTCCGGACTCGGTATTATTTAATCCCAAGTCTTAAATCCATCCATTAAACTCTCACCTCAGTGTGTAACATAGACATCATTTTAAAATACATATTAAGTTATCCCAATGAATCACTATTTCATAGCAAATTTAATAAATGTAACAGTGTAACGTAGACACCCGCTTAAAAGACATAACTATTTTAGACACCAATTTAAAATACATATTAAATTACCCCAATGAATCACTATTTCATAGCAAATTTAATAAATGTAACAGTGTAACGTAGACACCAGTTTAAAATACATATTAAATTACCCCAATAAACCACTATTTCATAGCAAATTTAATAAATTAATATATGTGTTGATCATATGGGACTTAGACCAGTGACTCTTATGTGTATAGGATTGGGAAAAATGGTGATTTATATCATTCTTGTGTAAGAAAGAAGAAATTACTACTACTGCTGAACATATTACAAGTAAATTTGATATTTTTATAAGATGTTCTCTCACAATCTACATACTACATAGTGTATACGAGTATTTAGCGACCGAGTACGTACACAATCTTACTTGTTAACACTTTTGGAAATAAAAGTAACGCTGGTTCCCCGGTCCTTTTCTTTCACTTTTCTTTCAAGTTGCAGTTACACGACCAAAAGAGATTCGATCATCATGTACAACTACATATATATATATATATATATATATATATATATATATATATATATATATAAAATTTATGTTAAGTAGCTGTTCAGCCTGTTACAGAAAAATCTCCAACAGCAATAGGAAAGATTTGAACCACCCCATTTTTTCCTCAACTCCCTAAACTCAAATAGGGTGACCAAGTCTTATGGTCAAAAGGTACACGACTTTTCCCATCCAATAATAGCAAACGTTTTAAGTAAATTAATTATTAATGTATTTGTTTTAGAAACCTATACTATATTACCTGTGAGTCAATACGATGGCCTAGAGAGTAATCTAGGGCGAGAACTATTCTAGGAAATAGTATTTGCCATTGTTATGAGGATCATTTATCAAAAAATAAAACGAGATGTCTTATTATTATTATTATACTATATCACACTTAGTCTAACTATTATGTACATTTCCACTATACATATGAAAAATGGGTATGAAAAAAATTAAATAAAGAAGAAAAAAAACAGGTTTTATTTGGAATGCAGATTGAATCAAGCATTACTCGACGGCTAGCACAAGTTGCATATGATCGATCACCTTGGTGGGATTAAAGAATTTCGAGTAAAAAAAGGCATCGAGAACCTGGATCAAATATCAGTGTGTATGAATACGGAAAAGATTTAAAAAATAATAATAATAATAATAATAATGCGATTGAAACGACGATTATCTTCCTTAATAATGTGATTGAATTTGTACCAGCTACCACGAACTCAGCTAGCTAGCGATGATGATGCTCAAGAAGACTAACAATAAATAAATCCCGGCACGGCACCTCAGATGTGAACAGCCAGCCAACACTATCTTTTTTAGAATATGAAGAAAAAACAGGACAGGAGAAGACACTATTCTTTTTTAGAAAAGGGCAAGCGAATAACTAAGATCGTCCCCAATCATGGGAGTGAAAATCATACTAATTAATTAACCCCCAATCATGGGAGTGTTTGAAGAAAGAGAATGAATTCTTTGTCCGTTCCATGGGTGCCTCGCCCTAACTCATTTCCCAACAATCAAGTTTAAAATGTGATAAAACTACGTACGTAATTGTTTAAAAGAAAATTGAATTCTGAAGAATTATATTTTACATGCCCCGCTCACTTGGAGGTATTAACAAATTACTACACGAGTTTATAAAGAAAAAATTTAAGTTCCACGTTTATGTTACTAAATTATCCTTAAATTAATTTTATTATATTTATAAATTAGAGGGTATAATAGAGAATATAAAAGATAAATTTATGTTATTTAGTTTTTCGTCTTTATTTTTTGACAATAAAAATTGATAAGGAAAGTGATTAAGATTAATATCCATTTTTTCTTTTTTGTTCATTAAGAAACTCGAAAACAACGTTTTTTTAAAACTTACTAACCGAACGAAAGAACAAATAAATTTCACAATTAATAAAGAATCTCTTAATTATAATATCCTTAAACCTGACACTGTATTATTGATTTATTGGTGAGGTACAAAAAGAAAATTCTACAATAAAAAATCCCTTGAGAGTTTGGCGTTAATGGTAGATCTGATCGAAGGGGAAAGGAGGAAGATCAGATCCGATCAAATCTGATCAATTCTATCATAAAAAAAACAAACTAAAATACAGATCCGATCTTTATTTATCCATCTGATCCATCAAGCCATTTATATTTCATCAGATCCATCAAGCCATTTTTATTTATCCATCAAATCCGATCAGATCTACCATAAAAAAACTGAAATACAGATCAGAAATAGAAGGAAGATGAAATACACATAAACACTCGTTAATGGTGGCAACCTTGAAAGTGGATATTACACGAACAAACGCACCGCCCTCTTTCCCCTTTCCCCTCTGATCACATCCACAACGTTCCTCCGCCACCGTTCCACCCCCGCCGCCGGCGCCACGCTATATATCTCCAGCACTACCTCCCACTCCACCGTTCAATCCCTACCACCAGTTGAAAATGGAAGAACTAAATCTAAATTAGAAATATATAAATTGTAATCTTGTACCTATAATTTTAGTAACAGTATAACTAAATTACTAATTATTAATATTTATAATAATATTCTCCCTATTTTAAATAAATTTATGTTTATAATAAGTTAGATTATGTTTGTTTAATTTAGATTGTTATGCTAATATTTAAAAAAAATATGAATTCATTAATTTTATATAAATATATTTGTAAAAATTATATATTAATTAATATATTTTATTATTAATTTAATTTAATTAACTATTTAGCTTACCTTCTCTCTCATTGTACACATAGATTTAATTGATTGCCACGTATTGCTACGTCTTTCTTCTGTTAAATAGTTAACAGACATAGACGATAAAATCACTTTTTGTAAATAACGTATAGTTCAATGAGTTGACCTTAAAAAATTAATTCAGTAATGCATTTATAAACCGACATATGGTAAAGTGGAAAAAAAATATATTTAACCCATATATGTGCTCCAACTAAGGTTCTTCTTTTATTAGTTTTAGATTTGCAAAATTTGCAAGTAAATGGATTCATTTAATGCCTGGAATCGTGAATGTAATTGAAACAACCCGGGTCAAATTTCGAGTTCGGAATAAATCTTGGGTCAAATCTTAAGTCCGAATCGAATCAAATCTATCAAAATAAGGCCTCAAACCTCTGGCCCAATAGTATCTTCTTGAGTCATCTAGCTCATCATGTCATTACTTGAATGTACTATTGGTAGTAGACAAATTTTTTTCTTATCACGCTATCGTGGGATAATACTCAAATCCATCAAAATAAGTCCTCAAACCACTGGCCCAACAGTATCTTCTTAGGTCATCTAGCCCACCACAGGCTTACTCAAAAGGTCATGACTTGAAGGTACTATTGATAGTAACTTATTTCCTTATATGCAGACAAATTTTTTCCCAATCTTTCAATGTGGGACTGAGGTGTTACAGTAATACCTAGATCTGGCAAACGGGCCCAAAGCCCGCGGGCCGGGCCGGCCCGCCGTCAAAAAGCGGGCTTTGGGCGGTATTTTTTTGGCCCACAAAAACCCGGGCCTTTTTGGCCCGGCCCGTTCAAAGCCCGACCCGCCCGCGGGCTTTGCGGGCTCAAAAAAATGTCAAAAAATAGGCATAAACCACATTCGGCCCGCGGCCTGGCCCGGCCCGTCCGCGGGCTATTGGCTTATTTTTTTTGGCCCGTGAAAATCCGGGTCTTTTTGACCCTGCCCGTTTTGGCCCGACAATGGCCCGGCCCTGCCCGCCCGCCCGCCCGTTTGCCTGTTTGCCCGTTTGCCACATCTAGTAATACCCTTTTCAGAATATATATAAATATATATAGAGAGAGAAATATGGAAGAATGAAATTTGTAATCTTTGAGAGTATTCACAACAGTTTTTTTATCTCTATCCCTACTCTGCAATGTTATTGAGTCATTCTGTAGGAAAGGGATTCAATTTTTTCGCTATATACCCAACAAGTTCCTTATATTGATTCCTTAAATATTAAATTTTGAAATTTAAAAGTTAAAATTTAAAAGTTCCAACAGTCAAATCATGTTTTAAACGTTGTAACTATTTTTTATTTAAAAGTAATTGTTGTTTGAATTTAAAAATTATAATTATTTTAATTTAAAAATAGATATTGCTAGAAATCAAAATGTGCAACAATCATTATGTGTTTATGAGAACTAAAATAACATTATTTTAATTATAAAATAATAAAATTTATAATTAGTAGTAATATTTTTTACAAAAATGATCAAAATTAAAATTTGACTGATTTTTAATTTTTTTTATAGTTCTCTTTTTTCTCTAAATCCTCTGTTTAAAAAATAAAAAATGAGTGAATTTGATAGGCATACCCAAATCAACAATTAAGTGAGATAAGATCTTTTAAAATTGTAATAAATAAGGTGTGAAATGTCATTTTACATAAATACAGAACGCACTTTTGATTCCCTCACCCCGAGAAGTCAAATCATATATAGGGATTAAAATAGAGAATTATATAAGGATAAGTGTTGGGTCATGATGTTTCTCCTATTGGACCGAATGGAGTAGGCCTATTTATTTAATTAATCCATTGGGTCTTCGCTATTGGGTCTTAAAGCTATTGGGCCTAATCCTTACATTATCTTTATTGTATTTTCATAATATTGGTCCGGGTCAATGGGTTGATCCATTAGAACTTTTAATATTTAAGTCTTTGATTTGTAATGATGAAAAAAGAAGGTTGTTGACCATAAGTCTGCAGATCATTAATGTGGATGAGATTATAGCTGGCCGGCGGCATGCACAGTGGAGAAAAAAAGGTGACAACCTGCATGCAGTCAGCAGAAATCACTGAGGAGTGGGGGGCTGTGTCAGATGGTAGTGGGTGGCACGGTAAACCGGGTAAAAGAGCATAACCTAGCGAGGAAGTCTTCAAGAAAAGGTACGCATACACACAACGGGGATTTTCTTTGATCTCTCTCAATACACTAGATATTTTATCCTTCATTGTTAACCTTGTGAACACCGATACTAACTCTCACGCCTGAGCTATCCCCCGACGGTCGAAGCCGTCAAGCTTGTGGTGTTGATCGTGTTTACTGTGCAGGATCAGGACGTCTTACGTGATTGGGATGTGGCAAAGGATCCTGGCGTTAACATTGGCGCTAGAAGGAGGGATGAGTTCTAGTGTCTTGTAATTTTCAATCACAACTTTCTTTTGCTCTACGTCGGATAAGATGGTGAGGAGTAGAGCAGACACACCTGAAGGACAGCCGAGGGCTGTAAGCTCATCTGTCCAACACATTTCTGTCAAGGATCGTCTGGGTCCTTCGAAAAGTGCTCATGAGAGTGAGAGCACTGCTTCCAAGCATGTTTCCAGGGGTTCGCGTTCGAGACCTCATGGTGGTGCCAGATGGAGGCTGGTGATTGTTGATGATAAAGGCCGAGACTCCAATCGAGGGCGGGTGGGGGGTTCTCCGCCTGGAACCCGTCACCGAAGTGGTCGGGATGATTAAGCTGTCAAGTTGGTGAAGATGACAGAGGAGGCAGATAAAGCTTTGGAGGTTCTTCTAAAGCAAAGGGAAGATATAGCTGTGCAAATGCTTCGGATGGCCGATCTGAAGGACGAGGCGTCTACTTATGTCCAGTCCGAAAGGCGTGGTAGGCATAAGGATGTACAACGACAAGAGGGGAAAGAGCCAGATCATTCTATACATGGGTCTCGGGACCGTTCTCATGATCAAAGGAGATCGAGGAGCAGCACTCATGTGGCATCAAAGGGAGCACTTATTGTCATCGGTTCTCGAGGCCGAGATGGTGGTCGACGGAGGAGTAGGTCGAGGCAGGTCGTGCCAGAAAGTGGAAGGAAAGAGCGGCATCATGAGCATTCTCAACATGATGGCAGGGCCACACGCCGAAGTAAGTCCAGAAGCCCATCAAGAGCTTTGGTTTCCGTTAGAGAAGGCCAGTCCGTTCCGAGGAGGAAGGAGTCACTGGAGAAAGAAGCCTCATCTCAACTAGAAGGAATGGAGTATCTGATTAAGGAACTAAAAGAGCTACGGAAGCAATTAACTGAGGTTCAACAGGTGAAAGATGCTCCTGGAAAGAAAGCGTCCCCATTTTCTTCGGACATTCTTAAGGAAAAGGCAGACACCACCAAGAAGCTGCCTCACATGGAGAGTTATAATGGGTCTGGAGACCCTTATGAACACAGCCAGGCGTTTGACCGGCTGATGGATTATTATGACTTTACCGATGCTGCCAAGTGTCATACGTTCGCCTATAAGAAGATGACCTTCGGCCTGATAAATGTTGGAGCCACTTACAAGAGAATGATGAACTTTGTCTTCCAGAAGCAGCTGGGAAGGAATATGGAGGTGTATGTGGATGACATGATCGTGAAAAGTATGTTTGTTCAGAAGCATTTGGATGATCTGGAGGAATGCTTTCAGACAGTCCGTCATCACAAGTTGAGGCTCAATCCTACAAAATGTACCTTCGGACTCGGTGCAGGGAAGTTCCTCGGTTACCTGGTCAATCAAAGGGGCATTGAACCCAACCCGGAAAAGATCCAGGCCATTCTATACATGAAGACTCCTCAGTCGTTTAAGGACGTTCAACGTCTGACTGGTAGGATTGCAGCTCTGAGGAGGTTCATGTCCAAATCAGCAGAGAGATGTTTGTCGTTCTTCGACACACTGAAGGGACCGAAGAATGCGAAGACGTTTCAGTGGACTTCAGAGTGTGAAGACGCCTTTCAAGGCATAAAGATATATCTGTCTTCAGCTCTTTTATTAGTGAAACCTGCTCCGGCGGAGACTTTGTATTTGTATCTGGCAGCTAGTTCATTAGCAGTTGGAGCAGTACTGGTTTGGGAGATCAGCGGGAAGCAGCATCCAGTTTATTATGTCAGTCATGTCATAAGAGACGTCGAAATCAGGTACCCGAATATTAAAAAATTTGCCTTCGCTTTAATAATTGCTAGCCGAAAGCTTCGACAATATTTTCAAGGTCGGCTCCTAGTTGTCTACACTGATCAACCACTGAAGAAGGTGATGAGCAAGCCAAAAATTTCGGGGAGATTAACAGCATGGACTATGAAATTATCCCAATTTTTTATTGAATATCATCCCCGAACTGCTATCAAAGGTCAAGCCTTGGCCGATTTCATGGTGGAATGTTCGTTCTCCGAAGCAGATGTTGGGTTGCCAGAAGCTGAGAGGTCCGATCGAGCAGTTGCAGTTCTTCAACATGGTCAGAATTCGTGGACGCTATACGTAGATGGGTCTTCTACCTCGGATGTCAGTGGGGCAGGGATTATTTTAACAAGTCCGGAGGGATTCAAGGTACAGCAGGCCATCAGATTTGGGTTCAGAGCAACGAACAACGAAGCTGAATATGAAGCAGTGCTGGCAGGAGTCCGATTAGCAAAGAGTCTAGAGGTTCAGAAGCTGAACATCTACAGTGACTCACAACTGGTCGTCAAACAACTATCAGGAGATTATGAAGCTCGGGAGACGAGGATGATCAAGTATTTGGCTGAGTTGAAGGATCAGCTTCGGTATTTCGTCTCTTATGAGTTCCTAGGCATAGAACGTAACGACAATTCCATTGCCGATGCATTGTCAAAGCTAGCCACTACGGATGCTGCTGTTTTCAATGGGTCAGTTTACTTGGAGGTCTTACAGCACCCGAGTATCCAGCACGAAGCGGTAATGTGTATCGAGCGATCTAACTGTTGGATGACTTCGTACATTGAATATCTGGCAGATGGCGTCCTTCCTTCGGATCAGATGCTGGCAAAGAAGATCAAGTACAAAACTGCCAACTTCGTTCTTATTGACGGGGATCTTTTTCGAAGAGCATTTTCATCGCCATTGTTGAAGTGTCTGGTTCCATCTGAGGCTGAGTATGCTCTTCGAAAGGTTCACGAAGGTATTTGCGGCGACCATATGGCCGCAAAGTCTTTGGCTTATAAAGTACTTCGGCAGGAATATTACTGGCCTACGATCTTCAAGGAAGCTACAGAGTATGTAAAGAGGTGTGAGAAGTGTCAACTCAACAGTCCGATCCCACATCAGCAACCAGAAGAGTTATACTCAATTTTATCTCCTATACCCTTTGCTGTCTAGGGGGGTAGATATATTGGGTCCGTTGCTGAAAGCTAAAGGTCAGGTCAGTTTTTTCATAGTTGCTATCGACTACATGACCAAATGGGTAGAAGCGAAGCCACTTCGGTTGATAACGGAACAAGTGTGTTTGAAGTTCATGAAGGAATCCGTAGTATTCCGTTTCGGAATTCCTAAAGTGGTGATATCGGACAATGGGCGCCAGTTCGTGGGATCAAAATTTGAAGGATTTCTGAAAGAGTTGAGAATTCAGCACAGAAAGACTTTGGTGGCTCATCCACAATCAAATGGGCAGGTTGAGGTGACCAACAGAACGCTTCTGAACGGGATCAAGTGCAGACTGGACGAAGCTAAAGGAAGATAGCCAGAGGAGCTGCTCATTGTGTTGTGGGCCTACCGAACTACGCCGAGGACTACAACAGGAGATTCACCTTTCAGATTGGCCTATGGTACCGATGCCTTAGTCCCAGTCGAGATTGGATCTCTAAGTCTTCGGGTTAGTCAATTCAAAGAAATTTATAATGAAGAAGGACTGAGGGTTAACTTGGATCTTTTAAAAGAAGCCAGAGAGGTGGTTTTGATCAAGTTAGCAGCCTACCAGCGGAGAGTCGCCAAGCATTACAACAAAGGGGTTAAACTTCGCAGATTTAAAGTGGGAGACTTCGTCCTCAGAGAAGTTGAAGCGTCTGCACCTCAGAATATGGGAAAACTGATGCCGAATTGGGAAGGACCCTATGAGGTGATCGAAGTCCCAAAACCAGGAACTTACCGACTGAAGGCATTGGACGGATCCGAGATCAAGAACACTTGGCATGCTGGCAAGCTTCGGAAATACTTTCAGTAGAGATCGAGTTAGTTTATCGAAAGTCTGTAAATGGTGGTTCATCATCAATAAAAAATTCACTTTTTCACAAATTGGTCTTCTTCATATTAGTCCTGAGTTCACAATGGAGTAAGGAGGACGGGGGGGGACTCGCTGACCATTCGATGGTAGCCTTTTTGGTAGGTGGTCCTTATGAATTTGTCAGGCCCTTTGGGGTAGGCAAACTTCATTGGTGTAAGGAGGACGGGGTGGACTCGCTGACCATTCGATGGTAGACTTTTTGGTAGGAGTGTCCTTATGAATTTGTTCTACCGCAAGTGGTAAACAAATTTCATGGTCCTTTTAATATTGCTTTTACCGCGAGTGGTAAATCAATATGCACTGAAGTAAGGAGGTATGGTCGGACTCGCTGACCATTCGATGGTAGCCTTTTTGTCAGAAGTGTCCTTGTGAATTTGTTCTACCGCGAGTGGTGAACAAATTCCATGGTCCTTATAAAATTGTTCTACCCCGAGTGGTAAACAAATGCCCTTAAATACTTGTTTTACCCCGAGTGGCAAACAAGATCTTGATGGTGCGAGGAGGATCAGCCGAATTCACCTTATACACGATCTACTTCACACTTCGGAAACGATAAGTATACACTACTTTATTTTGTTCAAGTGTTGAGTTCGGATCATCCAGTTCAGTTCATTTCGTTCCTTAAACTTAACTGTTATACGCATTATATGATTCACAGTCTAAGTTAAGTTCATGCAAGTCTATTAATGTTGAATTATTGACAAGAAACGAATCAAAACAGAAGTCATGATAAAGAAAATTGAGATTTAATTAATACTTAAACATATATGAAAGTTTTTCACAAAATTTTTTTTATACAATTCCAAAAACAACAACAGACAGTAAGATCATATTCAAGCATTGTCTTCGCCTTCAGAATCAAGAAGGGTCGGGTCTAGTTGAGCTGCAACCAGCTTTTCCTTACCCCGATCTCGGCAGACTTCGTACCCTTCGGAGTATACCTTCAAAATCTCTGCATTAAGCTCATCAGATGTATGATAGTCCGCCTGTATTTGCTTGCGCAACTCTTCAGTTAAGGGAGGACTCCGTCCCCTTAAGGCTTTCTGCTTGTGACGAAGTTTCCGACGCTTTGATAAATGTCTTTCTTTCTCTTCGCGGGCCTTCACCTGAAGACTGTCGACTTGCATCGACAAACTTTGATTGGCTGCAACAAGTTCTTCAGACTTAGCCTTTAAAGTCTCTTTCTCCCCAACGAGCCCGACATTCATGTCAGCCAACTTCTGTTCACTAGCTTTTGCCGCTTTCAGCTCTTCCTTAACCAAGCTCAATTCGTCATTCGACTCCCTCCAACTTTCTTTGGTTTGAGCCAGTTCCCTCCGAAGACCCTCATTGGTATGGAGAACACTTTCATTTTCACTTCTCTCCCGGGCCCATGATGCCTTCAACATATTGTTCTCCCTTCTCATAGCCTCCTCATCGGATTTAGCATTCATATGTCTGGGACATAAATGTCCGAAGACAGCATTCGTCTGCATATATTCAAAAGAATCCAGTCAATCTCAGGTACTTAAATAAGAAAAGACAGATGTGTACTAAGAAAGTTATCGCTTACCTTCATCAAATAGCTCATGCCTTCGTCAAGCAAGTCCCCGTTCGAATGTTTACCAAATCGGTGGTCGTCGGTCTCCCGAACGAAGGTATCAAAGAGCTAAAAAGGAAAATTGGCATTGAACCGAGGCCACATAGTCGGCGTTCCCATTGTATCATTCTGAAATTCTTGCGATGAAGGCCTGAGAGGAGAAGGCATAGGTTGGTCATGAATCGGAGAAGGGTCCATATATATTTTCTCAGGGGATGAAGATCGAATGGGAGTGGGGTCACGAACTGGTGAAGGTATAGATGTCGAATCTAGTTGACTACTAGATGGGTGTTTTCTCTTTCGAGATGGTGCTACCAGGGGTTCGATTTGTTCTTCTTCATTAGTCATTCGAGTGTCCACTAAGGTTGAAGTGGGGGGAACGGTCGAAGAAGGCACTCTGAGCTCGTCAGCGGTTAAAGGAGTAATCTGGGATCTTAATTTCTTGACTCGAAGGAGCTGTTTACGATCGTCTACAAGTAGATCGAGTAAGCTCCCTCGAGCAGGTGTTGGGTTAATAATTAGTTCAGTTTCAGAAGAGGTTTCGGAATCCGACGGAATGGAAATCGGTCGCGGTTTTCGGATATCCCTCCTCTTTCGACGAGGTCGAAGGATTTCTTCCGCGAGAACGGGTTCATCATCTTCGGGTTTATGGATTTGAGGTTCAGAAGTGGGTATTTTAGCAGTTTGTGTTTCAGGGAGTATGTTGTCTTCGGATGGGGCTTCTTGTCCTGGAGCTTCGACAACGGTTTATGCGGACTTTCCAGCTAAAAAATCTTCCAAGTCCTTCACCTCCGAAGACGACGGTTTAATCAAAGTTACTACAGAAAAATTAACAGTTTTACATCAGAATCCATATCACATCAAATTTTCAAATATTCATAAAATAAATCCGTACTTATATTTGTGGTCGTATAACCACGCTTGCTTGGAGAGAAGTCCATAGTTCCATTCCTCCTTCGGAAAATTGTCAAAAAGTTCTATCATCTCGGCCTCACGCTCTTCAGGAATGTCTCCGAAATCAGTAGAAATTTTCTCGTCAGTAGCCCAGTTCGGTAAAGAGGTGATTTCGGGACCCCTGATGTAAGACCCCGAATTTTATGAAATAAAAGTATTCAATTTTTCTTATAATTACTATTCAGTAAATGGTTAAATTGATAAACGTTAAAGTTAAGGGTGATATATGATTTTTTTTTTCAAAATACGCAAGTGGTTATGAAATAATCATTATTGTCGGGGAATATTTGTTTGGTCGTGGAATATTCTTTCTGTCGGAGAATATTCGTACGACGGCGCAGCTATTTGTGGGCCCCATAACGAATAACTGTCGGATAAAGAAAATGACAAATTTGAGTTTTTTCAAATAACGGCGTAGTTGTTACCGTTAATAGTTTTGAAATACCCGGTGGTTAAAATACAGTAATACGCGTTATTGCACAGTAGCACACGGTATTGCACAATATTTTTAAAATTATTGATTCTTACGTAAGAAGGCACTACTCAATAATTGCTACGTTGAAATTTTATATTATTGTTGTTCAATAATTGTTGCTGCACAGTATTTTCCATTATCAGATCAATAATTCATATTATTTAAATAATATTATTAGATAACATTATTGACAATGTCTAAAAAGTACTGTCTAAGGAGAGGTTTGGTCATCTAATTGCGCGCCAGTAAGGAAAAATTCATATTGAAAAGCCCCCTCTTTCCTGGAAACGGCCTGGTTGTCATAAATGTGATTCTATAATATTATTTGTGAATAATTAATTTTTGATTCATATGATAAGGAAATATTTATTTTATGTTGATATAAATGAGGGATATATTTTTGTGGTTAAAAATGAAGGAGTTAATGTTGAGGTGTTTTATCTGTATTTTTGTTGGAACGGAGGTATTAAAAATTAAATTAGGGTTTTTGAGATATTTTGCGAGGGTTATAATTTTTAATCCGACCGTTGGATCGTGGTAATTTTTGGATATGTTATACATATATAAGTTGAGTATATGTCCACAAATTTTGAACCGTTAAAAATGAAAGTATGATTTGTTATGAATTTTACGAGATGACTGGTTCAGAAATTGTTGAATTTTCGGAGTTAATGATTTTGGTAAAAAATTCTAGAATTGGTGGGCCCCACTCTTGGTTGGTGAAGAAATGTGCTGAGATTTTTATTCAAATATGGTGGGTGGGAATAGTAGCAGGTAAAGCCATCAGGTTGCAGGTTAAGTCTGCTTCGGCGTGCTAACATTTTTCCTATAAATAGAGGGCTAAGTTAGAATTGAAAATCACAACAGAAACAAGTTTTCTCTCTTTCTTTCTCTAGATTATTGAGTGTATTTTGTGAGTATTTAGATACTTGGTGAGTTGCTATTCATCAGTGCAAGTTTCCTTCAGCGTCATATCCGATATCCAGTCAGAAGTGATGTTCTTTTGAGGTAAGGGATAGTAAGGAATTTTAAGGGTTGTTATGTTTTTCAGTTTCGTAATTTTTCTGACCTTCAGAAAATTCTAGAAAAATTTAAAATGATATTTTGATGAGTTTTCTTGATTGTGTCCAAAAATGGTGATTTTTGGATGTATAGATTAAGAGTTATGAATTTTATGAGAAAAGACTATTTTAAAAGTAACCGCTTATAACTCCTTGTAGTTAACTCTAAAATTGATAAAATTTTATTGGGAGTACATGTATATGATTGGAGTATACTCTGTGAATTTCAGAATTTTAAGATAAAAATACAATTTTTGATAAATGTCCAAATATTCGGCTGTTTTGGCCATATGAAAAATAGTAAATGACTTTTAAAAATTCTGAGAAAAATATATGTTCATTATGGGACTATATTATGCTAAATTCTAGAAAAGAAATATTTTTGAAACTGATTTGGTATTTTTCATGAAAATGGTCTAGTTATGAGTAAATGAATTAAATATGTTTTGTGAAGAAAGAAAATTAGAAAATAGGATTTTATGGCTTGAGAATCCTATATGAGGTATATGCAGATTTTTGATGAGGGTTTTTGGTTATTGGTGATGAAATCTTATGAGTTTGGCATTTTAGGATGATTAAATGCATTATTTAGTAAAGTGTAAACAATTAAAATAAATTGTTTATAAGCTTAAGAAAATATTATTCTTTCAATATCATTATACCGAAATATTGGTATGTATTTTATTGTGGAATTTCTACTTTTTTGTGTCGAGTTACTATTCACGAGTTACTATTCACGAGTTACTATTCACGAAAAAATTGGTTTCTTTTTCTAACCAAATTATAGTTGATTTACGAATATTACTCTTGAGATTAAAACTATATGTTGATCATATTATTTTTATTATTATATATAACATTTTTATAACCCTAATGATGATATTTCTCTTTGACTTGAGTGTAAAGATGGGTAGATTTTTGGTATGATCATGACTATGGGTTCTCTTTGGTCAGTAGTGCAAAGTTGAATTGTTGATTGGTATGATCATGACCATTGAATTTATAAGTAAATATCTTTAGCTTAAGTGCAAAGGTGAATTGATCAACATGGTTATAATTATTGTTTATATAAATTCTGAAATGATTATATATTTCTTTGAGATATTAATATATTTGGCCTGTAGTACAAATATGAACTGTTGATGAATATATTTGGCCGTAGTGCAAATATGAACTGTTGAGGATATCTTTGGCCAGTAGTGCAAAGATGAACATATGTTGAGATGAACATGACTAACTGGTGATACAAATGAATATATTTGGTCGTAGTGCAAAGATGAAGTTATTAGTATGATTATGAACAGGAAATGTGATTTGGTGTATCCATGATCTTTGATGTTTCAGGTAAAGATAGGTGATGAAAATTATCTTCGTCCTGGATGAAAGGGGGAATTTAGAACTACAGTTATGATTATGAGTTATTCATATGATTGTGGACCAGAATTATTGATTGATGTTACAGGGATAAAACATTGTTGGTGGATTTTTAACATGGAGAAGATAATAGACTTTATAGTCTATTTGACTCTTCTAATGGATTGCTCATTCCGCTGCAACTATGGTTAAAATTTTTATCATTTACCATATGTTCTAAATCTCTGATTTATTATTGATGAAGGCTATTGATAATTTAATTATCTTTAGTCATGATATTCTTTACTGAGCTAGTTGTGCTCACCTTTTGCTTCACAATTCCTTTCAGGTAATAAGAGTGTAGCTGGGTCGAGCGAGGGTAATGAGAAAATAGAACGGTGGTCTCTAGCTGTGGAGGTTCTCCTAAGAAGTATAGAAAAGTGTTGTATACATCATTTAGTAGTTATATTTGGTGAATCAAATAGGGTGAGGCGAACCCAACGTTGGAAGGGTGTTTTGCCACTATCATACAAGATGTCTAATGATATACAACCTCGTGTCATCATAAGACAAGATTGTGCTCATCCACTTGCTGAGTATATTTACGAGCACTACCTATATAATTTTGGTGTTTGTTTGAAGTATAATTCCCAATTAGAGACAGTGGAGATAATGATATGTCAAGAGAAGACTCACCATTGGGAAGAATATGATAGTAATCTTCTCGTTTTTCTTTGGGGTATGTTGGGTCAACCAAGGATAATTTTGTGGCCATATGATATCTATCACAACCTAGAAGCATGGCCTCCCATGTACGAAGGTTTCCTTGAGCACTTTCCAAATATTCTAATTTCTAAAATAATTTTTGACTATACCTTTATGTAAGGTATCATTGTGAGGTGATGTCCACGATTGGGACATGAGTCACATTTGGTATATATTTGTATCCAAACTCACAGCATATGTGTTGTTGTATTTTGCACGACAATTGTTGTAATAAAGTTGTAGTTATTTTCTGTACCATGTATTTGGCGACTCAGAATAGGTTGGATGGAATGGACCTATTTTGGGGTCGTTACTCCTGACAAAAAACCACTTCTCATGCCATCCTCTATTGCTCGAAGGAGTGTTTACCAACGAACGTCTCTCGAATTTCTCTCCTGTCTTCGAGGAATGCTTGCTTATTGCCTTAAATCCTTTCTCTCTAGACTGGCTGACCTTGTATACGGTGAAGAAAAAGTCTAGTGTGGGCTCGACGCCTAGGTCATGGCAAAAAGCAATGAAGGCGAGGATATGAATATAAGAGTTCGGCACCAATTGGGCGAACCCAACTCCAAGAAATCCTATAAGGGTTATCATAAAAACATGGAGAGGGAACCGAACCCCCTTCTCAAGAATAGTCACTGGAACGGCCGTCCATCCCTCTGGCCGTTGGTACATTCGTTCCTCTGACCTGGGAACTCTCACCGAATGAGTATCCGGAATATGACAACGTGCTCGAATCTTCTTCAACTCGATCTCCGTAACTATCGAGGGAGTGTTGGCATGAGAGTATCATTCCTTACTCCTATAGAATGCAGAAGGATTGAAAATGGGCTTCGTTACCGAATTCTTACTTGGAGTTACAGCTGTCGGATTGGAGCTCGAAGCTTCCTTGTTAGGGTTTGGGTTTGGTGGAGCGACACTGATCGGTGTCGCTAAGAGGGACGAGCCTTTTTCAGAATCTTGGGAAGCCATTGTGAGATTTCGCAGAGAAGGAAAAAAAAGTTCTGGATAGAAGAAGAGAGCTCAAAAGTCCGAAATTCAAATTGGCAGGTAAAACTATCAATTTTGGTAAAGTTTATCTTTTATACTGACGGTTACACGGTACACGAGGGCGGCACATTTAATGGATAGTCATAATCACGAATTTGGGAGGGAGGCGTCCGGGTTAAGTCTCGAGCGTCTAGCAGATTGGGCTTTGATAAATTTCAGTTTGGGCTTATTTCGATCCCATCAAATCCTATAAAATCATGGACCACTTATAGCTATTAAATATCCTATTTAGTAAAAAAATAGGGGGCAATATTGGGTCATGATGTTTTCCCTATTGGACCGAATGGAGTGGGCCTATTTATTTAATTAATCCATTGGGTCTTCGCTATTGGGTCTTAAAGCTATTGGGCCTAATCCTTACATTATCTTTATTGTATCTCCATAATATTGGTCTAGGTCAATGGTTTGATCCATTAGATCTTTTAATATCTAAGTCTTTGACTTGTAATGATGAAAAAGGAAGGCTGTTGACCATAAGTCTGCAGATCATTAATGTGGATAGGATTATAGCCGGTCGGCGGCATGCACAGTGGAGAAAAAAAGATGACAACATGTATGCAGTCGGCAGAAATAACTGAGGAGTGGGGGGCTGTGTCAGATGGTAGTGGGTGGCACGGTAAACCGGGTAAGAGATCATAACCTAGCGAGGAAGTCTTCAAGAAAAGGTACGCATACACACAACGGGAATTTTCTTTGATCTCTCAATACACTAGATATTTTATCCTCCATTGTTAACCTTGTGAACACCGATACTGACTCTCACGCCTGAGCTATCCCCCGACGGTCGAAGTCGTCAAGCTTGTGGTGTTGATCGTGTTTACTGTGCAGGATCAGGACGTCTTACGTGATTGGGACGTGGCAAAAGATCCTAGCGTTAATAATAAGAAAATTATTAGATACTGATTTATTGATATATTCTTTAAATATGGAGATAAAAAATATATTAGAAAAACTGTTGTAAATGCTCTGAAATTGAAAGAAAAATGAGAGACATCTGTGCGATGTTTAGAAAAGGAAATATAAACAATGCAAAGAAGATCTGTTGAAAAAATTTGCGATGGTCATGATGGTGAGACGGGGAACAAGTGGCAGTAAGTATGGTGGTGAAGTGGGGATACTTTTTGATGTTGGGTTTGATATTTTTCCCCTATTGCTTTATTTGTTTGTTTAATTTTTAATTGATTTGGTTGTTTTAGGAGTTTAACTGTTTAATTACTTTTTTCCCAAAAAAAATTGTTTAATTATTTTAGTAGTTTTGTTTAATTTAATGGGTTATTTAAAAACAAAGAAAATTACATATTTATGTGTAATTTATATAATTTGTTTAAAATTGTACCATATTGAAAAAATATACTAATATATTATTTTTTTGTATGCTATAATACCAAAGTTTTAACATACCAAACAAATATTAATGATTAAAAAAATAATTTTTATTGTACTTTTATTTTCAATGGATTATTTTATTTATTTGATTTTGATTAATTTAGCATTAAATTTATACAAGTTTTCATCTAGGCATGCTACAAAGAAAAATGTCTGACATGTAGGTTGTGACGCCCCCCAAAATTAGGTATACATCACCCATCTTGGGTCGTCAGATACATAGTACAAAATACAAATACAACTTACTAATACAACTGTCGTGTACAATACGACAAAACATAAACTGTGAGTTTGAATACAAATATTATCTTCTAGAGAGTATTCATACTCAAAAGAAGTCCTCATTACATTTATTAACACACCATTACATAGAATAATGAAGACTACTAACTAATACTATCATTCGGACCGTCACTCCGTTCCCCGACTTGCCCCAGCTACGTTCTCATTTCCTGAAGAGAACAGTGAAAGAAAGGGTGAGCTCAACTAGCCCAGTAAGAAATATCATGACTAAGATAATGCAGAATAAATTATCATTAGCCTTCAACAATGTTAAACTGATAAAATATAATAGACATCAAGTTTACCTGTAGCGGAACAAGCAATCCATTAAAAGAGTCAAGTAGAAAATAAACTGTACTATCTTTTATGATTTAAAAGATTTTCCAACACTGTGATCGCTGAGACTCAGCTTAATAAAATAATTCACATCATCGAATCACCCCTGCACTACGGCCAAGGATATTCGTATATTCATTAATGGTCATGATCATGCCAACAACTGTCCATCAATGCACTACGGGCCAATGAGGACTTTTACCACATCATTTGTAACATTACGGTCATGATTACACCGAATAATCCCTGGTCATAATCATACCAAGTCCATCTATGCACTACAGGCCACAGATGACTTTCAACAGAATATAAACATGAGGATGATGACAATGATATAAGAATTCAATAAAACAAGTTCAAGAATTAATTTATCCAAGAATTAACAACGTCCAAATTGTCAATATGATACTACTTTGTGGAGTAAAATTCAAGAATGATCAGGAGAATATTTTCATGAATAGATACTAGATGAAGCGCAAATGTCAAGGATATTCCATAAATTTTATGGAGTATAGAAGTCAAAACTTAACCAACTGAGTATAATAAAGAATGGAATAACAAAAGAAATCACCATGCATGCGATAGACCGCACAGACAGGTTATTCTTAACAGAATAATAATAATGGAACCAGGTCCGGCGTAAACGC
The DNA here is from genome assembly GCA_016801055.1 of Panax notoginseng. Classification (NCBI taxonomy): domain Eukaryota; kingdom Viridiplantae; phylum Streptophyta; class Magnoliopsida; order Apiales; family Araliaceae; genus Panax; species Panax notoginseng. The sequence continues at coordinate 290,599,367 of CM029012.1, read as the reverse complement.
ACAGACAGGATATTCCGACATAATAATAATAATGGAACCAGGTCCGGTGTAAAACACACAGACAGGATATTCCGACAGAATAATAATAAAGACGGAACCAGGTCCGGTGTAAAACACACAGACAGGATGTTCCAACAGAATAATAATAAAAACGGAACCAGGTCCGGTGTAAAACACACAGACAGGATGTTCCAACAGAATAATAATAAAAACGGAACCAGGTCCGGTGTAAAACACACAGACAGGATGTTCCAACAGAATAATAGGAGAATGTCACCAAGTATAGGGTAGACCGCGTATACAGGTTATTCCAACAGAATAATAAGAAATGGAATAACAACAGTTCTCTTCATGAATAAGAAAGAATAACACCCCTTACCGTTTTAAAGAAGAGCTGAAGTAAGGAAGTAGTTAAGTAGCAGAATACTCTTCTTCTCTCTCTCTATAGTTTCTCTCTCTAGAGTTCAGTGAATTCGTAAGAAATAATGAAGGAATGAGCTGCTATTTATAGAAAAATAGAATGCATAGTAACTAATCCATGAACGGTCCAGATTGATTACTTTAATCTGACGGTCCATATTTAAAGAAAAATCTTTTAAATAAAATATAATATATTCTATTTATAGAATAACTTTAATAAAGTATTCTGTTTTATATAAAAAGATGTTTCTGTTTTATTACGTTAATAATACGAATAAAACAAAACGTCATTATCGCTAAATAATTAATATTATTAACTGACAATAATTGAATCAACTGAGTGACTTCTCACATAAGCATTAATAATCAATATTGTGTGCTACTATGCAACTACACGTATTACTGTACTTTTACTACCGAGTAGTTCAACAGTAACAATGGTAAAATTTCCGCCGTTATTTTTAATAAAATATTTTTATCGTTTTCTCAATCCGACAATAATTCCGTTGTGGGGTCCACCAATGATTGTGTCGTTGTACGAATATTCCCTGTTAAAACGAATATTCCCCGACCAATCGAATATTATATAACAACTTGCGTACTTTGTAAAATTTATAAATATTACCCACAACTATAACATTATATCAAATTAACTCCATAATATTCAAAAATGATATTTATAGAAAATTCTTCTTTATTTATAAAAGTTGGGGTCTTACATAGGTTTTTTCTCTCTCACGTGGTAGCTCATGTAATTTTTCTGTCCAAAATCAAACAATTTAACAAAATTTGTAACGGTTTGTAAAGAATTTGTAGTTCAGTGAATCGAATGTAAAAAAAATTAATTCCGTGATACATTTGTAAATCGACTCCTAGTAGAGTGGAAAAAAATATATTTAACGTTACATATATATATATATATATATATATATATATATATATATATATATATATATATATATATATATATATATATCTATTGTAACTCTTTAAACATTGTAATTCATATTTTTCATTTAGATTCATTTTTAGATATTAAATAATTACATGAATATTCGTAATGGCGAAGATACGAATTAACCCTAGTATATATATATAGAGAGAGAGAGAGAGGTTAAAGAATCTGTTAGCTTTTAGCTTTCCCTTGATCAGCACTAATCTCGGCTTTGCGGCTAATCATTGGTTATACTTTTTATAATGCCTAATCAAAGATGTTCTTGAGATTTTAGTGGCTCATGACAAAAAAAATTTAAAAATGAGATATATTCGTAATATTGTATTCACTCAAAAATAAATAAATAAATAAATAATACAAGTTGTATGTAAAAAAGTGTATTTTCGGATCTTAAAATATTATAGTTTGATTATAATAAAATATATGAGAACTTCGACTACAACAAAATATATGTGAAGTTTGACTACAACAAAACATATGAGAATGCATTCATTAAAAGATATTTCTTCTAGTATTTTAAAGTTAAAATCTTCAATCAAATGTTTAAAAAAGTAAGTGAGAACATTCTATTTTAATATTATTTTAAATTTTAAAAGAATATCCAAAATAATGTAATTTTAATAAAAGAATACTATTTAAAAGAGAATGTTATTTAACAATAATATTTTAAATATGTTGCTAGGGGCAATATTCTACCGTCCGTGCTCAAAAACTCTAACATTGCCCGTCATTTATCAAAAATATTGGTTTAATTAATACATACGCATCCTATGACAGTCGCACACCCAGAAAATATTAAAAATTGGCCAAACAAAGTAGAGACCAAGTGTTATGTCAGATCAACAAGGCACGTGGTAGCAATGGCTGGCCTGCCTCGTCCGGATGTTGCCGTCTTTACATAAGTGCCATCCCCACGACGTTTAGTGTGATCTTGTCACCCAGAGCCAGAGCCCCCAAGAAGGTTAGTTGAAAATCTTCCTTTAAATAAAATAAAACTAGTTGATCCCTACAACTACATAACACATGATGGATTTTTGGAGAGTGAACTAAATTTCCTCCAATGATATACAACGACCACAACAACTCGTAAACCCACATCAGTCAACTACATTCCTTTACAATAGACCTTAGTCGCACCTTATATGAGCTCAACCACAATATATAATAGTACTCCGTATACAAATAATTCATTTATTCAGTATTAAGTATTAACACGTCTCTCTCTCTCTCACTCTCACCGCCTTTGCAATTGTCTAAATTCATCGAAGAATGGCGACGACGTACGGCACTATCCCGACGTCTTCATCGGGAGGCACAAATTTCGGGTTCCTCTCCCGCGCAAAGCATCAGCTGAAATCAGGACTCGGCACTCGCCGCCCATGGAAACAGATGTTTCAAATCCACTCAATCAGCTTTCCCTCGGGATTCAACGACGCAATCGGACGAATTAAAACCAACGTCGGCTACTTCCGGATGAACTACGTCATCATCGTGTTACTGATTCTCTTCTTGAGCCTTTTGTGGCACCCGATCTCGTTGATCGTCTTCGTGGCGTTGATGGCGGTCTGGCTGTTCCTATACTTTCTTCGCGACGAGCCGCTGGTGATTTTCCACCGTTTGATCGATGATCGTGTGGTTCTGATGGTCCTGTCGGTTGTTACGGTGGTTTTACTGCTGTTGACCGGCGCTACCTTAAATATATTGGTGTCGATTTTGGTTGGACTGGTGGTTGTAGCGATTCATGCGGCTTTAAGGAAAACTGATGACTTGTTTTTGGATGAAGAAGCGGCGGAGACCGGTGGTTTGCTTCGTAGCTCTTCTTGATCTATTAGATGGTAAATTGTTTGTTTGACACTGTAATTTCACAGGTTTGGCTAGTAATTAATGTAGCGGACCAATGTAGCCATGTTCTTTTTACATTCAATTGATATGTGTCTCTCATTTTAATTGTAGAAATGGATGTAATTTCAGTCGAGCTTTTCATAAAACAGAAGTAATGCATTAACCGCGGAGGACGTCCCAGATTGATAATTCAATCCTCCAGTATAAAATTTAGTGCTCCAACTTGTACTTCAAAATTAAACTTTTCTAAACAATATTTGTGAAATCTTAAATTCAAAAAGAAATAAATACTATAATTTATTTAAAAATTAAAATTAATTATACTAAATTCAAATCAATTCGTTTGAATATTAGGAATATGCTTCTTTATTCTAGGCATTTGCCTTGAAGGGCTCGATGCAATAAGAAAATTCAAACAAATGGCACAACAGAACTTCCACATAAGGGTTTATTTGTATTACCCTTCCTGTTCCAAAACTTGAAATATATTCTGAATTTTTTAAGTTTATTTGCAAAAATTTAAAATTGATATGATCTGGTTTAAATTTAAAACAACAACAAATATGCTTAGTTTACAAGGTTATTAAAAGAAGACGCAACGGTGGGAAGAATAACCAAAGTAAGTAGTAGTATATCCAAATAACAGACGGAATTAAATTCTGCAAACTGATCAACTTAATTCCCAAGCCATGACGTTGACTGTGTTTCTAGAAAAACTTTTTTTGCTTCTTCCATTGAAGCAAAAAAAACATTACATTCACCGTACGCTAACCTAGTAGCTATTTCGTTTGTTGCTACATTTCTGATGAATTACAAAACATTACCAACTCTACTTTCCCCTTCTATACAAGGACAATTATAGGACAAAAATATATTACTTGGAAGATAGGGCAGTAAAGCACATCTTCTGCATACCATTTATGTATTCAAGTCGCATGATGTCCTCCTAGCTTTATCCCTTTCCCAGAAACCAGGCCTTAACGTGTCAACAGAGAGCTTCGCGCTAAACCCTTCCAATGCCTCATTTAAAAATGGACCACGTAAGTGTTCATATTTATGTTGTTGTTGTTGTTGATTGGGGTGGATCCTTCCACTCCGACTGCCAACATCACGTCCAGGTGTTGACGTATGACTTGAGTCCATGATTGTGTCTCCCTCGAGTATACGGATCACCTTTTACCAAACCACAATTAACAAATAAGCCAACTCTTGGCCACTATTAACAAAATAAGACACATTTATTCGAAACCCGTGGTATTGATAAGGACCCGGTTCAGGCTTAAACTTTAGAGAAATATAAGGTTTACTTCCTACAAAATCAGGTTTCCACTCCAGGAAGGGGGGAGGGGGAAGGGGGAAGGGGGGAGGGGGGAGGGGGGAGGTGAGCGGGTTAATCAAAATATTCAAGTAAGATTGATAGATTTCCTAACTATACGAGTCACGACAATACTTATGTTAAATTTCCACATTCTGTTGGAATACAACTTTTTTGTCAACCAACACAAGAATTAGTAGATCAAATACAGAAGTTCCCGCCAAAAAAATAGAAAAAAAGAAAAAAATTATCTATATACTGCTTTGATAAATGCGAAATAAGCGGCTTGAGAAAGGAAACATGGATTTCCTAGACACTAGATCAGCAGATGGAAAAAGCTTCTAATGGTTCAACACAGTTTAAAACAAATTGCACCCGAGTAATTACGCCTTTAACTGAAGCTTCTTACCTGAGACATGCGTGGCCGTGAATGAGGATCCCGACTAATACACAAGGCTGCAGCATGTAACATGCAATAGACTTCCTGTTCTGAATAGTGGCTCCCTAGTCGTGGGTCCACCAACTCATCAATAGCATATTCCTCCAACAATGGTCGTGCCTGTTACAAATTCAAAAACAGTTTAAAAATAAAATAAATAGTTTAGGGATAGACGAACTTGTATCATGCTTTAGTCTTCATTTTGGTATGTGGTAATGCGTAACTAGAATTGCCAAGCACACCCATTTATGATATTAAGAAAACACGCAAATGCACACACCCATTCTGTAAGGCACTGCTGCCCCTTGGGCCGGTTAAGATCCACTGCTTTCCGTCCAGTAACAAGCTCAACCAGCACCACCCCAAAAGAATAAACATCAGCTTTCTCTGTAATCTGGCCACTTTGAGCATATTCTGGAGCCAAATATCTGATTGGAGCATAATAGCTTAATTAATTTATTATAGGTTGGGGATGGGTAAATTTGAATAAAAACCTACATATCAAAGCTTACCCAAATGTACCGATAACTCTCGTCTCTACTCCAGTGTCCCCATCAGGCTGCCACCTTGCTAGGCCAAAGTCTCCGACCTTGCAGAACAAAAATGAAGGTGATATCATTACATTCTAAACCCTAACCTATGGTGTACCCGTGTATTTTTTCGCATTACAAAAGTATCTCAACAGTTCAAATATCCCTCAACACCACAAGAATGCATCCAGTGGCGAAGTCATGAATTTTTATCAGTGGGGTAGAAATTACTACCAAGGTACAAAAAATTTTGGCGGGGGTTCGGGGCTGCGCCCCCGAGACAATTTGTTTTAATACTTTATACTTTCGGATATATATATATATATATATATATATATATATATATATACTATATTACAATGAAAATATAACGAGTAATAGTATATAGTATATATACACTATATTGACGCATAATAGACTTTTTTAATCACAACTGTTCATAAGTATGTAATTCATTATTTATTTTTAAAAATAATATAAATTAGATTATTATGTAATTTAAAATATTATAGAGAGATACATATATTGAAAGGATACGAGTCATATGTGATTAAAATTTGATTGACAAAGTTATAAAATTTTAGTGGGATCAATTTATATATAATTTTTAAAATGTTTAAAATTTACCTTACATTATAAAATAATTTTTTTTTCCAGTGGGGTCAATTGACCCTACAAAGTTGGCGTGCACTGGATGCAGCCAAATCATTGAATTTTTGCTACAGGTCAAAATTAAATAAATTGAACGTTGGAAGAAAGTAAATTCATTGAAAAATAAAATAAAAGGTGTTTAAGCAAAATGATATTGTTCATACAATTCTTTTCCATCTTTTGCTTCAAAACATTAATATAATATACATAGTGATGTTTACAGTTTTGCCTCATTGATAATTACTCCGTGTAAGCAGTTAACTGAAGTAACTATATGATCTACTCTAGTATTTATATGCTTGAATTTCTAAGAATCAGGGATTTGCAATAGAGAGTATCATTCAGCACAAGACAAGGTCATGTATATATAATGTTACATAAATAAGAAGTTTGGAATACTGAACTGAGGTTATAACAAAGTGACTAGATCCCCCCGCCCCACCCCCAAAAAAAAATAAATCCACACAACTCGTAATTTCCCCACCTAAGCATCTTTAACAAAAAAAATTGAAAGTTGAGTTAGCAGATTTACGGAAGAAGGCAACTAGACAACAATTTGATTGCTCATCACTGGAGAGCTCTACAGGTCTCAAACAGGCAAAAGCTAACTAATGAAACTAAGGAGATTCAATATACCAACATTATGATTCTTTATTATGGTGATAATTAATGCCAGAGTTCTCTACGATACAAAAATGGAGATATGCAATTTGAAACAAAACCGTAATATTAGTTATAGCACATTAGCCAACATTGCATTGGGGCCGCGGAATGCAGCATTGTAGCCATATATTAAGAAAATTCAGATGTTGCCGTACCAGTGGTTCAAAATCATGGGTAATAAGAATGTTGTTGGGCCGCATGTCACGGTGGACAATGCAACCCACTCTGCATTCTTCGTGCAGATATCGCAGTCCTCGAGCAGCTCCCAAGGCAATTTTTTGTCGAGCAGACCACTCTAACGGATCTCGATTACAACCTGAATATACAATAATTCTTCATTAAAATACAGCTTACAGCTAATCGCAAAAGAAAAGGAATTTAAGAACTGAAATGAAGTAATTCAACTTATGTCTGCAGATAAAATTGTGAGGAATGCAAGTGAAATACTTGTTTTAAGTTGGGTCAACTCATAAAAACGGATTTATCAAAAAAATGTGCCATTTGCTTTTATGCTTCAGTCCAACCAAGGTCATGTCCCACTTCAGGTACGTTTGGAACTTAGAAAGTGCACAAGTTTTGTTTCTTTCTCTTTTCCCACGAGTTCTCTAAGTTCCAAACATACTCCTAAGCGAAGGGAGGGAGTGAATAAGTTCTGTGGCTGAATTAGAGCGAGATAGTGCTATAGCAATGATAAAAAAAGAGAGAACACATTTTTAGAAGTCTTTGGACGACACGCAACCCCATCATATGCCAAGGTATTAAATATTAAAATATGAACACAGACCACTTGGATATAATAATCTTTCTTTGAGATCCTACTTGTAACATGAGCAGGCAAAATTAGATGAAGGGGAATGTATGCATTCCATAATAATCACCAGGCATATAGTACATATGCCTTATCTTATAGGATTGCATATGCTATAAGGGGAAGACAAAGTACCATAGAGGTGGGAATCCAATGAACCATGGCATATATATTCATAAACCAATAGCCTTCGACCATCCTCAATACAGAATCCAATCAGCATAACTACATTCCGGTGCTGAGCACAGCTAAGAACTTCCACTTCTGAGCAAAATTCTTGATCCCCTTGGGAACTTGCCAATTTGTGTTGTTTGACAGCCACTGCCTGGCCATCTGGGAGGACTCCTCTGTGGACAGACCCAAACCCTCCCTCAGCCAAGAAATTAACTTGAGAAAAACCTCCAGTAGCAAGCTCCAGTTCTGCATAGGTGAACCATCTTGGCGGTTTTCCAAATGCAGGTGTCTTGTGCTGACATATAGAACATAATGGAGGGGGGCCAAGAGGTGCATTTCTGGATAGAGAAATTGCTTCTCTAACATTTCCACTGAATTCCAGATCAGGTCTATAGTTTGGCACTCCAAATCCAGTTTCTCGGTCAAGTTTAGAAAACTTCCCATGCAAGGCCTTCGTAGTATTACTTTGAATCTGGTATCTAGATCTTTGTGAACTTTCTTCCATGCGTCGGGAGGATTGACATCGTGAATTGGCTATGTCTGATATCCATGGTTGGAGCCCCAAACTTGACGAAGATGCAGAAAAGTTTTCGCTGTCCGAGTCTGAACTTGATTCATCTACATCATGATTTTCTTTCCCAGCTAACAATTGCTCTTTCTTCAGGTCTCCAATTATTTCGGGAATGAAAAATGGTGAAGTTCCCGGGTCAGAACTTGAAACTGATGAAGTTCCAGCTTCGGTAGCAGTAAAAAGCTCAGGACTACTACTTGGAGTAACAGGCGGTCCTCGGACGGAATCCAGAGATTCATTCTTTTTCGGTTGTTTATCAGATGACTGATCTAGCTCAGAAGGTAATTGACAGTTGGCTTCCGGTTCCTGTTTAGGTGATCCAACCAAATTTAGACGGAGAACTTTCGGCTGCAATCTCTTCATAATCACAATGTTGCATTGTAGCTCTTCCATGCAACATTTCTCCTCATGTTTGAGATGTCTGCAAGGAATGGCGTTAGAAACTACCGATAACTTGACATGAGCTACTAAAATAATGGTCTATCATAAAGTACAAAGAATATTACTTGTCCAACACAACCCAACTAGCTTGAGTTCTCTTCGCTTCTGCAGCTACTGCCCCACATGGCGAACCAGAAACAAGTTTTATCTTCACATTTATCTGTACCAGGACAAGAATGGTACATCAATACATCATTAGGGAACGAGTACAATACCAAACAAGGAGGCATAAATTGAGGCACACTGACCTTATTAGGATCATAAACGTCATGGAGCTGAAGGATCATCTGAGAGCAGGAATCTGTAATATCAATTTTCTGTTCTGAACTTGTTCCCAAATGAGCCCTTCGGTGACCACTTGCACAATCTCCTGCAAACCTTGGGAAACCCCATTTTCTACCTGAATTAGACAATAATTATCAGTACTATACTTGCTACCGAAAAGGCTTTTAGATCTATATTTGTTACTCCCTCCGTCGCCCATGTTAAATGTATACTTTTCTTTAATAACCAAACTTTTACACAATTTTTTCTATTATACCCTTAGCATTAAATATCTCATTTTTTTTTATTCTAATTCTCTCTCCATATTCAATAAATATAATTAATTATGTGTTGAAAATATTTTGAATTGAAAAGCTAAAAAGTCATTCTCTCACCTACATTGAAAATGATTAATGACATTATTATGGACAGTTTTGTCATTTTATTCCTCTTCTTAATATGCGTAAAAAATTCACTTATCTAGGGACGGAGGGAGTATAATTTATTCCAAAGATTAAATAATGTAGCCCAAAACCAATGACCACACGAAGTCCAGCGAAATCAAAAATCAAAGACAAGTACTCTACATGAAAATTTTGCCTTGCATATCACTGGTCAGCATAGAAACAAAAGAAGAAACAGAATTGGCATCTATGACTCAGCCCAACAAACCAATTCTCAACAAGAAACTTACACCACCTATTTCCTAATGATTGAAAAATATTTACAAATAATATCTGGTCTTAAACATAGCACTTAAGAAAAATGATATAATAAAGTCATATTCATCAATCCTAACAGTAAACATAATCAATGCCACTACAAAAACTGAATCAACATTTAAAACTCTATGGCATTGCTCAACAAGCTCGATGCTAATGGGCCAACACAAAATGTACAAGGACCAAGAATATGGGACTCTCACTATTGGCAACAGGTTGAGAATATAAAATCCCTGAACAGTTCTAAAAAGACATACAGAACAGAGAAAGATACCGTAACAGTTCAGACATAAATATACCATAAAATTACTCATGACTTAAAGAAATTAAATTAAACCAAATCAAGAAAGTATACCGGAACTTTGTGAAGGGACAACCACAAGCAATGTGATGCAATCCCCAGGTTGAACAACATGAGTCAAAGCCCACACCAAAGCAGTTTTAGGTACTTCCTTCGAAGCCTTCACCGCCACAACCACCTTCTCAGCAACATCCGAGCCCTTTTCCTGTTTCCCCAGCTTCAATTCCAGAGTCATCACACCCTAGAATAGTAGGGAAATAAAAGTGATTCTGAACTTTTGTTTGTACAGAATTATTAACCCTCCAAACGCCTACCAACCTTTATCATACCTTCAGAAGGACAGAACCGAAGAAAGCATATATGCCAAGTAAATGAAACACTAGCAAAACATTATAATTATTGGCAATTGGTATGTCCTCTTCCCCACCATGAAAGGTGTAATATTCGTGCATGTACAACCGACATGCACACTGTTTTCTTACAGTCAATGGGCCAGAATGATTGCAGAGGAGACCTTTTTAACCAAAAATTGAAACAAATTTCTCAAAGTAAATCAAGAATTTGATGTACTCCTTCCTCCAAAATTATCCACTAATTATCCCCGAAAACTAATTGATCAATTAGAAATTACCCACAAGAGAAATGAATATTTGCATGGAATGGATATTCCAAATCTGCAATAAAATCCCTTCAGCTAACAAACCCAAATGAAGCACTGTTTGACACGAGATGTGTGTACAAGGGAAACGACAGAAAACAACACAGCACCAAAAATGGACCTCACTAGAGTTTCAAATCAGAGAGTCAACAAGCCATTGGTGAATGAATGAGATGTTTGGTTGGTTCTAGATCCAAAATGAAACTCCCCCTTTATCCCTTTAAATCAAAAATGGAATACTGAAGAGGCCACCAAAATAAGATTCGACCTACAATAAAAAACAATTTTTAGCTCTCGACCTCAGTTGATATGACAAAAGAGAGGAGTCATAAGGAAAAGACTCAACAGCAATCTTCACTTTTTATCCTCAAAATTCCATCACAACAAAGGAACATTTACTCATATCACATTCAACCTGCAAAATCCATAAGCAAACGAGAATCAAATACCTACATACATATATACAACAAACAAACAAACAAGTTTTTATATAACCAACAGATGATTCATGAGAAAAATAAAGATGAAATGAAAGCTCGCTGCAAGGAAGTACTGGGTATTGCTGATTTTTTATTTTTTATTTTGTATTTTTATGTTTCTGTGCCCAAATCTAGCCACTGCTTTCACATCCAAAGAGCCAAAAAAGCAAATAGAGAAAAATGAAATACGGGTATTAAGAAATTGAATGAGGGAAGGGACGGGAGGGAGGGAGAGAGAGAGAGAGAGAGCGGTAACTAAGGTGTGAAGTAAACAAATGTGTTTCAACAAACTCACCGACTCCATTGATACGTACTGGATAGCATATTAGTCAAAAACAATTACTGTATCATCATCTTTCTAAATGAGACATGAGACTGGAAGCAATCACAATCAATTTTTACATACGAGAGAAGCATGAATATTTATTTATTATGATCCGAATACACAATCAATTTGTGCAGGTTGACACAAACTGGCTGTTCTGCGCGGTTTCACGGTGTTAAAATTGTTAAGACTGCAAAAAAAACCACCTTAATTGATGTAGTACTTCAGTGTGATGTCCTTAAATTTGGACACCTGGGTATGTTTACTATTATAAGAGCTTTTTTTTTGTTTTTTTCTCCAACCTTTTGAAAACTTCCCCCAAGTTTTAAGATTTCAAATGTTAGAAACAACACAAACCCGGATGGATGAGCCAAGGTTCCTTTTATTCATTTAATTATTATTCTCGTCATTTCACGTACAAAAATAAATAAATAAATAAATAATAATTACTCCTTTTGCAGGCATTTATCAATTAAATGATATATTTTAATTATTGGGTATTTAAATTTATGGTGACGGCACGGCAAAGTGTCCGAGTTATTATGTTATTTTATACTTGTATTAAAATAATTAAAAAACTTTTAAACTCTTTTTGTTGTGGGATACAAGGAATATAACTTTTATAAAATAATATTTTGGAGCAACCTCACAATTTCTCCATGCTCCCCCCAACATGAGTGATCTAAGAATATTGTGTCCTCTAAGTTTTATCATTTCTCCTCTAAAATAAAGATGACTTGTTAGGAGCTAAGTATTTGTTTAGGATTGAACGATTGAATAATCAGTCATTAAGTGCGTTTATTTTATAAATAAAATTGTCTAAATGTGATTTTTTTTTACAATATTAACTATTATATTAAGTAATATTAAATAAATTTATAACAATTTTGGATTTTTTTAAAAGGATAAAATAATAAAAATCTATTATTCGGATGTTTCAGACATGTCAATTATTAAATAGTTTTTTTCATTCAGATTCAAATTTATTCAATTTTTATCTTAATCATTCGTATCTAGATATATAGATGTACGCAAACGTCGGAAGTTTAATAAATCTTGTGTCGTACCAAGCACATACTTGAAAGAAAGGTTCTAAATGAAAATTAATCGGTACAATTATTAGAATAAAAAATAAAAATAATAGAGCAAGTTTATATTGTACCGGTCGTTAATCCGGTAGAATGTGTACCGGACGCTCCCTGGATCCTATAAATATAAATACTAGTACTATATAAATAAATAACATGCAAGACGGTTATAAAATTTGAATGTAGAATTGACCCATCTAAATCCATCCATACAAATATCAAGGCTAATTAAATCCATACAATTTCTATATTCCGTGAGATTCGTAAAATAGCAATAAATTCAGCTAAAGGATTGTATAAACCCCCCACTTAGTTGTAGTTCAGTTCTGTCGACGCTTTTCTTCTCGGGCAAAACTCACTCTTTCCTCGCTTTATTTCATTTCGCTTCTGTCCACTAGCGATCGATCGATCGATCTGAAGCTTTATTTCTTCCTTGCCCGATTTACGTTGAAACCAACTATGACATCTTAGCATATAGAGTACATGTTTTTTCCTTTTCATTTGAAAAGTCACGTCTAAAAAGACAAATTAAACGAAATTGGTCAATTAATAATTTTTTTTAAAAATATAGTGTGTCAATTCTAATTTTTTTTAGTGGGATAATTCTGAAAATTACCCCTGTTTTGTCATCTTAAAATGTACTACTACAAATAAAAACAAAACGTGAAGAATGTAAAAAGTAAATAAAAAAGTAATTGGGGCGGTAGTAAATCGTCTGCCCGTAGTAATTACTAGTAGTACAGTATAGGTAATCAATTACTAATAGCTAGTGGGTCGTTCGTTCAGTATGTTGGCGGTGTATAATTAATTATTCTAAACGACGTCGGATGAGCAAACACGAAGCAGGGCAGGAAGGAGTATTTGAGTTTTGGAAGTGCGGAAGAAGTGGGGAAATGAGAAAGAAAAGGTGATACATACTACTCCACTACAGTTGGCTTTGAGATTTGTCTTTTTTTACTCCTAAATAGTAGTAGTAGTAGTATTTACGATCCGTAGCTGTCTTTCTTTCTCCGTCACCTAAACACTTCTCCTTTTTTTTTTTAAGATTAAAAGACAATTTGCACCTCAAATTTTACACCGTTGTTGACTTTTGCACCCCAAATCGAAAAAAGTGTCTAAGTACACCCCAAACTTTATTATACGTAATAAAACGCACACTTTCTTCACTTAACCGGTCAAAAGTGACTGGCTAAGGCTGTAACACAAGTTTGGAGTGTAAATTGTCTTTTAGTCTTAAAAATTGGCAAAAAAATTAATTTTAAATAAAATAAAATAATTTTAAAATAATTAAATTTAAAATAAAATAAATAAAATAATAAAATTAAAATAAATATTTGGAATTAATAATTAATTTTTTTAAAAACAATTTTTTTAAAAAAACAGAATTGTAAAATATAATTTTTTTTGTAAAATATTATGTTTTTACAAAAAAAAAATCTGTTTTTACAAAAAATAAATTAAAAACAATTCTGTTTTTACAAAAATTGTAAAATAAAATTCTGTTTTACAAAATTGTAAAATACCATTTTTTTACAAAATTGTGTTTTAAAACAAAATTTTTTAAAAACTTGTAAAACAGAATTCTGTTTTTAAAAACAAAAAAAATATTTTAATTTTGTTTGTAGACAATTTTTTAAAAAAAAATCTGTTTTTACAAAAAAAAATCTGTGAATTTAAATTCTGTTTTTGTTTTTAGAAACAGTTTTTTTTTACAATTCTGTTTTAAAAAAATCTGTTTTTAATTGTAAAAACAGAATTATTTTTGTAAAAACAGAAATTTTTTTTAAAATTTTTTTTGTAAAAACAGAATTTTTTAAACATAATTGTAAAATTTTGTAAAAAAAATTCTGTTGTTACAAAAAAACTGTAAAAACAGAATTTAAATTATGTTTCTGTTTTTAAAAACAAAAACAGAATTTAAATTATGTTTTTACAATTTTTTGTAAAAACAGAATTTTTTTCGTAAAAACTGATTTTTTTAAAAAAAAATTGTAAAAACAGAATTTTTAAATTTTTTTTTTTGTAAAAACATATTTTTTTTTAAAAAACAAAATTTAAATTCTTTTTTTGTTTTTAAAAGCAGAATTTTATTTTACAAGTTTTTAAAAAATTCTGTTTTTAAACACAATTTTGTAAATAAATGGTATTTTACAATTTTGTAAAACACAATTTTATTTTACAATTTTTGTAAAAACAGAATTTTTTTATAAAAAAAATTGTATTTTACAATTTTGTAAAACACAAATTTATTTTACAATTTTTGTAAAAACAGAATTGTTTTTAATTTGTTTTTTGTAAAAACAGATTTTTTTACAAAAAAATATCTATTTTACAATTCTGTTTTTAAAAATTCTGTTTTTTAAAAAAATTGTTTTAAAAAAATTAATTATTAATTCCAAATATTTATTTTAATTTTATTATTTTAATTATTTTATTTTAAAATTATTTTACTTTATTTAAAATTAATTATTTTTGACAATTTTTAATACTAAAAGACAATTTGCACCCCAAACTTGTGTTACAGCCTTAGCTGGTCACTTTTGACCGGTTAAGTGAAGAAAGTGTGCATTTTGTTACGTATAATGAAGTTTGGGGTGTACTTCGACACCTTTTTTGATTTGGGGTGTAAAAGTCAACAACGGTATAAAGTTTGGGATGCAAATTGTCTTTTAGTCTTTTTTTAACTCTGGGTTGGGTTTAAACTTTAAACTATATCTATCAAGTCTAATTTTATATCAAATATACATTTAAACATAAAATAATAATATAAATATATGTTTTTATTTATAACACTTTTTTTCTCTTCTCTATATATTATTTTTACTTTTAAATGTTTTTTCTGTATATTATTACATAAACTAGTGCTTCGTTTGAATCGAATAAATAAAATGAAATCAAAAATACTTTGAATTTTTATGTTAATTTCAAAAATTAGTTCTACGCTTGACTATTAGGAGTTTTAATTGGTGTATTAGTAGTATAAATTAATGCTATGCTAGGATTTTAAATTTATTGTGGATCTCAAATTATATGTAAGTTGAATAAATTTATTATTTGCGTTAGTTATGTCAAAAAAACTTCCTCATTCTATAATAATAGTCATTTTAATTTTATGTACATGGATTCAGAAAAATTATTTAACAAATAAAATTTATGTAAAATTTCATCACTGTCTCTTTATTAAAAGTTGAAAACTACTGATACAATAGAGATAATTTCTTAAAATTAGAAGAGATATTTTGGAAAGTAAATAATTTATCTTTTTAAAAAGTTATAAATGATAAATAAATTAGAATAGTTTTTTTTTCCTCTAAAAAGTCTATTATTATAGAATGAAAAAAGTTTATTTTTTTTTAAATCTTATTCAATGTCACACCGCATTTGAGACAAAAAATTATATTTTATTTTTGTTACGAATAAACACATCATTCAATTAGTACTTATATATATATATATATATATATATATATATATTATTAACTATAACATTATTATATTTGGAGATCGATTTATAGCCAATATTATAAATTTAACATTATCCCTACAACAAATTTAAGTCTTTCGTTTGCGAATCCAAGTGTAATGAAACTTTAATTCACACTTTAATATAGAAGAGCTCAGCTCACATTTTAATTATAAAAACGAAGACCCATTATGTCAATGTATAAAAATACATTCTTTTTAAAAATAATTCTCGTCCCCATAAGTAAATTACGATTTGGAGATATTTATTTTACATCAAATTATCCTGAATCGTTCTTTCTCTATTTTCAACAAAGTTGTCAGAAAAATTGAGATACTTGTAAGAAAATGTCATATTCTTGTGGTACTAATTAATTTTTACATAACATCGTATGTATGTCCATAGTTGTGATAAATTTAGTATTTTATTTTTAAACTATAGTATAAAACTTCCTTTATCTCAGTTGCCCTTTTTGTCTCTCTCACTTCCCTTCTCGTTCATTTAATGCTTTGTAAATATTACTGAATCCATACAAAAATTCAGTAAACTTAGCAAAATGAATTGCTCAATGCGTACACTAATAATAGAGATTTGCCGATTATTTTGTTGAAAATAGAGAAATAAGTATTCCATACAATTTGATATAAAAATAAAATAAAATATCTCAAATCACAGTTTAATTGTAAGGATAATGACTAATTTTAAAAAGAGGAAAAGAGGATGATTAATTTGTCGGAAACAGAGAAAAAATAATTTTGGCCAATTAAATATAAACAAATCTCTTCAATTTTAATTGTGCAAACCAAAATTATTTTTAAAAAAAAAGTTATTTTTGTATATTGACATAGCGGACTTTAATAAATATAGACATTAATAAATTCTCATTATATTTGCGAATAAACACATCAATTAATTATTTATATATTCATATTAATCGAAGAATATCATAAGTTTTATTCGTAACAATAATTCGCATCTATTTATTTTTTGAATTTCGTCATTAATGAATGCATATCCACAGCGTCATAACTCCCAGCCTCAGGTTTAGCTAAGTTTTTCAAATACTAGTAGGATATTTATCTAACACTCTCTGAGCCACTGGGACCCACCACCGTTATCCATCTCCGTTTGTTGAAACAAAAGAAAGCAAACCACACCTCGATCCTCCACTGCTGGCATTTCAATTCCCAATGCAAACGCTAACGTTACGTCGTGTCCTGACCAAACTCAACTGTCACGTTAACCGGCATTTATTTCTCAGTGTAGCCAGACGGCGACTAAACGGCGGGGCTATGGTCCTATCGACCGCACGTCAGATTTCTTGCCACTATTGACGGATCCTTGTCTGTCTGGCTACGAAAGAAGCGAACGGTGTTTGATAGCTTCTAATTTTTTATCAATTTATAAAAAAAAATCATATTAAAACAACGTTATTTTGATATACAAATAAAAAAAGAATCGTGAGTCATTGAATTTTTTTTTAATATGTTATCAATTCTACAAAAAAAATTTCACAAGATCCTCGTAGAGAAATCCTCGTATACAATCCGAATCTCTCCATTTGAGTGTTAAATTATTACGGTCTCCATTCCATAATAATTACTACCTCCATTTCATAATAATAATTGTTTTAAACTTATACACATTAATTAAGAAATTCATATAATATTACTTCCTTCGTTTCTTAATATAAGACTTTTTAAAGTTCTGCACAAGTATTAAGTAAATAATTATATAACATTAAATATAATATCAAATATATATTATATTGTATTGAAAAAAGAGAGTGTTATTTATTGAGCAAACAATAGTGAGAGAACTAAAGTTATATTTATTATTTGGAATAAGTTGTAAAATTTATAATACTAACAATTATCGGTATCTGATGGCACGGCGTAACGAAATTATTCACTTCTCTCTGTTTTAATAATTCCATTTTAATTTTATCTCTCTCCTCCTTACTCTCCCACTACTAAGGGTGTTCATCGGAAAAAAACTGAACTAGTACCAATTCTAAATTACCGAAAAAACAAGAAGTTCGGTTCGGTTCGATTTTATGTTATACCAAATGGTAATATATATAATTATTAATAATAATTAAATAATTTTTTTATATATTAACAATTTTTTTTTTAAAACTAAAAAATCATTAACTATTAATAATAATTAATATATAAAATAAAAGTAAAAAACATTATTAATATATATAATAAGAAATTATTAAAATTACTATTATATAGAAATTATTAATATATAAAAAAATTATTTAATATATAAAACTACAAAATATTAACTATTAATTATTACATTATTAAATTTCGGTATTTTGGTTTTTATTGAATTCAAAAAAGTCATTACCGCTACCGTTATTGAAAAATATTAAAAATATTGAAAAATCGGTACCGAAAAAAAACAGTTACCGGTATCACCGGCTCAGTAAAAAAATTGAAAAAATAAATTAATATAGAATGAATTTAAACCGTCCTAATATTTTTCCGTCCAAATCAATTAAAATTAATTTAAACCGTCCTTGTACTTTTATGCCTAAATTATAAATAAGTTATATCTTATTAATATAGATATTAATAATGTAATCTAGTTTAATTTTTATTTTTTGAAAATAATTAATCATCAACTTAGGGGGGTGTATTCAATTAAGATTTTTAAAAAAAAAATTTAAGTGACAGACTTTTGTAAAGTTTATGAATTTTAAAGACTTTAATTTTTTTTTAAATGACTTTTATAGACTCTATGAAATAAGTGACAGATTTTAATAGACTTTTTACTAAGATTTTGATAGACTTTTGTATACTTCTAATGTATTTTACAGTTTATATTAATTATTAATTAACCCCATGTGTACAGCCTCTCCCTCTTTTTTTATGAACTAGGGGAAATCTTATTATTTTATTAATTATTAATGAAAGCAGCTTATATTAATTATTTTGATAGACTTTTTTTTTTATGAATACGAATAAAATTTTAGAAGCTACAGACGCAACACAAAAATTAAGTTCGCTTTTCATTGAACTATATATACTATATATGCGTACGTTTTTTTAGTAGGAGTACCAAACTCTTTTTTTCATAAAATAATATGACAATGAAAATCTATATGATCAAAAGTTGCAAAACTTCATTCATGCGAGTAAATTGCCACCAAGTTATAAAAAATTTATTAGAGAGATTTTTAGTTGTCAATAAGCCACGGACAAAATTGCCTGAGAGATTTTACTTTTCTTAAAATTATTAATAGTTGTTAGTGAATCAAAATTGACCGTTAAAAAAATAATTATACGACTTTTTAATTTATTTATGATGTTAGAAATTAATTAATTAAAATGCTACATAACTAGTTTTTTAATAGTCGACCGTTGTCATCTTTTAACTATTTTTTTAATTTTAACGAGTTTTAGAATTTATCAAGATTCGTATATATCATATAATATATCTATATAATATAATATATATATAATATAATATTAAAAATCAAAATTCACTGTTTGATTTTTCAAAGTCATAACGAGATATTCCTATAATAAAAGTTTGTGTAATTTATTTAATTTTTAATAAATTTAGTAAAAAAATATAAATGGTTTATAATTTTAATAATTAAATTTTCAAAAATTAGATTAATTTATATTCATTTTAAGTTAAAAATTTGCCAGAGATTTTTGCGACTTTAAAATTTTCCATAAAATCTCTATGCCAATTTTTTTACTGGCGATTTGAATTTTCACCTTTGGATTTAATATTTAGAAGTCTTTAGAGACGAGGTAAGACTTTGGATATTGATTGATAGTTATAACTTTTTTTCTAAAGTCGGTCAAACTCTAATATTTGATAAAAATATGAAAAATATACGACTTTTTAAATACCAAAATACTTTTATGAATTTTATAAAAGTCTCAATTTAATACCATATAACTTTTAAAAATATTACAAAAATTATGATTGAATACCAATAAACTTTTATAAACTCTTTAAATATTTTAATTGCATACAACTAAATTTTAAAAATCTTTAAAAGTTTTAATTAAATATACCCTCTTTAATTTCGTGCTACAAAATAGGATTTTTATCTATCGAGGGAGGGAGGGTACTATTAATACAATAAGGCAAAAATAATAAATTGATACTTTCTCTTTCATTCTAAGTTTTTTGAAAGAAAAAAAAAAACAAGCCGAAGTGCAAAATAAGTTGTTGTTTTTTTTGAATTGGAGAGTTGAAATTGTTCCTAATAATAGTACTTTAAAGTGTCAGAAATTTCAAATATCGGGGCACCCCACATGCAAAGACTTTTAGAGCAATAATTAAAGACAGGTAGCTCTCCCTCTGCCAGTTTGTTTATTTGTTGTAAATAAATAAATTAAAGACCTAATCCCTGGTTTCAGTGTTATTTATTTGATTGTTATCACCTTAATAAATGCGGATGGACCATTCTTTTCCGAGAAACCATGGCCCATGTAAGGGTGTCAGGGACTTGCAAAACATTAGTATTAGTCACATTTATAATTGTAATTGTTGAGATAAAATCTTTAACGTAAAGGAGAGTGAGTACTGAGTAGTCCATTTATTTTTTGTTACGAGGCAGAAATCCATGCCTAATCGGTATCGACAAAATAGAAGGAGATATAGAAAAGACAAGTCAGGGTCACTGGGTCAGGGTCAGGGTCTCTGTTAGTTAATTACTCTCCCTCAACAAGACAAGATGCTCTCATACCCCGTATGTATGTATGTATGTATGTATTTTGAGTGCTACTTGTTGTAGGCATACAAAATTCCCTCCCCTTCGACTCATACGTTTCTTAAATGACTCTTTTTGTGTCGACATGCACATTTGAATTTCTGACAAAATGTGTAAGATGTGAGTGAGCAGAGGGGCTCTACTTAATTCACCAAATATCTGCGGAAAGAAAGACTTCTTCTGACCGGATATAAAAATTAGACATAAATTTTATTTATTTATATTTTTAATTATTATTAAAAATTAAAATTTAAATATATTTATGTCTAATTTTTATGTCTACATAGTGCTTTTGCTGTGGAAAAAAACCAACTACTTTAATCTTTGCTTTCAAATTACACTAGTAAGTAGTACTTACATTTTAAAAACCAATTTTTTTCAATAATAGTATTACATTTTTAAATTTATTCCGAATATTATATTAGTATAGAAGTTAATGTCAAACTAGAAATATCATGTAATTTTAACACATTATATATATATATATATATATATATATATATATATATATATATATATATATATATATAGAAACACTAACTTTGGAACTGAAAAGATATAATTTATTTTATTTGAGGCCCCAAGTATATTCATGAGAATGAGCCTAGGCTAATTTCAAGTAAGAATATAAGGTGTAGTTTGATGTTGATTACGTTTCCTTTCATTCCAAGATTAGCAATTCAAGTTTCAAAGTCACTGGTAGCATATATGATATATGGAAGACGGATATTAACTTTATAGTAGTATTAAACTACCATGACAGAAATATCTTCCCTCGCACCTTTTACTACTAAAAACACAACTGAAATTATTGGTAATAAAGATAAAAAATAAGTACAATTTCATATAAATATTTAGTCTCTATTCTTAGCTTGGCCTGTTCGTTGAAATACTAAATTCATTTATAATGTTTGATTCCTAAGAGTAGAACAAGTACTTACTGCCAAAGTAGCAGGAAACAACTACTCTCTCACAAGTCACAAACTAATAAGTAGCTTACAAATTCAAATAATTCATGTGGACCGGGCCATTATGGTTTGTGTTCATACAAAATCTATCACCAAAGAACAACAGAGGCCACAACAGTCCAAAAAGTCCAAGCCCAATTCTACTATCCCAATGATCCCAACTTCACTTATTATTAGGGTCGTGTAATGGTCTAATCTCATTAGTTGGCTAATCAAGCTAGGAGGACTTATTGTGATGTTATTATGTAATACTCCATTTACCTTTATCATTTAAAAAAAGAAGAAGTAATTCTGCATTTTCCTATGGGTTGGCTATTACCATCACCATCAACCAACCAAAGGTGAGAGGCCACAGCACAATCCGTAGCCCAATTCCAAATAATGACTATCCCAAGTTCACTTATTATCAGTATACTTTTAATTATAACTTTGGAGAGAATTTCTTGTGTTTGGAATTGAATTTATTAGTCACATAACAAAAGATTTATAACACACAAGCAAGCACAGCAGAGCAGATTTATAACAAAAAAGCTCTTGTAAATTGATCTGACTTGTATTCTTGATCACTAACCATATTGCAATTACGCATCCATTGCTCGACCCAAAAATAAAAGTTATTTGTGCTGGAGTAGGCCCCTCCTAGCAATAGCATACACGTTACAATTTTAGTTACTACTCCTAAATCCTAATGAGGAACAGGGAGAGCTTGAAGCAGGCCTGCTTCATGACCACACATAGCAATTGTCTGAAACTGGAAATCAGCCGAAAACAAGCGAGCAGCCGAGTTGGTATTAATGCTCATCTCTTCAATGAGTTGAAGTAGGATGCGCTCAAGTTCTTCCCCATCACTCCATTCATGAATTTCTGCCTTTATAATATCTCGGCTTTTGCATATCAAATCCCAAACTGGGAAATTCTTCCTCGGCATCGCATAATCTCCTTCTTTTAGCTTCGATATCGGGCAATAATCTCCGGTACCATCCCCGAGATAGATTATCATTTTCTTCTTCTCTTCCTCCTCTTCCTCCTTAGCTAGAGAAGCTTGTATCCTTTCTATTATCAGACCCTATTATTATTATTATCAAAACCACGTGACATTGTTAGCATGATGTACATTGTTGAATCCACCATCTAACAGCTTAAGCTTTTAGATGAGTTGGTTACTTAACATGGTATCAAAGCTCTGGGTGTACAAAGCGTTCAAAAAGTTGCATTTGAGGGAGAGTGTTGGCATGATGTACATTGTTGAGTGTGCAAGGTCTTGGGTTCAAAAAGTTGCATTTGAGGGAGAGTGTTAGCATGATGTACATTGTTGAGCCCTCCATCTAACAGCTTAAGATTTTAGATGAGTTGGTTACTTAACAGACATGATCAAGAAATCAGTAAACCTGTAAAACCAAAAGTATTAACACTAAAAATTTTCAATTTGATTACGTCTACATTGACCAAGTGTCACCATCCCTAATTATTCATGAGCCTGTAAGCTATTAATAAAACTATA
Organism: Panax notoginseng; assembly: GCA_016801055.1. Lineage (NCBI taxonomy): Eukaryota > Viridiplantae > Streptophyta > Magnoliopsida > Apiales > Araliaceae > Panax > Panax notoginseng. The sequence continues at coordinate 290,576,042 of CM029012.1, read as the reverse complement.
CTAGTTTTAAACAATAAACCGATTTAGTTGTCACTAGCTACCTACCTTGCACATATTTGGAGGGCAGAGGTGGGTGCAGCAACCATGAGGACAAGTGTGAAAATCAACGTAAGGAAAGATCCTTAGCTTCCCTTTGTCATCTACGAAACCCGGGTTGGTGTTGATTTCAGAGAAATATTCCCTCAATCCAACATGCTTCAGAATTGTGTCGATGAAGAAAGTATTTGCATCGCTTACTATTCTCAAATCACACCTGCGCGCATTGAGTAGGTTAGATTGTTGTTAATTTCTAGGTAAACAAAAACCAAAAGAGCTAGGAATTACTAATATGAATGAATGAATGTCATGTCATGATCGAGTGGCCAATCAATTTAATTACCCTAAAGCATGAGCTGATTTAATGGCTGGAACAATACGGGGATGGATCGGAACCCGTTTCAGGACCTCTACAGCGTCTTCAATTGTTTTCCCTTGTGAATGAAGCTCCTTCATCATTATATCCTGTACTTAATACAATAACAGAGAGAATCAAAGAACTAAATTAATGGTTAGTAGAAATAAATGGACTAGTATTTAAATACAAAAACAAATTTGAATAATAAAACCGACCATGGCAGAATTCCAAGGCATGGAGGAGACAAGTTGATTAAATAAGTCGGTGGCACCCAATTGGTCGATAACCCAGTTATCGCTATCCAAGTCGATAATGGTCTTGTCGAAGTCGAAAATCACAACAATTCCGGCCATTCCAACGTACTGGGTATTTTTCCGGTGACCCCAAAAAGCTGTTTGTTTGAATTTGATTGTTCGTATTTGAAATTCGGAAGGTTAGGTATATATACGAGGAGGAGGCGGCGGCGGCGAGGAAAAAGGTGCGATTGTGGAATTTATTTAAATAAATTTAGAAGATTCCTAAAGAATACTCCTACTATATATCACGTGAAGGAGTTGGTGCCTTGTGAATCTGTTGAGGAGCATCCTCTCTAGAAATGTCCTGATTGCTATCATTATACTGATTCTTGACGATCTTAGACGTTGATTTCCAGCAATCATAACGATGATATTAAAAGTTTGGTGATCCTACGGCTTTAGTGATACTGGTTTGTTAATGGGTGGGCAATCTATGGGGGAAAAAACGCGGGAATATTCTGTAGGAAATGAAAATGGGCTACTAGACAACTATTAATCGCACTCAAAAAATCATATAGAAATATTAGTTTCCCTTGTGCCCGGTTGGCTTCTGGGACAATACTACTACAATGTTCCCAACTAAATTGTTTGGAGGACGTTGGAAACATTGGTTCAAGGCAACAATATTCAACCCTTCCGGATAGATTTGTTTTTCAAGACATGAGAAGAAAATCAAAAAGATGGAAGCTAGCCGAAATTAGATAAAAGCACCCCTCATAACTCATTTCATTATATTTTATGTTTTTCTCTCGCACATACTTAAAATTAATTTATTCCCTAGCTCAAGATATGCGAGTGTTGATCTTTTTATTAAATTTTCATCTAATTATTAAAAATTTCATATGAAACACTAGGAATTTTATTTATTTATTTTTTATATAGAAATTATGTTCAAATGTATCTAAACAAACTCAATATTTGTAGGAAAAAGGTGAACAGAATATTAGATCAAAGCGGGTATAATACTATGTACAACCACGTATTTTGATATTCAAACAATTAAAGAGGTCAACAAACAATGGAAGCACTTCTAGATCGAGAAGAGCAGTCAACGGGGTAAAAACACAATAATTTTAATGAGACTCTGATATTTAATTACATGGGGAAAGTATTCTTTCTGTGAATTTTATGAGTTGGAAAAAACAGATGCGTATGAGATTTTAGTTTATGTTAAGGAAAGTCTTATTATTCTCTTATAGACCACAACACATGACTTTCATTTTATAGGTGTAGTAGCTCACTCGCGAAGCCAAGATTTGTTTTGTTATAAATAATTTAGCGAGCTAATTATTTTATATTTTCAGGTTGAATGAATATGTAAAATATATATTTAGTTACAATATTATCAATTAATCCCTAATACGCCTTTTTAATAAAAAATTTGTTAATAATTATTTAAATTTTTTATGTTATAAAAATAATATAAATTAGATTATTATTTATTTTAAAGATATAAGAGAAAGATGTATACATCAAGTAGTATAAGTAATATATAATTGAGAAAGTTATAAAAAAATTTAATTTCATCCCGTATATTATAAAATTTTAATGAGATCAATTTATTTATTACACTTAAATTTTTTCTATATTTATTATATATTATGAAATAATTTTTTCCCATTGAATTAATTAACCCCACACCCAAATATGTGGATTAGCCACGCTAAAAACTACTAGTATAGTATATATTTCTAATACTATCCTTGTCACTCGTTTATACTTTTGATGTGGCGCTAGCCGCTACGTCTAAATTTTGAATAATTAGCTACCATGCACTTGCCTTTATTTGCTTTACCTGACAAGTGGGGATGTAGCTTAAGGCACATTAAGTAAGTTGTACCACAAAAACAGATGTCACATTCCATACATAACGTGACTGGAACACTTATCAGTTACTACTACTTAATACCAAAACATTGACGTACCTAATGTATAATGGTGTTGTCTGATACCTATCTAGCTGTACTGTTTGAATAGCGGTGCTGCACATGAAAAACAACTACTGCTATTATAATAGAAAATATTGTTTAATTTTACTGTGATTCTTTCTTTGTTACAAAATTAAAAAAAAAATCATTTATAAAAGTTGTATTTTAGTCTCATATTTTTTTAAAAAATAATAATTAATTATTAGTTTAATAGGGATGATATCGTTAAAATTATGATGATAAATTTAAAGATCTAATATTATCATTTATATTATTATTAGTAAAAATAACTCTTTTTTAGGGGGGGAAGACTTGCTGGAATCGAGAGAGTATTAAACACTGATTCTCTTTTTAAGGAGGTAGGAGGTAGGACGTAGGAGGGGGAGGAATTGAGAGAATATTAAACACTTATTTGTAGGACCAATACATGATCTGTAATTTGCACAATAATGAATAGATACTATTTTTGCATTTCTTAAACTGTATTGTCATGGGTAATTAATAGGAAATTTTTCTTGTTATTATAGGGTGGGAGAAGAAAAATTATTTTGAAAAATGATATACAAATATTTGACGAAATTGAATTGCGATCAACTTGAAAACGTATGCGATAAAATAAAATAAATTAAAATGAGACCCTTCTTAATTCTTATCTATCACATGTATGCAACACGTCCCGGAAAACTTTGGCAACGTCTAAAAGGACTCAACTATTTAATGTCTGCGGCATTCTGTAGTTACCATTTTGAACGTCATGCAATGCTCCCGTACTTAGATGACTGAACTCTGTTCCCAGAAGCCTTATTGCTAGCTGCCATACGAGGCCCAGATCGCTTAGTCATGTCCACTAACCGGCTGCTTTCTTAATATCTATGGCCCAAAGCATTCACCGTAACGGACTAGTTCAATGAATTTCAAACCTCCCAAGCAATCCAATATTGGGGTGGATGAGCTGAGCTGAGCTGTAATTTAAGTTGGGCCTAAACTTTATTTTCAAATTAAATTTGAATGACCCTTTATAATGTGTTTGTAAGTTTTTTTTAGGGGAATAAAAGGGAAGGAAAATAAATAAAATTCCTCTAAATCTTAGGGAGGAAGAGGGAAAAAATTTGGAGGTAAAATTAATTTTATTTTTGGCTCAAAACTTTATGCCAAAAAGTGGGAGGAAGTGGGAGGATTTGGAGGGATGGAAAAATTATATATTTTATATTACTTAAAATAACCTTTCAAAATAAATAATGCCAGTCATTACATTAGAATGTAAGGGTAATATAGTAATAGTGTAGTTTAAAAATAAAAATATTTTTTCTTTCCTCGTTCTAAACTCACAAAAAAATATATATAATTAAAATCTCATCCATTACATTCCATTCTTTTCTAAAACTCACAAACATAACAAAGAAAAATTATAATTCATTCTCATCTCTTCCTTTGCTATATTTTTCCATCCCATCCCATCCCATCCCATCCCTCCAAACTCACAAAAACATACGGAGTAAAATTGACTAATTTTGTAGTTGATAAGGTCAATTAATAGTCCTAGGTTAAGGTATAAAATTAGTGGTTTATTGGTTTCAACGATTCAGGCACCTAGTTGCTATAGATTCTGAACTATAAGTTCCTTGGAGCAGACAAAATTTAAATCTCTTATTTTTTGTCGAGAGACTAGATTGTATTTCCGGGATTCTTAAACGTTAACGCTATGATTTTAAGAGCGTTCGGTATTGGGAAGAAATAAACTAGCCCAAATGTTTAAAAAAAACGTATAAAGAAAAATGACAGAGGACAAAAATGTCATTTTAAGGCGAACGATTTATCTGTGCATGTTTTCTATAAATCTTGGGAAATTCCAGACCATATAACTGTTGGCGCCAAGTTCAGTTTTTATTATGTGTGAATTTGTGTAAGTTGTATTTTTGTTGTTAGTTTGTGTTTGTTTTCTCAAACAATCTTCTCGTCTTCTTTTTTTTTTTTCGGAATAAATTATATATAGGAATAACTTATAAAATTAATATTTTACACAATTCAATAACATGTCACTTAGGAGACAATCAAGGGTTTGAATTGTAGCAATAGATTGTGCGATTATTATTTCTTATATTAAAATTATTTAAACAACTTTATTGAATTTGAAAATTTTGAATTTTTCATAAGTTACGTGAATGTTATACTCCGTCCGTTCCAGGATAAAAGTCTTTATTACTATTTTAAGTAGTCCTAAATTAAATGTCTACTTACCTTAAATGATCTATTTTTTACAATATAATACCCTTATTATTAATTGTTATATTTCTATTCTCTATGCATATTTATGGAGTATCACTAGTAATGTGCAAAAAACTATGCAATCAAATGAGAATTTAAACATGGACAATTTTGTCATTTTATCATATTTCTCAATATGCGCAAAAAGTCAACCAAAATTTTTATCTTGAGACGGGGGAATATTTGTTATTGAATAGTGTAAAATATATTTTAAAAGTCATTATTACATTTTTTTTTTGTTGAGACTTTATACCTTCTTAATTTATTATTTATCATATTTATGTTGGTATCCCTTCAAAGGGTTTAAGTGGGAGCTTAAAAATAAATAAACATATGTACTCTTGGCTTGCCTCTTTTTACTTCTTTTTGGTCTCACCTCTGTTTTGGACACTTTTTTGTGGAGAGACAATTTTGTTTAATAAAAATTTAGTCAACCTCATTTGGCCTTTAAAAAAAATAAAAAATCAAACAAGTTTTTTTCTTTTCTTTTTTTATTTATTTATACAAAACTCTTCATTACTCTTTTACTCTAACTGTGACGCCCCAAAAATAGGTATACATCACCCATTTTGAATCGTCAAATACATAGTACAGAATATAAATACAAACTTAAATATACAACATGAGCTGTAAGTTTCAATACAAATATTGTCGTCTAGACAGTATTAAAACTCAAAATATGTCCTCAATACATTTATTATCACACTATTTCATAGAATAGTGAGGACTACTAATGCTATTGTAAGACCCCGAAATTTATGAAATAAAAGTATTCAATTTTTTCTTATAATTACTATTCAGTAAATGGTTAAATTGATAAAAGTTTAAAGTTATGGGTGAAATGTGAAAATTTTGCAAAGTAAGCAAGTGGTTATAAAATATTAATTGTTGCCAGGGAATATTCGTTTGGTCGTGGAATATTCTTTCTGTCGGAAAATATTCGTACGACGACACAGCCATTTGTGGGCTCCATAACGGAAAACGGTCGGATGGAGATAACGACAAAAATTAAATTTTTATAAATAACGACGTAGTTGTTACCGTTAATACTGTTGGAATACCCGGTGATTAAAACACAGTAGCACACGGTATTGCACCAATTATTGATCCTTACGTAATAAGGCACTACTCAATAATTGTTACAGTAGTTACTGTTCAATATTTTATTTTATTGATTCAATAATTGATGCGTTGATATTTTATATTATTGTTGTTTCAATAATTGTTGTTGCACAATATTTTTTATTATTAGATCAATAATTCATATTATTTGAATAATATTATTAGATAGCATTATTGGCAATGTCTAGAAGGTTCTGTCTAATGAGAGGTTTGGTCATCTAATTACGCGCCAGTAAGGAGAAATCCTTATTGGAAAGCTCCCTCTTTCCTGGGAACGGTCTGGTTGTCATAATTGTGATTCTGTAATATTATTTTGTGAATAATTAATTATTGATTTATATGATAAGGAAATATTTATTTTATGTGGATATAATTGGTGGATATATACTCCTGCTTGTGCTCAACGTTTAAACTTGACTCCGGAGAAATTAGACTTTGACCTATCTATAGAGACTCCGTTAGGAGAAACTTTCATTACATCTACATTTTATAAATCCTGTTTAATCCAAGTTGGCACAATCACATTACTTGTTGACCTTATCTCTTTAAAGATACTTACTTTTGATGTGATTTTAGGAATTGATTGATTAACTACTCATCATGCCAATATTGATTGTTTTCGTAAGGTTGTTAGTTTTCATATTCCTAACCAAGCTGTTATGCGAATTAAAGCAACTAAACCACTAAAACCAATCGCTGTTATACCAAGCTATAAAGCCATTCGTTTATTAAAAAACGGATGTCAAGCTTTCTTAGGCCATGTCATGGACTTGAACAAAAATACGTCAGATTTGAATGATATTTCTGTTGTTAGTGACTTTCCTGACGTATTTCCTGAAGAATTTCCTGGCCTAATCCAGAACGTGATATTGAATTTTTGTATTGATCTTCAACCCGATACAAAATCCATTTCTAAAATCTCATATTGAATAGCTCATATTGAACTTCAGGAGTTAGAAATCCAACTATAGAAGTTAGTACCCGAGCCTCTATCTGGTGACTTCCTTTGTGGAATGCACCAAAGCCAGACTCTCCGTAAGGGACTCAATATTTGTGTAGTGGTAAAACAATAGGTGTCATTGTGACGTGCTATCCATGATTGGGATATGAATCACAATTGAGAGCAACCGAAGTCGGTGACCAAAGTACGTCGCTTTCTGGGCTTAGCTGGTTACTATCGGAGATTCGTGGAAGGATTTTCTCGAATCGCTACTCCGTTAACTTAGCTGACTCAGAAATATACAAAATTCGTATGGAGTGAGGAATGCGAGAAGAGTTTCCAAGAACTCAAGAGGAGACTCATTTCGGCACCTGTTCTGACAATACCATCTGGTTCGGATGGATTTGTTATCTACAACGATGCTTCAGGCAAAAGGTTAGAATGTGTTACAACTCAAAGAATATGAGAGGAATTATCCTACTCATGATTTGGAGTTGACAGCAATCGTTTTCGCGTTGAAGATCTGGAGACACTACCTGTATGGGGAGAAAGTGGAGATCTATACAGATCATAAAAGCCTCAAATATTTCTTCACACAAAAGGAACTCAACATGCAGCAGCGACGTTGGCTCGAGCTGTTGAAAGATTACGATCATACCATACAATATCATCCTGGAAAAGCAAACGTAGTAGCTAACGCATTGAGTAGAAGATCATATGCGGGTACGAGTGCAATGTTGTTAACACAAAAGTCCATTTTATATGACTTGTAAAGGATGAAGATAGAGATGAAGGCTCCAAGTACCCACATGATGATATCAAATATACGAGTAGAACCGACTTTAATCGATAAAGTTAAAGCTGCTCAAGCTACGGACATAGAGCTGATGCGTATGAAGAAGAAAGTGCAAGAAGGTGCTATTCCAGAAGCAAGAATCGATGAAGAAGGAATACTTCGAGTCAACTCCAGACTTTGTGTTCCTAACGATTTTGACTTGAAGCATAGAATAATGATGGAGGCACACAACACACCGTTTGCAATCCATCCTGGGAGTACCAAAATGTACCACGATCTTCGACACACATTTTGGTGGAGCAATATGAAAAGAGAGATCGCGGAGTTTATCTCGAGGTGTTTAACTTGTCAACGTGTAAAGACGGAGCATCAAGTGCCAAAGGGTCCATTGCAACCACTTGAGATCCCGAAATGGAAGTGGGAACACATTACCATGGATTTCGTTACAGGTCTTCCCAAGGTTTCTCAATGTATAGATGCGATTTGGGTTATTGTTGATAGATTAACCAAGTCTACTCATTTCTTACCGATACGTGAGACTTATTCCCTTGAACGTCTTGCTAGTATGTATGTGAACGAGATTGTGAGATTGCATGGCATGCCAGTATCCATAGTTTCGGATCGTGACCCAAGATTCACTTCACGATTTTGGGTTAGCTTGCAGAAAGCTATGGGCACGGATTTACGATTCAGTTCGGCATACCATCCTCAAATGGACGGACAATCAGAGAGGACTATTCAAACTCTTGAAGATCTATTAAGACTCTGTGTCCTAGATCTCAAAGGGAGTTGGGATAAGTACCTACCATTGGTGGAATTCTCCTACAACAACAGTTATCAGGCGAGCATAGGTGTGGCTCCATTCGAGGCGTTGTATGGAAGAAAATGTCGTTCTCCAGTATGTTGGGACGAGGTGGGTGAAGCAACATTGTTGGGACCAGAGTTGGTACGCATGACTACAGAGAAGATCCAAACGATTCGACAACGTATACAAACGGCACAGGATCTGTAAGACCCCAACTTTTATAAATAAAGATGAATTTTTTATAAATATCATTTTTGAATATTATGGAGTTAATTTGATATAATGTTATAGTTGTGGGTAATATTTATAAATTTTACAAAGTACGCAAGTTGTTATATAATATTCGATTGGTCGGGGAATATTCGTTTTAACAAGGAATATTCGTACAACGGCACAATCATTGGTGAACCCCACAACGGAATTATTGTCGGATTGAAAAAACGACAAAAATATTTTATTAAAAATAACGGCGGAAGTTTTACCATTGATACTGTTGAACTACTCGGTAGTAAAAGTACAGTAATACGTGTGGTTGCATAGTAGCACGCGGTATTGATTATTAATGCTTATGTGAGAAGTCACTCAGTTTGATTCAATTATTGTCAGTTAATAATATGAATTATTTAGTGATAATGACGTTTTGTTTTATTCGTATTATTAACGTAATAAAACAGAAACATCTTTTTATATAAAACAGAATACTTTATTAAAGTTATTCTATAAATAGAATATATTATATTTTATTTAAAAGATTTTTCTTTAAATATGGACCGTCAGATTAAAGTAATAAATCTGGACCGTTCATGGATTAGTTACTATGCATTCTATTTTTCTATAAATAGCAGCTCATTCCTTCATTATTTCTTACGAATTCACTAAACTCTAGAGAGAGAAACTATAGAGAGAGAGAAGAAGAATATTCTGGTACTTAACTACTTCCTTATTTCAGCTCTTCTTTAAAACGGTAAGGGGTGTTATTCTTTCTTATTCATGAAGAGAACTGTTGTTGTTCAATTTCTTATTATTCTGTTGGAATAACCTGTATACGCGGTCTACCCTATACTTGGTGACATTCTTCTATTATTATGTTGGAACATCTTGTCTGTGTGTTTTACACCGGACCTGGTTCCGTCTTTATTATTATTCTGTTGGAACATCCTGTCCGTGTGTTTTACACCGGACCTGGTTCCGTCTTTATTATTATTCTGTTGGAACATCCTGTCCGTGTGTTTTACACCGGACCTGGTTCCGTCTTTACTATTATTCTGTTAGAACATCCTGTCTGTGTGTTTTACACCGGACCTGGTTCTGTCTTTATTATTATTCTGTTGGAATATCCTGTCTGTGCGTTTTACGCCGGACCTGGTTCCATTATTTATTATTCTGTTAGAATAACCTGTCTGTGCGGTCTATCGCATGCCGGGTGATTTCTTTTGTTATTTCATTCTTTATTATACTCAGTTGGTTGAGTTTTGACTTCTATACTCCATGAAATTAGTGGAATATCCTTGATAATTGCGGATCATCCAGTATCTTTTCATTAAAATATTCTTCTAAGTATTCTTGAATTTTACTCCACAAAGCAGTATCATGTTGACAATTTGGACGTTGTTAATTCTTGGATAAATTAATTCTTGAACTTGTTTTATTGAATTCTTATATCATTGTCATCATCCTCATGTTTATAAAATGTTGAAAGTCATCTGTGGCCTGTAGTGCATAGATGGACTTGGTATGATTATGACCAGGGATTATTCGGTATAATCATGACCGTAATGTTACAAATGATGTGGTAAAAGTCCTCATTGGCCGTAGTGCATTGGTGGACAGTTGTTGGCATGATCATGACCATTAATGAATACACGAATATCCTTGGCCGTAGTGCAGGGGTGATTCGATGATGTGGATTATTTTATTAAGCTGAGTCCCAGCGATCACAGTGTTGAAAAACCTTTTAAATCATAAAAGATAGTAGAGTTTATTTTCTACTTGACTCTTTTAATGGATTGCTTGTTCCGCTGCAGTTAAACTTGATGTCTATTATATTTTATCAGTTTAACATTGTTGAAGGTTAATGATAATTTTTTTCTGCACTATCTTAGTCATAATATTTCTTACTGGGCTAGTTGAGCTCACCCTTTCTTTCACTGTTCTCTTCAGGAAATGAGAACGTAGCTGGGGCAAGTCGGGGAACAGAGTGATGGGCCGAATGATAGTATTAGTTAGTAGTCTTCACTATTCTATGTAATCGTGTGTTAATAAATGTAATGAGGACTCCTTTTGAGTATGAATACTCTCTAGAAGATAATATTTGTATTCAAACTCACAGTTTATGTTTTGTCGTATTGTACACGACAGTTGTATTAGTAAGTTGTATTTTTATTCTGTACTATGTATCTGACGACCTAAGATGGGTGATGTATACCTAATTTTGGGGGCGTCACAGGATCGACAAAAGAGTTATGCGGATCTTCATCGGAAGGACGTGTAATTTAATATTGGGGATCATGTATTGTTACGTGTTGTACCATGGAAGGGAGTTACAAGATTTGGGAAGAGAGGAAAGCTCAATCCAAGATTTGTTGGTCCATTTAAGATTCTTGAGCGAATAGAAAATGTGGCATATAGACTCGCATTACCTCCAAGCATGTCTCGTGTTCATAATGTTTTTCACATATCTATGCTTCGTAAATATGTTAAAGACCCGAACCACATTATTGAGTTAGAACCAGACGAGATAGCTGAAGATTTAACGTACGAGGAGGTACCTGTTAAGATCTTGGATAGGAAAGAGCATGTCATACGCACAAAGGTTATATCACAAGTTAAGGTTTTGTGGAGAAACTATGCTATTGAAGAAATGACCTGGGAGTTGGAATCAGAAATGAATGCGAGGTATCCTCACCTTTTCGAAATACTAGGTACGTACGTCAATTTCGAGGACGAAATTTCATAAGGAGGGGAGGTTGTAAGACCCCAGCTTATTAATGAATAAAATCAAATTTTCTCTAAATATTATTGTGAATAATAAGGGGTTAATTTGATATAATACTTTGGTTATGGGTGAAATGTGCGAATTTTGCAAAATAAGCAAGTGGTTATAAAATATTCATTTTGTCGGGGAATATTCGTTTGGTCATGGAATATTCTTGCTGTCGGGGAATATTCGTACGACGGCGCATGTAAGACCCCAACTTTTATAAATAAAGATGAATTTTCTATAAATATCATTTTTGAATATTATGGAGTTAATTTGATATAATGTTATAGTTGTGGGTAATATTTATAAATTTTGCAAAGTAAGCAAGTTGTTATAAAATATTCGTTTGGTCGGAGAATATTCTTTTTGTCGGGGAATATTCGTACGACGGCACAATCATTGGTGGACCCCACAACGGAATTATTGTCGGATTGAGAAAACGACAGAATTATCTTTCTATAAAAATAACGGCTGAGGTGTTACCGTTAAAACCGTTAAAACTGTTGAACTACTCGGTAGTAAAAGTACAGTAATACGCGTGGTTGCATAGTAGCACACGATATTGATTATTGATGCTTACGTGAGAAGTCACTCAGCTATACTCAATTATTGCTACAGTAATTGCTGCATCATATCTCTTAAATTATTGTCATAGTATCATCTGTATAATATGTTATATTATTAAATCAATAATTGAGACGTTGTGGTAAGTTTGGTTATTTTATGGAGGGCGTCACAGTTGGTATCAGAGCTTAGGGATATGATCCCTGGCTAAGATGTGAGAATAGAACTAGGAGGGGAGAGACGGGGAATTCCTTCGCTAGTATGACATACCTAAGTTTATTTGCATGGTATTTAATTGGTCGGTCATAATATAAGGATAATATATGACATATCAATTAATTTTTATTTTGTGGCAGTATCTGAAAATGGCATCCGAGAATGTTGAGAATAGCAATGGAGCACAGACGACTGTTGATTCACCACATATCAATAATCAGGATAATGTGCATCAGGAAGGTGGCAATCCTCATGCAAACAACAACACTGACCAAATGATGAATGATCAAATGTTCAGAGGCTTTATGCAATTCATGCAACAACAGGTGAAAGCGGCTCCTGTCCACAACGTAGGTGGAAATACTGGAAACTCTCAGGCGGTCACCGCTAAACAGTTTAAGGAGCTGGGACCACCGGAGTTTAAGGGAGAACCCAAACCACTTGTAGCTGAAACATGGATAAAGCAGATCACCAAGATATTTGATGTCTTGAGTTGCTCCGAGGAGCAAAAGGTTCCCTTTGCCGCCTTTATGTTGCGAGGAGAGGCAGATTACTGGTGGGAATCGATAAAGCGTACTCAACCTGCCGCACTGAAGATGTCTTGGGAGAAGTTCCAAGATCTGTTTAACGACAAATACTTTCCCGAGAGTATTCGTCACATGAAGGAGGTGGAGTTCATCAAATTGGAGCAGAATAATATGACCGTGTCGCAGTACGAGGCAAAATTTGCGGAGTTATCCCGGTTTGCGTCCCACCTGGTGGATAATGAAGAAAGAATGACGCGAATGTTTTTAAGAGGTTTGAAGCCGGAGATACGTCAACATCTTGTTTCTCATAAACTGTGTTTGTATTCAGATGTTGTAAATAGGGCTCAGTTGGTGGAGCGCGATAACGAGATAACGCAACCAAAAGAGAGCAGCCGGCAAAATGATAATACCAGTGAGAGCAGTCATCAAAGCGGTGACAACAAGCGTGGAGGGAATCAACAGGCCAGAAATGGTAACCACTTCGGTGGTAATCAGGGCCAAAACAATAAGAATGGACATTTCAAGAAGAGGAGATTCAACAATGATGGAAAGATGTCAGCACCAGCACCTGTCGTTAAGGAAGGAGAACGACCACCTATCATATGTTTCAAATGCGGAGGGGAGGGGCACATCAGTCCAAACTGCGCGATGCCGTCCAAAGCATGTTATAATTGTGGAAGAGAAGGTCATTTAGCCCGATTTTATCGTTTACCGAAGACAAATTCAGCTAGGATGGAGGCACCAAAAGCCGTCCCAGAAAAGTCAAAACCGGTTGTGCAAGGGAGAGCGTTTGTTGTGAACTCCCAGAGAGCAAGGAACCCGAATGAGGTCATCACGGGTAAGCTTATCATAAACTCTAAAGAAGTTTATACTTTATTTGATACCGGTTCAACCCATTCTTTTATTTCTCCTACTTGCGCTCGTCGATTAAATTTGATTCCGGAGAAATTAGACTTTGACTTATCTGTGGAAACTCCGTTGTGAGAAACCTTCATTACCTCCACTGTTTATAAGTCTTGTTTGATTCAAGTTGGTACCCACACATTACCTATCGATCTGATTTCATTAAAAATACTTGCATTTGACGTGATTCTAGGGATTGATTGGTTAACTACTCATTATGCAAAAATTGATTATTTTCGTAAGGTTGTTAGCTTTCATATTCCTAATCGACCTATTATGCGAATTCAAGCAACCAAACCATTAAAATCAATCGCTGTCATCTCAAGTCATAAAGCTATTCGTTTATTGAAAAACGGATGTCAAGCTTTCTTAGCTCATGTCACAGATCTAAACAAAAATACGTCAGTTTTGAATGATATTTCTATTGTTAATAAATTCCCTGACGTATTCCCTGAAGAACTTTCTGGCCTACCCCCAGAGCGTGAAATTAAATTTTGTATCGACCTTGAACCCGGTACAAAATCCATTTCCAAAGCCCCATATCGAATGGCTCCTATTGAACTTCAGGAGTTAAAGATCCAACTGCAGGAATTGTTAGACATTGGCTTTATTCGTCCTAGTACTTCTCCTTGGGGTGCTCCTGTTCTATTCGTGAAGAAAAAAGATGGAAGTATGCGACTTTGTATTGATTATCGGGAGTTGAATCATGTCACCATCAAAAACAGGTACCCATTGCCACGTATTGATGACCTGTTTGACCAGTTGCAAGGAGCACAATTCTTTTCAAAGATCGATCTTCGTTCTGGATATCATCAGCTGAAGGTTAGAACTGAGGATATACCGAAGACGGCTTTTAGAACTCGGTACGGGCATTATGAATTCCTAGTCATGTCCTTTGGATTAACTAATGCTCCTGCTGCCTTCATGGATATGATGAACCGGGTATTCAAGGAATATTTGGATCATTTTGTGGTCGTCTTTATTGATGACATCCTTATTTATTCCAAAAGCCGTGAAGATCATGAGCAACACTTGAGGCTGGTACTCCAAAAGCTTCGTGAATACAAGCTTTATGCCAAGTTGAAGAAATGCGAGTTCTGGCTGGAGGAGGTAGCATTCCTTGGGCACGTAGTATCAAGTCGTGGAATATCGGTTGACCCGGCAAAGATTGAAGCTATTCAAAGCTGGGAGCAACCTAAATCAGTGACCGAGGTACGTAGCTTTCTTGGTTTAGCTGGTTATTATCGGAGATTCGTGGAAGGATTTTCTCGAATCGCTACTCCATTAACTCAGCTGACTCGGAAAGATACAAAGTTTGGTTGGAGAGAAGAATGTGAGCAGAGTTTTCAAGAACTCAAGAGGAGACTCATTTCAGCACCTGTTCTAACAATACCATCTGGCTCGGAGGGATTTGTCATCTACAGTGATGCTTCGAGCAAAGGGTTGGGATGCGTTCTCATGCAACATGGAAAAGTCATAGCCTATGCATCAAGACAACTCAAGGAATATGAGAGGAATTATCCTACTCATGATCTAGAGTTGGCAGCTGTTGTCTTTGCACTTAAAATTTGGAGGCATTACTTGTATGGGGAGAAAGTGGAGATCTTTACGGATCATAAAAGCCTCAAATATTTCTTCACTCAAAAGGAACTCAACATGCGACAACGACGTTGGCTTGAACTGTTGAAAGATTATGATCATACCATTCAATACCATCCTGGAAAAGCGAACGTGGTATGTAACGACCCCAAAATAGGTCCATTCCATCCAACTCATTCTGAGTCGTCAAATACATGGTACAGAAAACAACTACAACTTTATTACAACAATTGTCGTACAAAATACAACAACACATATGTTGTGAGTTTGGATACAAATATATACCAAATGTGACTCATGTTCCAACCGTGGACATCACCTCACAATAACACCTTACATAAAGGTATAGTCAAAAATTGTTTTAGAAACTAGAATCTTTGGGAAGTGCTCAAGGAAACCTTCGTACATGGGAGGCCACGCATCTAGGTTATGATAGATATCATATGACCACAGAATTATCCTTGGTTGACCCAATAGACCCCAAAGAAAAACGAAAAGATTACTATCATATTCTTCCCAATGGTGAGTCTTCTCTTGACTTATCATTATCTCCACTGTATCTAACTGAGAATTATACTTCAAACAAACACCAAGATTATATAGGTAGTGCTTGTAGATATACTCGGCAAGCGGATGTGCACAATCATGTCTTATGATGACACGAGGTTGTATGTCATTAGACATCTTGTATGATAGTGACAAAACACCCTTCCAACGTTGGGTTCGCCTCACCCTATTTTCTTCACCAAATATAACTACTAAATGAACTTTTCTATACTGCTTCGGGAGAACATCCACAGCTAGAGACCACCGTTCTATTTCCCCGTTACCCTCGCTCGACCCAGCTACACTCTTATTACCTGAAAGGAATTGTGAAGCAAAAGGGTGAGCACAACTAGCTCAGTAAAGAATATCATGACTAAAGATAATTAAATTATCAATAGCCTTCATCAATAATAAATCAGAGATTTAGAACATATGGTAAATGATAAAAATTTCAACCATAGTTGCAGCGGAACATGCAATCCATTAGAAGAGTCAAATAGACCATAAAGTCCATTATCTCTTCCATGTTAAAAATCCACCAACAATGTTTTATCCATGTAACATCACTCAATAGTTCCTTTCCACAATCATATGAATAACTCATAATCATAATTGTGACTATAAATTTTTCTTCGCACCCAGGACGAAGAATATTTTCATCACCTGTCTTTACCTGAAACATCAAAGATCATGGTTATACCAAATCACAGTTCCTGTTTATAATCATACTAACAAATCCATCTTTGCACTACGGGCCAAAGATATTCATCAACAAACCATCTTTGCACTACGGGCCAAAGATATTCAACAACAGTTCATCTTTGCACTACAGGCCAAAGATATTCATCAACAGGCCATCTTTGCACTACATGCCAAAGATATTCATCAACAATTCATATTTGCACTACAGGCCAAATATATTCATATCTCAAAGAAATATATAATCATTTCAGAATTTATATAAACAATAATTATAACCATGTTGATCAATTCACCATTGCACTTAAGCTTAAGATATTCAATTATAAATTCAATGGTCATGATCATACCAGTCACAATTCAACTTTGCACTACAGGCCAAAGAGAACCCTAGTCATGATCATACCAATAATCTATCCATCTTTACACTCCAGTGAAAGAGAATTTCAACATCAGGGTTATAAAAATGTTATATATGATGATAAAAATAATATGATTAACATATTGTTTTAACCTCAAGAGTAATATTCGTAACTCATGAATAGTAAATCGTGAATAGTAACTCATGAATAGTAACCCCGACACAAAAGATAAAAATTCCACAATAAAATCCATTACTATCCCTTACTATCCCTCACAATCCCATACAATCCCTTACTATCCCTTACTATCCCTCACAATCCCATACAATCCCTTACTATCCCTTACCTCAAAAGAGCAGTACTTCTGATCGGTATAAGGCTGAAGGAAACTTGCACTGATGAATAGAAACTCACAGAGTATCTAAATACTCACAAAATACACTCAATAATCTAGAGAGAGAAAGAGAGAAAACTTATGTTTCTGGTGTGATTTTCAATTCTAACTTAGCCCTCTATTTATAGGAAAATTTTGGTAGGTTTGACCTGCAACCTGATGGCTTTACCTGCTACTATTCCCACCCACCACATTTGAAATATAATTCAGCACATTTCTTCACCAACCACAAGTGGGGCCCACCAATTCTAGAATTTTCCACCAAAATGATAAACTCCGAAAATTCAACAATTTCTGAACCAGTCATCTCGTAAAATTCATAATAAATCATACGTTCATTTTTAACGGTTCAAAATTTGTGGGCATATACTCAACTTATATATGTATAACATATCCAAAAATTACCACGATCCAACGGTCGGATTAAAAATTATAACCCCCGCAAAATATCTCAAAAACTCTGATTTTTAATACCTCCATTCCGACAAAAATACGGATAAAAATCTCAACATTAACTCCTTCATTTTTAACCACAAAAATATATCCCTCGTTTATATCCACATAAAATAAATATTTCCTTATCATATGAATCAATAATTAATTATTCACAAATAATATTACAGAATCACATTTATGACAACCAGGCTGTTCCCAGGAAAGAGGGGGCTTTCCAATAAGGATTTCTCCTTACTGGCGCGCAATTAGATGACCAAACCTCTCCTTAGACAGAACTTTCTAGACATTGCCAATAATGCTATCTAATAATACTATTCAAATAATATGAATTATTGATATGATAATAGAAAATACTGTGCAGCAACAATTATTGAACAACAATAATACAAAATTTCAACGTAGCAATTATTGAATCAATAAAATAAAATATTGAACAGTAATTACTGCAACAATTATTGAGTAGTGCCTTCCTTCGTAAGAATCAATAATTTCAAAAATACTATGCAATACCGTGTGCTACTGTGCAATAACGCGTATTACTGTATTTTAACCACCGGATATTCCAACAGTGTTAACGGTAACAACTACGCCGTTATTTGTAAAAACTTAAATTTGTCGTTTTCTTCACCCGACAGTTATTCGTTATGGGGCCCACAAATGGCTGCGCCGTCGTACGAATATTCCCCGACAGAAAGAATATTCCACGACCAAACGAATATTCCCCGACAACAATGATTATTTTATAACCACTTGCTTATTTTGAAAAAAAATCATATTTCACTCATAACTCTAAACTTTTATCAATTTAACCATTTACTGAATAGAAAAATTGAATACTTTTATTTCATAAAATTCAAGGTCTTACATGGTAGCTGACGCATTGAGTAGAAGATCATATGCGGGTACAAGTGCAATATTAACAACGCAAAGACTCATTTTGTGTGACTTGCAAAGGATGGAGATAGAGTTAAAGACTCCAGGGACCCATGTGATGATGGCGAATATACGAGTAGAACCGACTTTAATCGATAAAGTTAAAGCTGCTCAAGCTACAGACCTGGAGCTGATGCGTATGAGGAAGAAAGTGCAAGAAGGTTCTATGCCGGAAGCAAGAATCGATGAAGAAGGAATACTTCGAGTCAACTCCAGACTTTGTGTTCCTAACAACCCTGATTTAAAGTATGAAATCATGATGGAGGCGCACAACACACCGTTTGCAATCCATCCTGGAAGTACCAAAATGTATCATGATCTTCGTCATACATTTTGGTGGAGCAATATGAAGAGAGAGATAGCGTTGTTTATCTCAAGGTGTCTAACTTGTCAACGAGTCAAAGCGGAGCATCAAGTACCAAAAGGTCCTTTGCAACCACTTGAAATTCCAGAATGGAAGTGGGAGCACATTACCATGGATTTCGTTACCGGTCTTCCTAGGGTTTCTCAAGGTATTGATGCGATTTGGGTCATTGTTGATAGATTGACCAAGTCTGCTCATTTCTTACCGATACGAGAAACTTATACACTTGAACGTCTTGCTCGTATGTACATAAACGAGATTGTAAGACTGCATGGTATGCCAGTATCCATAGTTTCTGATCGAGACCCAAGATTCACTTCACGATTTTGGGTTAGTTTACAAAAAGCTATGGGCACGGAGTTACGATTTAGTTCAGCATATCATCCTCAGACGGACGGACAATCAGAGAGGACTATTCAAACTCTTGAAGATCTATTAAGACTCTGTGTCTTTGACTTTAAGGGAAGTTGGGACAAGTTCTTACCATTGGTGGAGTTTTCCTACAACAACAGTTATCAAGCAAGTATTGGCATGGCTCCATTCGAAGCATTGTATGGAAGAAAATGTCGTTCTCCAGTATGCTGGGATGAGGTGGGCGAAGCAACGTTGTTGGGACCGGAGTTGGTACGTATGACTACAGAAAAGATTCAAACGATCCGACAACGTATAAAAACCTCACAAGATCGACAAAAGAGTTATGCTGATCTTCATCGAAAGGACGTGGAATTTGATGTAGGAGATCATGTGTTCTTACGTGTTGCTCCATGGAAAGGAGTTACGAGATTTGGAACGAGAGGAAAGCTAAATCCTCGATTCATCGGTCCATTTTTAATCCTCGATCGAGTAGGAACTGTGGCTTATAGACTCGCTTTACCGCCAAGTATGTCTCGTGTTCATAACGTTTTTCACATATCAATGTTACGCAAATATGTGGAAGACCCGAACCACATTATTGAGTTAGAACCGGACGAAATAGCGGAGGATTTGACGTATGAAGAAGTTCCTGTTCAAATCTTGGATAAGAAGGAACATATTCTACGCTCCAAGGTTATACCTCAAGTTAAAGTTTTGTGGAGAAACCATGATGTTGAGGAAATGACTTGGGAGTTAGAATCAGAAATGAAATCAAGGTATCCTTACCTCTTCGACATACCAGGTACGTACCCTAATTTCGAGGGCGAAATTTCATAAGAAGGGGAGGTTGTAAGACCCCAACTTTTATAAATAAAGATGAATTTTCTATAAATATCATTTTTGAATATTATGGAGTTAATTTGATATAATGTTATAGTTGTGGGTAATATTTATAAATTTTGCAAAGTAAGCAAGTTGTTATAAAATATTCGTTTGGTCGGAGAATATTCTTTTTGTCGGGGAATATTCGTACAACGGCACAATCATTGGTGGACCCCCACAACGGAATTATTGTCGGATTGAGAAAACGACAGAATTATCTTTCTATAAAAATAACGGCTGAGGTGTTACCGTTAAAACCGTTAAAACTGTTGAACTACTCGGTAGTAAAAGTACAGCAATACGCGTGGTTGCATAGTAGCACACGATATTGATTATTGATGCTTACGTGAGAAGTCACTCAGCTATACTCAATTATTGCTACAGTAATTGCTGCATCATATCTCTTAAATTATTGTCATAGTATCATCTGTATAATATGTTATATTATTAAATCAATAATTGAGACGTTGTGGTAAGTTTGGTTATTTTATGGGGGGCGTCACAGCGCAGCCTTGTGTGGGCCCCATAACGAAAAATGATTGGATGAAGAAAACGACAAGTATAAGTTGTTTATAATTAACGCCGTAGTTGTTACCGTTAATACTGTTGGAATATCCTGTGGTTAAAATACAGTAGCACACGGATTGCACAGTAGCACACGAATTGCACAGTATTTTAGAATTATTGATTCTTACGAAGGAAGACACTACTCAATAATTGTTACAGTAGTTACTGTTCAATATTTTATTTTATTGATTCAATAATTGTTGCGTTGATATTTTATATTATTGTTGTTTCAATAATTGTTGCTGCACAGTATTTTCTATTATCAGATCAATAATTCATATTATTTAAATAATATTATTAGATAGTATTATTGGCAATATCTAGAAAGTTCTGTCTAAGGAGAGGTTTGGTCATCTAATTGCGCGCTAGTAAGGAGAAATCCTTATTGGAAAACCCCCTCTTTTCTGGGAACGGCCTGGTTGTCATAAATGTGATTCTGTAATATTATTTGTGAATAATTAATTATTGATTCATATGATAAGGAAATATTTATTTTATGTGGATATAAATGAGGGATATATTTTTGTGGTTAAAAATGAAGGAGTTAATGTTGAGATTTTTATCAGTATTTTTGTCGGAATGGAGGTATTAAAAATCAGAGTTTTTGAGATATTTTGCGGGGGTTATAATTTTTAATCCGACCGTTGGATCGTGGTAATTTTTGGATATGTTATACATATATAAGTTGAGCATATGTTCACAAATTTTGAACCGTTAAAAATGAACGTATGATTTATTATGAATTTTACGAGATGACTGGTTCAAAAATTGTTGAATTTTCGGAGTTAATCATTTTGGTAGAAAATTCTAGAATTGGTGGGCCCCACTCTTGATTGGTAAAGAAATGTGCTGAGCTTTTTATTCAAATGTGATGGGTTAAAATAGTAGCAGGTAAAGCCATCAGGTTGCAGGTTAAGTCTGCTTCGGCGTGCTAACATTTTCCTATAAATAGAGGGCTAAGTTAGAATTGAAAATCATACCATAATTCATGAGTTTTCTCTCTTTCTCTCTCTAGATTATTGAGTGTATTTTATGAGTATTTAGATACTTTAAAAGTTGCTATTCAGCACAAGTTTCATTCAGCCTCATATCCGATATTCAGTCAGAAGTACGATTATTTTGAGGTAAGGGATATTATTTTCTTCTTAAATGATATTATTTTCTTCAATATCATTATGTTGAAATATTGATATCATTATGCTGAAATATTGTTTACTATTCACGTATACGGCACTATTCACGAATACGGCACTATTCACCGAAAAATAAAATTTTCTCTTTTTGTCCAAGATGTCTATTATAGTTACTATCTTTGATTGTATCCATGTTTTGATCTTTATTTTTGAATTATGCTTCACAATTGATTATTATGAAGTATTATTGGTCTTGGATAAACTGTTATATGAATCCCTACTATTTGTCCTTCTGTCTCACTGGATTCGTTCTCTTTAAGATATTTTTCATCATCCTCAGTCCTAAATGATGATATTACTGAATATCTTTGGCCTGTAGTGCAAAGATGTATGATTACTTGATGAATATCTTTGGCCTGTAGTGCAAAGATGAACAGGTGTTGAGATGAACATGACTGACAGGTGATACAAATGAATATCTTTGGCCTGTAGTGCAAAGATGAATATTTAGATAAAGATGATTATTAATTGATGTTACAAGGATAAAATATTGATGATGGACTTTTAAATCTTAGAAGATAGTAGAATTCATTCTCTACTTGACTCTTCTAATGGTTTGTTGTTTATGCTGCAGTTGTTGATCTAAAACTTGTTGTCGATTATATTCTATCAAATTTTTTCCTGTTGAATACTAATGATAATTTGTTGTATATTATCTTAGTCATAATATTCTTTATTGGGCTAGTTGGGCTCACCCTTTTCCTTTTTGTTCCATTTTTCTTCTCAGGAGGTGAGAACATAGCAGGATCTAGTCGAGGTATGGAGTGATGGTTCTAGAAAGATGTTTTAGCAGTCCTCACTATTTATGTAAAATAGTATTTGAATAATTGTATTGAGGACTTATTTGAGTGTGGATATTGTCTAGAAGACAATATTTGTATTTAAACTCACAGTATGTGTTGTCGTATTTTGCACGATAATTGTATTATTGAAGTTGTAGTTTGCTTTCTGTACCATGTATTTGGCGACTCATAATGGGTGTTGTATACCTATTTTGGAGGCATCACAATTATAATTATAAGAAAAATTGAATACTTTTATTTCATAAAATTTGGGGTCTTACAATCTTCCCTCCTTATGAAATTTCGTCTCCGAAATTTACGTACCTGGTATTTCAAAGAGTTGAGAATACCTTTCTTTCATTTCAGATTTCATCTTCCCTATCATCACGATTTCTCCATTGATCATCTCTTGTATTTCAGATATCATTCTAGAATACAGCTTCAAAACAAGGGTTAATTGAACAAATTAACATTGACATAATATCCCGATATTATGACTGACCAACAAATAACCTTAGGTAGGACACACTAGCGAAGGATTTACTCATCTCTCCCCTCCTTGTTCTATTTCCCGATCTCCGGCAGAGATCATATCCCTAAGCTCTGATACCAACTGTGACAACCCCAAAACAGGTCCATTCCATCCAACCTGTTCTGAGTCGCCAAATACATGATACAGAAAATAACTATAACTTTATTACAATAATTGTCGTGCAAAATACAACAACACATATGATGTGAGTTTGGATACAAATATATACCAAATGTGACTCATGTCTCAACCGTGGACAACACCTCACAATGATACCTTACATAAAGGTATAGTCAAAAACTGTTTTAGAAATGAGAATCTTTGGGAAGTGCTCAGGGAAACCTTTGTACATGGGAGACCATGCTTCTAGGTTGTGATCGATATCATATGACCACAGAATTATCCTTAGTTGACCCAATATACCCCAAAGAAAAACGAGAAGATTACTATCATATTCTTCCCAATGGTAAGTCTTCTCTTGACTTATCATTATCTCCACTGTCGCTAATTGAGAATTATATTTCAAACAAACACCAAGATTATATAGGTAGTGCTCGTAAATATACTCAGCAAGTGGATGAGCACAATCCTGTCTTATGATGACACGAGGTTGTATGTCGTTAGACATCTTGTATGATAGTGGTAAAACACCCTTCCAACGTTGGGTTCGCTTCGCCCAAGATAATTCACCAAATATAACTCCTAAATGATTACCACCGTTCTATTCCCCTGTTACCCCCGCTCGACCCAGCTGCACTCTTATTACCTGAAAGGAATTGTGAACAGAAGGGTAAACACAACTAGCCCAGTAAAGAATATCATGACTAAAGATAAATAAATTATCAATAGTCTTCATCAGTAATAAATCAGAGATTTAGAACATATGGTAGATGATAAAAATTTCAACCATAGTTGCAGCGGAACGAGCAATCCATTAGAAGAGTCAAATAGACTATAAAGTCTATTATCTTCTCCATGTTAAAAATCCACCAACAATATTTTATCCCTGCAACATCACTCAACAGTTTCTTTCCACAATCATATGAATAATTCATGATCATAATTGTGATTCTAAATTTTTCTTCGCACCCACGACGAAGAATATTTTCATCACATGTCTTTACCTGAAACATCAAAGATCATGGTTATACCAAATCACAGTTCCTGTTCATAATCATACTAATAAATCCATCTTTGCACTACGGCCAAAGATATTCAACAATAGTTCATCTTTGCACTACGGGCCAAAGATATTCATCAACATACCATCTTTGCACTACAGCCCAAAGATATTCAACAACAGTTCATCTTTGCACTACGGGCCAAAAATATTTATCAACAATTCATATTTGCACTACAGGCCAAATATATTCATATCTCAAAGAAATATATAATCATTTCAGAATTTATATAAACAATAATTATAACCATGTTGATCAATTCACCTTTGCACTTAAGCTTAAGATATTCAATTATAAATTCAATGGTCGTGATCATACCAGTCACAATTCAACTTTGCACTACAGGACAAAGAGAACCCTAGTCATGATCATACCAATAATCTACCCATCTTTACACTCCAGTGAAAAAGAATTTCAACATCAGGGCAACAAAAATGTTATATATGGTAATAAAATCAATATAATCAATACATAATTTTAATCTCAAGAGTAATATTCATAACTCAACTATAATTTGGTTAGAAAAAGAAACCATTTTTGTCGTGAATAGTAACTTATGAATAATAACTCATGAATAGTAACCCCGACACAAAAAGGTAGAAATTCCACAATAAAATCCATACCAATATTTCGGTATAATGATATTGAAAGAATAACATTTCTTAAGCTTATAAACAATTTATTTTAATTGTTTACACTTTACTAAATAATGCATTTAATAATCTTAAAATGTCAAACTCATAATATTTCATCACCAATAATCAAAAACCCTCATCAAAAATTTGCATATACCTCATATAGGATTCTCAAGCCATAAAATCCTATTTTTCAATTTTCTTACTTCACATAACATATTTAATTCATTTACTCATAACTAGACTATTTTCATGAAAAATAACAAATTAGTTCCAAAAATATTTCTTTTCTGGGATTTAGCATAATATAGTCCCATATTGAACATATATTTTTTTCAGAATTTTTAAAATTCATTTACTATTTTTCATATGACCAAAACATCCGAATATTTAGACATTTATCAAAAATTATATTTTTATCCAAAAATTCTGAAATTCACAGAGTACACTGATATTATATAGATATACTTCCAACAAAAATTTCATCAATTTTGGAGTTAACCACAAGGAGTTATAAGCGGTTACTTTTAAAATAGTATTTCCCCGTAAAATTCATAACTCTTAATCTATACATCCAAAAATCACCATTTTTGGACACAATCAATAAAACTCATCAAAATATCATTTCAAATTTTTTCAGAATTTTGTAAAGTTCAGAAAAATTACGAAATTGAAAATCATAACAACCCTTAAAATCTCTTACTATCCCTTACCTCAAAAGAGCAGTATTTCTGACCGGAATGTAAAGCCGAAGGAACCTTGCACTGAATATCAACTCTCAAATTATCTAAAAACTCACAAAATATGCTTCATAATATAGAGAGAGAAAGAGAGAAAGCTTATGTTTATAGTATGATTTTCAATTCTAACTTATCCCTCTATTTATAGGAAAATGTTAGCACGCCGAAGCAGACTTAACCTGCAACCTGATGGCTTTTGTAAGACCCCAAATTATTAATAAATGAAATTTAAGTTCCTCTATTTATTATTTTGAAATAGTAAGGGTTAATTTGATTAATGTGGTTAGTTATGGGTGAAATGCGCAAATATTTCAAATAACCAGGTGGTTATAAAATATTCATTGTTGTTGGGGAATATTCGCTTGGTCGTGGAATATTCTTACTGTCGGAGAATATTCGTACGACGGCGCAGTCTTTTGTGGGCCCCATAACGAAAAACGATTGGATGAAGAAAACGACAAAAATAAGTTGTTTATAAATAACGGCGTAGTTGTTATCGTTAATACTGTTGGAATACACGGTGGTTAAAACACAGTAATACGCGTTGTTGCACAGTAGCACACGGTATTGCACCAATTATTGATTCTTACGTAAGAAGGCACTACTCAATAATTGTTACAGTAATTACTGTTCAATAATGTATTTTATTGATTCAATAATTGTCGCGTTGATATTTTATATTACTGTTGTTTTAATAATTGTCACTACACAGTATTTTCTATTATCGGAGCAATAATTCATATTATCTGAATAATATTATTAGATAATATTATTGGCAATGTCTAGAAAGTTCTGTCTAAGGAGAGGTTTGGTCATCTAATTGCGCGCCAGTAAGGAGAGATCCTTATTGGAAAGCCCCCTCTTTCTTGGGAACGGCCTGGTTGCCAGTACTGTGGTTCTGTAATATTATTTGTGTATAATTAATTATTGATTTATATGATGAGAAAAATATTGATTTTATGTGGATATAGATGGAGAAAATTTTTAATGTGACAATTGTTGAAAATTAATATTTTATCTTTTTCTGATAAAATAATTCATTTAAATATATTATTTTAATAATATATTGATGGTGATATTTTTACAATAAATGTGGGATATATGAGTATATGAGGAGGAAGAGTATTTTTGTGAAATTAAATGATTAACATATGTTTTGTGTGTTGGTGGACACAATTCTTGACCGAAAATTTATTATTGACTGTAAAATCGCCCGTTTATGGATTTCGGTCAATTTCTGCTTGGAATTTGGAAAAACTTTCTTCTGCAAAGTTGTAGAGAATTGAATTTCTATAAAAACTCGCGAGATTCGAATTTTCTGATAAAAGGGCTATTTATTATGAATTATTGAAATTCTGAAGTTCCGAAATAATTGATTTTTGGAAGTTTTATTTATTAGTTTGAAGAAAAATGTTTTTTATATTTTGTTGGACATCATTAACATGTGTGACTGGTGTTTTTGACCAAAGGTGGGCTAAGGAAAATTTGTATAATTATATTAATATTATATTTAATTTTCTACTTTGGTGTTCTAAGCATTTTCCTATAAATAGGGTGCTTAGGTTAGAATTGAAAATCACACCAGAAATATAAGTTTCTCTCTCTTTCTCTCTCTATATCGAGCGTATTCTTGTGAGTATTTGATACTTTGAGTGTTGTTATACGGTGCAAGTTTTCTTCAGCACTATATCTAGTATTCCAGTCAGAAGTACCGTATTTCCGAGGTAAGGGATGTTATTTCTTCTTAAATGATATTATTTTCTTCAATATCATTATGCCGAAGTATTGATCTGAACTTTTTATCAAATTTGGAACTTTTCATGTCGGGGTTACTATTCATAAGTTACTATTCATGAGTTATTATTCACGAGTTACTATTCACGAGTTACTATTCACCGAAAAATAAAATTTTCTTCTTTTCGTCCAAAATATCTATTCTGGATACTAGCTTTGATTGTATCCATGTTTTGATCATTCTTGAATTTTACTCCACTATGATTGTTTATGAGGTATTTTTGGACATGGATAAACTGTAATACGAATCCCTAATATTTGTTCTTTTGCTTCCTGGATTCGTTTCCTTTAAAATATTTTTCATCATCCTCAGTCCTAAATGATGATATAATTGAATATCTTTGGCCTGTAGTGCAAAGATTGATGATTTCTGATGAATATCTTTGGCTCGTAGTGTAAAGATGAACAGGTGTTGAGATGAACATGATCGACTGGTGATACAAATGAATATCTTTGGCCTGTAGTGCAAAGATGAATATTTGATTAAAGATGGTTATTGATTATTGTTACAGGGATAAAATATTGATGATGGACTTTTAAATCTTAGAAGATAGTAGAACTCATTCTCTACTTGACTCTTCTAATGGTTTGCTGTTTCCGCTGCAGTTATTGATTTAAAATTTGTTGTCTATTGTATTCTATTAGATTTTTCCCTATTGAAGACTAACGATAATTTGTTGTATATTATCTTAGTCATAATATTCTTTACTGGGCTAGTTGAGCTCACCCTTTTCCTTGTTGTTCCATTTTCTTCTCAGGAGGCGAGAATGTAGCAAGTACTAGTCGGGGTGTGGAATGATGGTTCAAGACAGTTGTTTTAGTAGTCCTCACTATTTTATAAAATAGTGTATCAATAAGTATAATGAGGACTTAATTGAGTATGAATACTGTCTAGATGACAATATTTGTATTTAAACTCACAGTATATATGTTGTCGTATTTTGCACGACAATTGTAATAATAAAGTTGTAGTTATTTCTGTACCATGTATTTGGCGACTCAGAATGGGTTGGATGGATTGGACCTATTTTGGGGGAGTCACAGTTGGTATTAGAGCTTAGGGATATGATCTCTGGTGGAGATCGGAGAATAGGTGTGACAACCCCAAAATAGGTCCATTCCACCCAACCCATTCTGAGTCGTCAAATACATGGTACAGAAAACAACTACAACTTTATTACAACAATTGTCGTGCAAAATACAACAACACATATGCTGTAAGTTTAGATACAAATATATACCAAATGTGACTCATGTTCCAACCGTGGACATCGCCTCACAATAACACCTTACATAAAGGTATAGTCAAAAAATATTTTAGAAATTAGAATATTTGGGAAGTACTCAAGGAAACCTTCGTACATGGGAGGCCACGCGTCTAGGTTATGATAGATATCATATGGCCACAGAATTATCCTTGGTTGACCCAATAGACCCCAAAGAAAAACGAGAAGATTACTATCATATTCTTCCCAATGGTGAGTCTTCTCTTGACTTATCATTATCTCCACTGTCTCTAACTGAGAATTATACTTCAAACAAACACCAAGATTATATAGGTAGTACCCATAGATATACTCAGCAAGTGGATGAGCACAACCCTGTCTTATGATGACACGAGGTTGTATGTCATTAGACATCTTGTATGATAGTGACAAAACACCCTTCCAACGTTGGGTTCGCCTCACCCTATTTTCTTCACCAAATATAACTACTAAATGATGACCACCGTTCTATTCCCTTGTTACCCCCGCTCGACCCAGCTACACTCTTATTACCTGAAAGGAATTGTGAAGCAAAAGGGTGAGCACAACTAGCTCAGTAAAGAATATCATGACTAAAGATAATTCAATTATCAATAGCCTTCATCAACAATAAATCAGAGATTTAGAACATATGGTAAATGATAAAAATTTCAACCATAGTTGCAGCGGAACGAGCAATCCATTAGAAGAGTCAAATAGACTATAAAGTCTATTATCTTCTCCATGTTAAAAATTCACCAACAATATTTTATCCATGTAACATCACTCAACAGTTCCTTTCCACAATCATATGAATAACTCATAATCATAATTGTGACTATAAATTTTTCTTCGCACCCAGGACGAAGAATATTTTCATCACCTGTCTTTACCTGAAACATCAAAGATCATGGTTATACCAAATCACAGTTCCTGTTTATAATCATACTAACAAATCCATCTTTGCACTACGGGCCAAAGATATTCATCAACAAACCATCTTTGCACTACGGGCCAAAGATATTCATCAACAAACCATCTTTGCACTACGGGCCAAAGATATTCAACAACAGTTCATCTTTGCACTACAGGCCAAAGATATTCATCAACATGCCATCTTTGCACTACATGCCAAAGATATTCATCAACAATTCATATTTGCACTACAGGCCAAATATATTCATATCTCAAAGAAATATATAATCATTTCAGAATTTATATACACCATAATTATAACCATGTTAATCAATTAATCTTTACACTTAAGCTAAAGATATTCAATTGTAAATTCAATGGTCATGATCATACCAGTCACAATTCAACTTTGCACTACAGGCCAAAGAGAACCCTAGTCATGATCATACCAATAATCTACCCATCTTTACACTCCAGTGAAAGAAAATTTCAACATCAGGGTTATAAAAATGTTATATATGATGATAAAAATAATATGATCAACATATAGTTTTAATCTCAAGAGTAATATTCGTAACTCATGAATAGTAACCCCGACACAAAAGATAAAAATTCTACAATAAAATTCATACCAATATTTCGGTATAATGATATTGAAAGAATAACATTACTTAAATTTATAAACAATTTATTTAAATTGTTTACACTTTACTAATCAATGCATTTAATCATCATAAAATGCCAACTCTTACAATTTCATCATCAATAACCAAAACCCTCATCAAAAATCTGCATATACCTCATATAGGATTCTCAAGCCATAAAATCCTATTTTCCAATTTTCTTTCTTCACAAAACATATTTAATTCATTTACTCATAACTAGACTATTTTCATGAAAAATACCAAATCAGTTCCAAAAATATTTCTTTTCTGGGATTTAGCATAATATAGTCCCATAGTGAACATATATTTTTCTCAGAATTTTTAAAAGTCATTTACTATTTTTCATATGGCCAAAATAGTCGAATATTTAGACATTTATCAAAAATTATACTTTTGTCTAAAAATTCTGAAATTTACAGAGTATACTTTTATCATATACATGTACTCCCAATAAAAATTTCATCAATTTTGGAGTTAACCACAAGGAATTATAAGCGGTTATTTCTAAAATAGTCTTTTCTCATAAAATTCATATCTCTCAATCTATACATCCAAAAATCACCATTTTTGGACACAATCAAGAAAACTCATCAAAATATCATTTCAAATTTTTCCAGAATTTTTGAAGATCAGAAAAATTACGAAACTGAAAATCATACCAACCCTTAAAATCCCTTAATATCCCTTACTATCCCTTACTATCCCTTACCTCAAAAGAGCAGTACTTCTGGCTGGATATCGGATATGATGTTGAAGGAAACTTGCACTGAATAGCAACTCTCAAAGTATCTAAATACTCACAAAATATGCTTCATAATATAGAGAGAGAAAGAGAGAAAACTTATGTTTCTGGTGTGATTTTCAATTCTAACTTAGCTCTCTATTTATAGGAAAATTTTGGTAGGTTTGACCTGCAACCTGATGGCTTTACCTGCTACTATTCTCACCCACTACATTTGAAATATAATTCAGCACATTTCTTCACCAACCACAAGTGGGGCCCACCAATTCTAGAATTTTCCACCAAAATGATAAACTCCGAAAATTCAACAATTTTTGAGCTAGTCATCTCGTAAAATTCATAATAAATCATACGTTCATTTTTAACGGTTCAAAATTTGTGGACATATACTCAACTTATATATGTATAACATATCCAAAAATTACCACGATCCAACGGTCGGATTAAAAATTATAACCCCCGCAAAATATCTCAAAAACCCTGATTTTTAATACCTCCATTCCGACAAAAATACGGATAAAAATCTCAACATTAACTCCTTCATTTTTTAACCACAAAAATATATCCCTCATTTATATCCACATAAAATAAATATTTTCTTATCATATGAATCAATAATTAATTATTCACAAATAATATTACAGAATCACATTTATGACAACCAGGCCGTTCCCAGGAAAGAGGGGGCTTTCCAATAAGGATTTCTCCTTACTAGCGCGCAATTAGATGACCAAACCTCTCCTTAGACAGAACTTTCTAGTCATTGCCAATAATGCTATCTAATAATATTAATCAAATAATATGAATTATTGATCTGATAATAGAAAATACTGTGCAGCAATAATTATTGAAACAACAATAATATAAAATATCAACGCAGCAATTATTGAATCAATAAAATAAAATATTGAACAGTAATTACTGTAACAATTATTGAGTAGTGCCTTCTTACGTAAGAATCAATAATTTCAAAAATACTATGCAATACCGTGTGCTACTGTGCAATAACGCGTATTACTGTATTTTAATCACCGGGTATTCCAACAGTGTTAACGGTAACAACTACGCTGTTATTTGTAAAAACTTAAATTTGTCGTTTTCTTCACCCGACAGTTATTCTGTTATGGGGCCCACAAATGGCTGCGCCGTCGTAAGAATATTCCCCGACAGAAAGAATATTCCACGACCAAACGAATATTCCCCGACAACAATGATTATTTTATAACCATTTGTGTATTTTGAAAAATTTTCACATTTCACCCATAACTTTAACTTTTTATCAATTTAACCATTTACTAAATAGTAATTATAAGAAAAATTGAATACTTTTATTTCATAAAATTCGGGGTCTTACAATCTCCCCTCCTTATGAAATTTCGTCCCCGAAATTTACGTACCTGGTATTTCAAAGAGTTGAGAATACCTTCCTTTCATTTCAAATTCCATCTTCTCTGTCATCATAATTTCTCCATTGCTCATCTCCTTTATTTCAAATAACATTCTAGAATACAGCTTCAAAACAAGTGTTAATTTAACAAATTAACATATCACATAATATCCCGATATTATGACTGACTAACAAATAAGCTTAGGTAGGACACACTAGCGAAGGATTTACTCATCACACCCCTCCTAGTTCTATTCCCCGATCTCCGCCAGAGACCATATCCCTAAGCTCTGATACCACCTGTGACAACCCCAAAATAGGTCCATTCCACCCAACCCATTCTGAGTCGTCAAATACATGGTACAGAAAACAACTACAACTTTATTACAACAATTGTCGTGCAAAATACAACAACACATATGCTGTAAGTTTAGATACAAATATATACCAAATGTGACTCATGTTCCAACCGTGGACATCGCCTCACAATAACACCTTACATAAAGGTATAGTCAAAAAATGTTTTAGAAATTAGAATCTTTGGGAAGTACTCAAGGAAACCTTCGTACATGGGAGGCCACGCGTCTAGGTTATGATAGATATCATATGGCCACAGAATTATCCTTGGTTGACCCAATAGACCCCAAAGAAAAACGAGAAGATTACTATCATATTCTTCCCAATGGTGAGTCTTCTCTTGACTTATCATTATCTCCACTGTCTCTAACTGAGAATTATACTTCAAACAAACACCAAGATTATATAGGTAGTACCCATAGATATACTCAGCAAGTGGATGAGCACAACCCTGTCTTATGATGACACGAGGTTGTATGTCATTAGACATCTTGTATGATAGTGACAAAACACCCTTCCAACGTTGGGTTCGCCTCACCCTATTTTCTTCACCAAATATAACTACTAAATGATGACCACCGTTCTATTCCCTTGTTACCCCCGCTCGACCCAGCTACACTCTTATTACCTGAAAGGAATTGTGAAGCAAAAGGGTGAGCACAACTAGCTCAGTAAAGAATATCATGACTAAAGATAATTCAATTATCAATAGCCTTCATCAACAATAAATCAGAGATTTAGAACATATGGTAAATGATAAAAATTTCAACCATAGTTGCAGCGGAACGAGCAATCCATTAGAAGAGTCAAATAGACTATAAAGTCTATTATCTTCTCCATGTTAAAAATCCACCAACAATATTTTATCCATGTAACATCACTCAACAGTTCCTTTCCACAATCATATGAATAACTCATAATCATAATTGTGACTATAAATTTTTCTTCGCACCCAGGACGAAGAATATTTTCATCACCTGTCTTTACCTGAAACATCAAAGATCATGGTTATACCAAATCACAGTTCCTGTTTATAATCATACTAACAAATCCATCTTTGCACTACGGGCCAAAGATATTCATCAACAAACCATCTTTGCACTACGGGCCAAAGATATTCATCAACAAACCATCTTTGCACTACGGGCCAAAGATATTCAACAACAGTTCATCTTTGCACTACAGGCCAAAGATATTCATCAACATGCCATCTTTGCACTACATGCCAAAGATATTCATCAACAATTCATATTTGCACTACAGGCCAAATATATTCATATCTCAAAGAAATATATAATCATTTCAGAATTTATATACACCATAATTATAACCATGTTAATCAATTCATCTTTACACTTAAGCTAAAGATATTCAATTGTAAATTCAATGGTCATGATCATACCAGTCACAATTCAACTTTGCACTACAGGCCAAAGAGAACCCTAGTCATGATCATACCAATAATCTACCCATCTTTACACTCCAGTGAAAGAAAATTTCAACATCAGGGTTATAAAAATGTTATATATGATGATAAAAATAATATGATCAACATATAGTTTTAATCTCAAGAGTAATATTCGTAACTCATGAATAGTAACCCCGACACAAAAGATAAAAATTCTACAATAAAATTCATACCAATATTTCGGTATAATGATATTGAAAGAATAACATTACTTAAATTTATAAACAATTTATTTAAATTGTTTACACTTTACTAATCAATGCATTTAATCATCATAAAATGCCAACTCTTACAATTTCATCATCAATAACCAAAACCCTCATCAAAAATCTGCATATACCTCATATAGGATTCTCAAGCCATAAAATCCTATTTTCCAATTTTCTTTCTTCACAAAACATATTTAATTCATTTACTCATAACTAGACTATTTTCATGAAAAATACCAAATCAGTTCCAAAAATATTTCTTTTCTGGGATTTAGCATAATATAGTCCCATAGTGAACATATATTTTTCTCAGAATTTTTAAAAGTCATTTACTATTTTTCATATGGCCAAAATAGTCGAATATTTAGACATTTATCAAAAATTATACTTTTGTCTAAAAATTCTGAAATTTACAGAGTATACTTTTATCATATACATGTACTCCCAATAAAAATTTCATCAATTTTGGAGTTAACCACAAGGAATTATAAGCGGTTATTTCTAAAATAGTCTTTTCTCATAAAATTCATAACTCTCAATCTATACATCCAAAAATCACCATTTTTGGACACAATCAAGAAAACTCATCAAAATATCATTTCAAATTTTTCCAGAATTTTTGAAGATCAGAAAAATTACGAAACTGAAAATCATACCAACCCTTAAAATCCCTTAATATCCCTTACTATCCCTTACTATCCCTTACCTCAAAAGAGCAGTACTTCTGGCTGGATATCGGATATGATGTTGAAGGAAACTTGCACTGAATAGCAACTCTCAAAGTATCTAAATACTCACAAAATATGCTTCATAATATAGAGAGAGAAAGAGAGAAAACTTATGTTTCTGGTGTGATTTTCAATTCTAACTTAGCTCTCTATTTATAGGAAAATTTTGGTAGGTTTGACCTGCAACCTGATGGCTTTACCTGCTACTATTCTCACCCACTACATTTGAAATATAATTCAGCACATTTCTTCACCAACCACAAGTGGGGCCCACCAATTCTAGAATTTTCCACCAAAATGATAAACTCCGAAAATTTAACAATTTTTGAGCTAGTCATCTCGTAAAATTCATAATAAATCATACGTTCATTTTTAACGGTTCAAAATTTGTGGACATATACTCAACTTATATATGTATAACATATCCAAAAATTACCACGATCCAACGGTCGGATTAAAAATTATAACCCCCGCAAAATATCTCAAAAACCCTGATTTTTAATACCTCCATTCCGACAAAAATACGGATAAAAATCTCAACATTAACTCCTTCATTTTTTAACCACAAAAATATATCCCTCATTTATATCCACATAAAATAAATATTTTCTTATCATATGAATCAATAATTAATTATTCACAAATAATATTACAGAATCACATTTATGACAACCAGGCCGTTCCCAGGAAAGAGGGGGCTTTCCAATAAGGATTTCTCCTTACTAGCGCGCAATTAGATGACCAAACCTCTCCTTAGACAGAACTTTCTAGTCATTGCCAATAATGCTATCTAATAATATTAATCAAATAATATGAATTATTGATCTGATAATAGAAAATACTGTGCAGCAATAATTATTGAAACAACAATAATATAAAATATCAACGCAGCAATTATTGAATCAATAAAATAAAATATTGAACAGTAATTACTGTAACAATTATTGAGTAGTGCCTTCTTACGTAAGAATCAATAATTTCAAAAATACTATGCAATACCGTGTGCTACTGTGCAATAACGCGTATTACTGTATTTTAATCACCGGGTATTCCAACAGTGTTAACGGTAACAACTACGCTGTTATTTGTAAAAACTTAAATTTGTCGTTTTCTTCACCCGACAGTTATTCTGTTATGGGGCCCACAAATGGCTGCGCCGTCGTACGAATATTCCCCGACAGAAAGAATATTCCACGACCAAACGAATATTCCCCGACAACAATGATTATTTTATAACCATTTGTGTATTTTGAAAAATTTTCACATTTCACCCATAACTTTAACTTTTTATCAATTTAACCATTTACTAAATAGTAATTATAAGAAAAATTGAATACTTTTATTTCATAAAATTCGGGGTCTTACAATAGGACTAGGAGGGGAGAGACGAGTAAATCCTTCGCTAGTGTGTCCTACCTAAGCTTATTTGTTGGTCGGTCATAATATAGGGATATTATGTGATTTGTTAATTTATTAAATTAACCCTTGTTTTATGGCAGTATTTGAGAATGTCGACTGAGAATGTTAACAGTGGAGTAAACGAGACTATTCAATGACAAGTACTTTCCTGAAAGTATTCGTCTTATGAAGGAGGTAGAGTTTATTAGACTGGAGCAGAATAACATGACGGTGTCCCAATACGAGGCGAAATTTGCAGAGTTGTCCAGGTTTGCACCTCATTTGGTAGAGAATGAGGAACGTATGACGCGGATGTTTCTGAGAGGTTTGAAACCCGGCATACGTCAATATCTCATTTCTCATAAATTTTCTCTCTATTCAGATGTTGTCAACAGGGCTCAATTATTAGAGCGAGATAACGAGTACGGTCAACCAAGGGACCACAACCAGGATCATATCGGTGACAACAGTCATCAGAACAACGATAACTAGTGGAGAAAGAAGAATACGGACAAGAACGGCAACCACTCTGGTGGTAATCGTGGCCATGAATATAGAAGAAGCGAGTCGGGAGGAGATTTTAAAAAGAGGAGATTCAACAATGATAATACGAAGACGTCAGCACCAGCAGCAACTGGTTCTAAGGGAGGAGAACGACCACCGGTCATATGCTATAAGTGCGGAAAAGAAGGACATATCAGCCCAAACTACCCCCAACAGTTTAAGGTATGTTATAACTGTGGAAAGGAAGGACATATCGCTCGAGATTGCACTGTAGCGAAACCAAGTCCAACGGGGGTGGTGACTCAAAAAGTTGTCCCAAAAAAGTCAAAGTCAACGGTTCCTGGAAGAGCGTTTTTCGTGACTGGTCAGAATGCGAGGAACCCGAACGAAGTTAGCACGGGTTAGTTAATTATAAATTTTTGCGAAGTCTATATCTTATTAGATACCGGTTCTACCCATTCATTTATCTCTTGCTTGCGTTCAACGTTTAAACTTGACTCCGGAGAAATTAGACTTTGACTTATCTGTTGAAACTCTGTTAGGAGAAATTTTCATCACATCCATTGTTTATAAATCTTGTTTGATCCAAGTTGGCACCATTACATTACCTGTTGATCTTATCAATTTAAAGATACTTGCTTTTGATGTGATTTTAGGAATTGATTGGTTAACTACTCATCATGCCAAAATTGATTGCTTTCGTAAGGTTGTTAGTTTTCATATTCCTAAGCAACCTGTTATTCAAATTCAATCAACCAAACCATTGAAGTCAAACTCTTTCATATCAAGCCGTAAAGTCATTCGTTTATTGAAAAACGGATGTCAAGCTTTCTTAGCCCATGTCATGGACTTGAACAAAAATACGTCAGATTTGAGTGATATTTCTGTTGTTTGTTTCCTGACGTATTTCCTGAAGAATTTCTTGGCTTACTCCCAAAGCGTGATATTGAATTTTGTATCGACTTTGAACCCGGTACAAAACCCATTTCTAAAATCTCATATTGAATGGCTCCTATTGAACTTCAGGAGTTAAAAACCCAACTATAGAAGTTGATAATCGAGCCTCTATCTGGTGACTTCCTTTGTGGAATGCACTGAAGCCAGACTCTCCGTAGGGGATGCCGTATTCGTATGGTAGTAAACTGATAGGTGTCATTGTGACGTGCTATCCAAGATTGGGATATGAGTCACAGTTGAGAGCAACCTAAGTCAGTAATCGAAATACGTAGCTTTCTAGGCTTAGCTGGTTACTATCGGAGATTCGTGGAAGGATTTCTCGAATCGCTACTCCGTTAACTCAACTGACTCGAAAAGATACAAACTTCGAATGGACCGAGGAATACGAGAAGAGCTTCCAAGAATTCAACATGCGACACCGACGTTGGCTCGAGCTGTTGAAAGATTTTGATCATACCATCCAATACCATCCTGAAAATGTGAAAGCGGTAGCTGACGCATTGAGTAGAAGATCGTATGCGAGTACGAGTGCGATATTGTTGAACACAAAGACTTATTTTGTATAATATATAAATGATAGAGATAGAGTTAATGACTCTAGGGACCCACGTGATGATATGCGAGTAAAATCGACTTTAATCGATAACGTTAAAGCCGCTCAAGCTACAGACCTGGATCTGATGAATATAAAGAAGAAGGTGCAAGAATGTGTTATTCTAGAAGTAAGAGTCGATGAAGAGAAGAAAGCTCAAGCCTTCGATTTATTTGAAATCCTCGATCGAGTAGGAACTGTGGCCTATAGACTCGCCTTAACGCTAAGTATGTCACGTGTTCATAACGTTATTCACGTATCGATGTTACGTAAATATGTGAACGACCCGAACCACATTATTGAGTTAGAACCAGACGAGATAGCTGAAGATTTAACGTACGAGGAGGTACCTGTTAAGATCTTGGATAGGAAGGAGCATGTCCTACGCACGAAGGTCTTACCACAAGTTAAAGTTTTGTGGAAAAACCATGCCATTGAGGAAATGACCTGGGAGTTGGAAACGGAAATGAAAGCGAGGTATCCTCATCTTTTCGAAACACCAGGTACGTATGTCAATTTCGAGGACGAAATTTCATAAGGAGGGGAGGTTGTAAGACCCCAAATTATTAATAAATGAAATTTAATTTCCTCTATTTATTATTTTGAAATAGTAAGGGTTGATTTGATTAATGTGGTTAGTTATGGGTGAAATGCGCAAATATTTCAAATAACCAGGTGGTTATAAAATATTCATTGTTGTTGGGGAATATTCGCTTGGTCGTGGAATATTCTTACTGTCGGAGAATATTCGTACGACGGCGCAGTCTTTTGTGGGCCCCATAACGAAAAGCGATTGGATGAAGAAAACTACAAAAATAAGTTGTTTATAAATAACGGCGTAGTTGTTATCGTTAATACTGTTGGAATACACGGTGGTTAAAACACAGTAATACACGTTGTTGCACAGTAGCACACGGTATTGCACCAATTATTGATTCTTACGTAAGAAGGCACTACTCAATAATTGTTACAGTAATTACTGTTCAATATTGTATTTTATTGATTCAATAATTGCCGCGTTGATATTTTATATTACTGTTATTTTAATAATTGTCACTACACAGTATTTTCTATTATCGGAGCAATAATTCATATTATCTGAATAATATTATTAGATAATATTATTGGCAATGTCTAGAAAGTTCTGTCTAAGGAGAGGTTTGGTCATCTAATTGCGCGTCAGTAAGGAGAGATCCTTATTGGAAAGCCCCCTCTTTCCTGGGAACGGCCTGGTTGCCAGTACTGTGGTTCTGTAATATTATTTGTGTATAATTAATTATTGATTTATATGATGAGGAAAATATTAATTTTATGTGGATATAGATGGAGAAAATTTTTAATGTGACAATTGTTGAAAATTAATATTTTATCTTTTTCTGATAAAATAATTCATTTAAATATATTATTTTAATAATATATTGATGGTGATATTTTTACAATGAATGTGAGATATATGAGTATATGAGGAGGAAGAATGTTTTTGTGACATTAAATGATTAACACATATTTTGTGTGTTGGTGGACACAATTCTTGACCGAAAATTTATTATTGACTGTAAAATCGTCCGTTTGTGGATTTAGGTCA
This sequence comes from Panax notoginseng, assembly GCA_016801055.1. Classification (NCBI taxonomy): domain Eukaryota; kingdom Viridiplantae; phylum Streptophyta; class Magnoliopsida; order Apiales; family Araliaceae; genus Panax; species Panax notoginseng. Next base: position 290,535,542 of record CM029012.1, on the reverse strand, counting down.
ATTTCTGTTTGGAATTTGGAAAAATTTTCTTCTGCAAAGTTGTAGAGAATTGAATTTCTATAAAAACTCGCGAGATTCGAATTTTCTGATAAAAGGACTATTTATTATGAATTATTAAAGTTCTGAAGTTCCGAAATAATTAATTTTTGGAAGTTTTATTTATTAGTTTGAAGAAAAATGTTTTTTTGTATTTTGTTGGACATCATTAACATGTGTGGATGGTGTTTTTGACCAAAGGTGGGCTAAGGAAAATTTGTATAATTATATTAATATTATATTCAATTTTCTGCTTTGGTGTTCTAAGCATTTTCCTATAAATAGGGTGCTTAGGTTAGAATTGAAAATCACACCAGAAACACAAGTTTCTCTCTCTTTCTCTCTCTATATCGAGCGTATTCTTGTGAGTATTTGATACTTTGAGTGTTGCTATACGGTGCAAGTTTTCTTCAGCACTATATCTAGTATTCCAGTCAGAAGTACCGTATTTCCGAGGTAAGGGATGTTATTTCTTCTTAAATGATATTATTTTCTTCAATATCATTATGCCGAAGTATTGATCTGAACTTTTTATCAAATTTAGAACTTTTCATGTCGGGGTTACTATTCATGAGTTACTATTCACGAGTTACTATTCACCGAAAAATGAAATTTTCTTCTTTTCGTCCAAAATATCTATTCTGGATACTAGCTTTGATTGTATCTATGTTTTGATCATTCTTGAATTTTACTCCACTATGATTGTTTATGAGGTATTTTTGGACATGGATAAACTGTAATACGAATCCCTAATATTTGTTCTTTTGCTTCCTGGATTCGTTTCCTTTAAAATATTTTTCATCATCCTCAGTCCTAAATGATGATATAATTGAATATCTTTGGCTTGTAGTGCAAAGATTGATGATTTCTGATGAATATCTTTGGCTCGTAGTGTAAAGATGAACAGGTGTTGAGATGAACATGATCGACTGGTGATACAAATGAATATCTTTGGCCTGTAGTGCAAAGATGAATATTTGATTAAAGATGGTTATTGATTGTTGTTACAGGGATAAAATATTGATGATGGACTTTTAAATCTTAGAAGATAGTAGAACTCATTCTCTACTTGACTCTTCTAATGGTTTGCTGTTTCCGCTGCAGTTATTGATTTAAAATTTGTTGTCTATTGTATTCTATTAGATTTTTCCCTGTTGAAGACTAACGATAATTTGTTGTATATTATCTTAGTCATAATATTCTTTACTGGGCTAGTTGAGCTCACCCTTTTCCTTGTTGTTCCATTTTCTTCTCAGGAGGCGAGAATGTAGCGAGTACTAGTCGGGGTGTGGAATGATGGTTCAAGACAGTTGTTTTAGTAGTCCTCACTATTTTATAAAATAGTGTATCATTAAGTATAATGAGGACTTAATTGAGTATGAATACTGTCTAGATGACAATATTTGTATTTAAACTCACAGTATATATGTTGTCGTATTTTGCACGACAATTGTAATAATAAAGTTGTAGTTATTTCTGTACCATGTATTTGGCGACTCAGAATGGGTTGGATGGATTGGACCTATTTTGGGGGCGTCACAGCTTTACCTGCTACTATTCTCACCCACCATATTTGAATAAAAATCTCAGCACATTTCTTCACCAACCAAGAGTGGGGCCCACCAATTCTAGAATTTTCTACTAAAATGATAAATTCCGAAACTTTAACAATTTCTGAACCAGTCATCTCGTAAAAATCATAATAAATCATACGTTAATTTTTAACGGTTCAAAATTTGTGGACATATACTCAACTTATATATGTATAACATATCTAAATATTACCACGATCCAACGGTCGGATTAAAAATTATAACCCTCGCAAAATATCTCAAAAACCCTAATTTGATTTTCAATACCTTCATTCCGATAAAATACTGATAAAAACCTCAACATTAATTCCTTCATTTTAACCACAAAAATACATCCCTCATTTATATCCACATAAAATAAATATTTCCTTATCATATGAATCAATAATTAATTATTCACAAATAATATTACAGAATCACATTTATGACAATTAGGTCGTTCCCAGGAAAGAGGGGGCTTTCCAATAAGAATTTCTCCTTACTGACGCGCAATTAGGTGACCAAACCTCTCCTTAGACAAAACTTTGTAGACATTGCCAATAATGTTATCTAATAATATTATTCAAATAATATGAATTATTGATCTGATAATGGGAAATACTGTGCAGTGACAATTATTGAAACAACAATAATATAAAATATCAACGCAGCAATTATTGAATCAATAAAATAAAATATTGAACAATAATTACTGTAACAATTATTGAGTAGTGCCTTCTCACGTAAGAATCAATAATTAAAAAAAATACCTGTGCAATACCGTGTGCTACTGTGCAACTACGCGTATTACTGTATTTTAACCACCAGATATTCCAACAGTGTTAACGGTAACAACTAAGCCGTTATTTATAAAAACTCAAATTTGTCGTTTTCTTCATCCGATAGTTATTCTGTTATGGGACCCACAAAATGGCTGCGTCGTCGTACGAATATTCTCCGACAGAAAGAATATTCCACGACTAAACGAATATTCCCCGACAACAATGAATATTTTATAACCACTTGCGTATTTTAAAAAATTTCATATATTACCCTTAACTTTAACTTGTTATCAATTTAACCATTTACTGAATTGTAATTATAAGAAAAATTGAATACTTTTATTTCATAAAATTTTGGGTCTTACAAATACCTCATAAAATTCATAACAAATTATACGTTAATTTTTAACGGTTCAAAATTTGTGGACATATACTCAATTTATATATGTATAACATATCCAAAAATCACAACGATCCAACGGTCGGATCAAAATTATAACTCACGCAATAGAACTTTAAGAACACTGATTTGATTTTTAATACATCAATTTTGATAAAAATACTGACAAAATACCTCAACATTAATTCTTTCATTTATAACCACATAAAATAAATATTTTCCTATCCATCATTTATGTCCACATAAAAATTATATTTTCTTATCATATAAATCAATAATTAATTATTCACAAATAATATTACAGAATCACAATTATGACAACCAAGCCGTTCATAGGAAATTGGAGGCTTTTCAATATGAATTTCTCCTTACTGACGCGTAATTAGGTGACCAAACATCTAATTGACAGAACTTTCTAGATATTACCAATAATGCTATCTAATAATATTATTCAAATAATATGAATTATTGATCTGATAATGGAAAATACTGTGCAGTGACAATTATTGAAACAACAATAATATAAAATATCAACGCAGTAATTATTGAATCAATAAAATAAAATATTAAACTATAATTACTGTAACAATTATTGAGTAGTGCATTCTTACGTAAGAATCAATAATTCAAAAATACTGTGCAATACCGTGTGCTACTGTGCAACAACGCGTATTACTTTACTTTACCCACCGGGTATTCCAACAGTGTTAACGGCAACGATTACGCCGTTATTTAAAAAAAAATATTTTTGTCATTTTTTCAATCCGACAATAAATTTCGTTGTGGGGTCCATCAATGATTGTGTCGTCGTACGAATATTCCCTGTTAAAACGAATATTCTCCGACCAATCGAATATTATATAACAACTTGCGTATTTTGTAAAATTTATAAATATTACCCACAACGATAACATTATATCAAATTCACTCCATAATATTTAAAAATGATATTTATAGAAAATTCATATTTATTTATAAAAGTTGGGGTCTTACATTCACTATTATAATTTTATTTTTTAATTCTTCACTTCATTTCTCTCACACCACCCATCGCCACCATCATCGACTACCGCCACCGTCCATCACCATCTCACCCACCACCGCTCGCCGTCCCACTACCATTGCAATGTATTTATAGTAATTATGTAAAATTATCATAATTATTATTATACTTAAAATATTATACTAGTTATACGTTATTCGAGATTTTATTTTAATTAATTATTTAATATTTAATAAAATTGATATAAGAATAAAATAGTAAAATATTGTGTGTAGACATACAACAAAAACTAATTATCAAGTAACTCTTTTATATTTAAACTTTATTTAAAAAAGAGTTTCTCAAACAATACCATAATCTTTAACTTTTCCTTCAAAGTGTTCAAATGTGGGCTTAAAAATAAATCAATATAGTCTTTAATTTTTTAACGACTCTAACCAATTACTAGGTAGTACTAATATTTTTGCACCAAAAAAGAAAAGAAGAGAAAAGGAGGTAGTAGTACTAATTTTTTTACTACAACTCATGGTAATTCTAGTATGGAAAATTGAAAACGAAAAGAAAAAGAAGAGAGAGAATGTATGTACTTATTATTGATAGGTATACATACCGTATATAGATAGATAGAGACTAGAGAGAGTGCTTAGACGGAGAGAAAGAGCGAGAACACTGTTTTGGCTTCCCAGAACGGCTTTATACTCAAAATCCCAATTTTCTCCTCGCCACTCACAAGCAGAGAGAAAAAGAAAGAGGAGAGAGAAAAATCTCAACTATGTGTTTCTTTAGCTCTGTGTTGGTGTTGTCCTTTCTATTCCACTCGTAATTTGTTGAATCTTATTCAAAAGCCAACATTTTTCATGCATTTATCAATTCATTCTAAACCTCCGATCTTTTCACCAAGCCTTAAAACCTAACAAAACCAATCTCTTGATGCAATTGATTTGGCTCAATTTGTATCTATTTCTTCCGTTTGCCTCTTGATTTCGATATCAAAATAATATAAATAAAAATGAACGGTGGTGATGGAGAGGTCGCGGAAGCTCCGGCGGGTCCGCCACCGCCGCTCGATTGGAAATTTTCTCAGGTCTTTGGTGAACGGACCGCGGGTGAGGAAGTTCAGGAAGGTAGTACACTTCCATTATTTCCTGTATATTCGTCGGATCCGAAATTGTTTTGACTGTATAGTCTGATTAGGGTTTGGCCAAGTGTTACTCATCTGTTTTTGATTGTTAATTATCAACCTGTTAATTGATTTATTATTTATTCTTTTAATTAAGTAGGCTTTGGTTTTCAAAACGATTAACACATGTATATGTATCATATATGTTGGTATATATATATATATATATATATATATATATATATTCATATATATATATATATGTGTGTGTGTGTGTGTGTGTGTGTATAAATGTATTAAGTTATTATAAATGAATGTAGGCAACTGAACTTAATTGAGCCAAGTGTTTTTTTTCCTTTATTTTTATGTTAGTTTAAGAAGAGTTAGTTTTAGTCTTATTTTGATGTTTTAAAGTGATGCAATTCTTAGACAATTGGTTTGAGTAGTCCTGTCTTGTGGACTGCCGCTGTCTGAATGGTGTGATCAAATTGTTATGAAAGGCATTTTTCGAATGTCCTCCTACAGCCTTATAAAGAAATAGTTTAGTCTGCTTGACTCCCTAGTTTCTTTTTAGCATACATACTGTGTATATCTGTAATTATCTTACTCGGAAAGAAAGTATTGACAATGATTCTTTTATCTAGTTCAGCACCAAACGAACAGTCTCCATACAGGACATATTCCTTTTTTTTTTGACATACGTCAGTCAACTTACTCTACCAATTCTGAGGCATAAGAGCAGGTGGTATGGCACCTAGCTCGTCATTCTTCGTGATAGGTCTATTTATGGCAAGAACTTTAGCAGTTCCTTCTTGCAAAGGTCAACCGACAAAATAATTCATTTTTCAACGCCCTTCCCTTTCAGTTGTGAGTTACGTCACACCTACTTCCATGTCATATTATTAGGGGCATGAGTACTTGATCAGATTACTTTGGAAACATATGGCTCTATCCATATTTGACACGGAAAAACTGTTTTTTATTAATGACATTGCTACGTAAGAAAGTAACAACAGAATTAAATTAATAATTAATTTACCGTTGTAGATGCTTCTAATTTTTTTAGATAAAAGAACAACTTTCTTTCATTGAATTTCTATTAAGTTGTACAATATCTTGATGTTAAGCCTAATTGGATATTAGGATGGGGGACTTGAATAGTTCAAATTTACATAAGGATATGTATCCATATATATTATATTTTATAACAAAAGAACAAAATGTTAAAATTTATTTATTATTTTATGTCACTATGCTGGTCAACCATAGAGCTTTTGCCTCGTGCCATTGAATTTAACTCTGGTTTTGAGTTGCATTTTGTGGTCCATTAATTCAGTTGTGACAGAATGGAGTGGGAGTCGATGTTACCAAAGGAACACCACCTGATGTAGTAATATAGGATTTGGACATAGTTGTAGATTGGTAGAGATGCAGATAGTTTCTGGATTTGAACTCTTCCAACATTTCCTTGATCCTCTACTCTAAATATCTGTTATCTGCATGAAGATTTATCTGTACGTCGTTTTATGTTTCCATAAATTTTAACAGACCTGTGTAATAGATGCATCATGTAGTAGGAAGCTCTTAGCTCTGTTAGTGTGGTTAGGTCTTAGGCCTAGTAAAATATAATTCTTGGTTGGTTTTGGTTTACAAAATTTGGTTATGATATTTAATTTCTATATTCCTTTTAACTTCTCTCTCTAAAATTTTTGTACACTCTCTCTCTTTCTCTAAAATTTAATTACTTGTGGTTCTTCTAAGTTTTCTGTTGAACAAAATTAACTTCTTTTTTTTCAAACTCTCATGCACCAACTAAACTTGAGAATTAATTAAACCAAATTCAGAAATTCATTAACATCTATTAGAAGAAAAATACATAACACGTGATTAATGTAGAAGAGAAGAAGTGGCCTAACATCAATTTTAACATATGTACGAAACATACTTATAAAACATATTTATTTAGAAAAGTCCCTTCGTCCCAAAATAAAATTTTCTTTTCTTTAATTACCAAATATTATATATAAGCATTTATGTAGTTGCATTCTACCTTGTACCCTTAAAAAGAGTCCAATTTATATTTTTTTAGAAAAAAGTGTTGTCTTCGTTTCAAACTTAGAGATGCATTTTAACTTTTTAAAGTCGAAATCCCAAAACTCTAAATTAATATAATTTCGCTCAAGTTTTGGAAACAACAAAGATAATTAATAGTAATTTATTGTTAGTTTACAATTGTTATATTTGTTTGTATTAAAATTAAATAACTTTATATTAATTTTGAATTTTAGGATTTCGCGAATTGACTAAATTTTTTTTTAAAATGTATATCTAATTTTGAAACAGAGTAATATTTTTATTGATCTTGGTATATAATGACATAATGTCATAATAATTTTGACTGATATATCAACATCTAGATTCATTAGCTTTCCCTATAACCAGCTACAAGGATGGATCATGAATGAGCCTCAACTCAAGATATAATACGCAATGCATGATGCATGTTAGCTGTATTTATCACCATGCAACGTCCAAATTAAAATAGGTCAAAACCAGTTAACTAGTTTGGGCCTATTTTTCTTTTGAAAAATATAGGTTCAAATTTTAACCAACCCAAATGGTTCTAGTTAATATAGGTTGACCCATCAGTTTATAGACCAAATTGCCAGGTCTAAGTGCGGTATTAAAGACAATGAGAACATAGAATATGTGATTGCTTACGTGGAAACTTCTGAGATTCTGCATGAAGATTTAAAATATCAGGTCTCTTTGTGCTGGAGAATACTCAATGCAGTATTGAGCTTGCAGAATGTGGGATGTGATTAACTTAGGAGTTTAGGACAAAACTGTTAGAGATATTTGGTAACTGCTCAAGCCTTTTGGTGATCCTTGTAGTTAGTTAAAACCTGGAACATGGCTGCAATTACATTCTGAATTGCTGATATATTTATACAATACAGGCATGTTGGTCAAAAGCTGGAAATGGGGAAAAAAGATAACATTGATCATACAAAGACATTTTAATGGTTAAGGGATTCTCTAATAGTTTTGAGATCAGTGTTAAATGTACTTGACATTAGATTTCAGCTGTGGGCTAGACAACACAAAATGACGGAGACACAGGCATGATTTCCATGTCAGATGAGGCAGTCATTGCGTTGAACATGCCACACTCCTGATTGTGGCGTGTCAAATCATTTGGAGCTTTGTAGATTTTAGCGCCGAATTTTCTACTAACCTATCCTTACTTTGACTAATTGGTTTAGTAATCCTAATTTTGTTCTTTAGTTGCATTCATTTAATCTTATTTGAGCAGCTTCGCTAGGACAACTGTGGTGTATCTTGATTCTCGCCTACCTTAGGTAGATGATTTGTTTTGACTTGCTGCATTGGTGGTCTGAGGATCGTGTTGTGGGAGGAATCTACTCTCAGATGGAAATGTGGCTGAATGAATCGAGTTTGTCCAACTGAGAGCCATCTAAGTTGAGATTTCAGTTGGTGGTCCACTGCAGCTGTCAGTGACGTTCTATATCAACTGGTCAAAAGAGTTGTTCAGTGTTTCCCTTTGTGCTCTTATTGATTAGTGTTAGTCAGCAGAAAGGGAAACACTCCATTACCAGCTGCCTTAGATATGAAAAATTGTGTTGTTTACTGCTGAACTTTGTTGCCATTCCCCCAAGAAGTAATGAATCTGACTCCTTGCAAGATGGATCCATGTAACACAGGTAGAGTGATTCGGCTCAAGAAAGTTAGAATTTGTGCAGCATTACAGTGGTATCTCAATTCGTAACATATCCGAAGCCAGGTAGTTGTGAGTAGGATCCAAACATAATCTTTTGCATATGATGACTTTTTGAGAACAGCACGTCTACCTGGAAGACCTTCTGAAAACACATCTATGAAAGAATCAGACACAACATTGGATTGGGACTGGCATGCAAACGCTAAGCCAGAGAGAGAGAGAGAGAGAGAACTTCTATGGACAGACCCCTTCCCCTTGTTATATCAAATATGTTTCTTACTTGTTTTCCTGGAGAGAATTCAGCTACTCTAGTCATCATTCGTTGCAGCAGCTCAAATCACTTAGGATCTTGTTCGATGTGATTTCACCAGAAACCTCTTGTCCGATGCTATATTTGCTAATTACATAGCTACATGGCTTCAGTAAGCTATTGGTGATTTTGTCATCTCATCGTTAATAATCAAAGATAAACTTTCTATTATGTATTGTTGATGCAATTACTGACATGTGGTCTGTACATATTTTAGTGAATTTGTAATGTCTATTGAGCTGTATACTACTCTCTGTATAATGCTTTTGGTTGGCATTAGGCTACAAGTCATAGTGATTGGCACAAAAGTTCGTGTGATAATTGCAAAATAGTACGGTTGGACAGCATAATCTGGAATTTATTTGTGTTTCAAATTCATGCATTTATGTGAAAGCATGTCTGAACACAAAGATGGCAGCAACTATGATATATTTGTAAATTTCTGTTATTTTTGGTGGCTCTTTTACTCATTTTGTTAATTAGTGCATCTTGCAATCTTACACTTTACATTTTGCTCATCATTTAACTTTGCAGTTGATATCATCTCGGCTATTGAGTTTGATAAATCTGGCGACCATCTTGCTACTGGTGACCGTGGGGGTAGAGTTGTGTTATTTGAAAGAACTGACATGAAAGAGGTCAGTTTTTGCAATTCTTAAATATTTGATTATTTAAACCTGAAGGTTATGCATCATCTTACATTTTTTTGCTTGTTGCATATTGTGATTTTTTATTATAATGTGACGCATAGCATGGTGGAAGTCGAAGGGATCTGGAGAGGATGGATTATCCAATTAGTAGGCATCCAGAGTTTCGTTACAAGACGGAGTTCCAGAGTCACGAACCTGAGGTATAGCATTGAAACTCCAAATGCCAAATTACTCTGAACTGAGCCATAGAACGTAAAGACTCCTGATAGATTTCTGAAAACCAAAAAATAGCTCATCCGAAAAAAGTAATGTAGTTTGTGACTTGGGAGCTTTTTTCCTCAAATATCTTCTGACTATTCTATATGGTTTTACTAATCTGGATTTTTCGTGCACATACTAAATCTGCATTTTCGGCGTTCAGTTTGATTATCTTAAGAGCTTGGAAATTGAGGAGAAAATCAACAAAATCAGATGGTGCCAAACAGCTAATGGTGCCCTCTTTCTTCTGTCTACTAATGACAAGACCATTAAATTTTGGAAGGTTGGTGATTTATTTCCTTTTTCGGCAAACAAATATTTTTTCTCATAATTGCTTCACGCCAACTTATTTAAGAGTAAGACCTAACTTTTACTAAATAAAATAAAGGCTACAGATATAGTAACACTCCCTCTATCCTCAAATTATTATCCTTGTCTCTTTTTTGGGATGTCCCAAATAGCTCGACTCTGGGACAAGTTCAATTTTTGATGCTACTTGTCAAATATACCACTTTGTTTTAATGCATCAACTTAATCTTAACTTTTTTTGATAAGTTCTTATCTTTTCAAACACCCCTCATTAATCAGAATGGTAAAATTGGAATGTAAGGAAGGTCGCAAGAAATTCAAATTCATGCAATCAGTTGTTTTAGAACTGTGTGAAGTCAAAGTGGACAGTAGTTTAGGGATGGAGGACGTATACAGTTTTTTTAATGGGACTATAAACTTCCTTATTGTTATGTCTTACAATATGTTTTTGTATGAATGATAGATTCCACTGTTTGTTCACCTCATCCTAAATGATAGATTCAGTTTTCCTTGTCCAATCTTCAAGAATTTGCATTGCTTGCTACCTTCTTCTTCTTCTTCTTCTTTTCAAAATAAAAAATAAAAAATAATTTTCCCCCCTGAAATACTACTTTCAATATTCTCATTTTTGTAATTATATTTGTCAAATCAATACATGTTTCATGAATAGAGATATACTGAATAATGGTGCATGTAGTGATATACTTAAAATGGCATATGCTTAATCGAAAAAGAGTTTTCATTCACACCAAGAGAGGTGGGACCAGATGACACTATGATTGAGTTTCTACAACAATTTAGTGTGTAACTGTTTGCTGTTTGAGTTGTGAACCGAGAAATATCATTCCGCGTTCCAAATCGTGGTACGGTAATGTAAATACCTTTTGTATTTCACCAGTAGGTAGTGTTCCCTGTATCCTATTTCGTTTTGCGTACCGAATCGATCCACGTTTCTAGTAACCCTGTGTAAAATCAAGATATATATATCAATATATCATGTATGCAAATTTATCCAAATTGGGGTATGTAGCAACTAGTAATCTTCTAATGACATGCTTAATAAGAAAAGTGCTTGCCTGCATGGTTCAAGAGAAGCGAGTCCAAATGGCACCATGATTCAATTTCTCCAACCATATAGTGTGTATATAAATTTGTATATACATATGCGTTTGTTGACCAACTAGAAGTAAATATATCAACTTCCAAATGAATGATAGATGAATAAATATATACTTTTATTAGCGAAGTGTCGACTTTACATGTTGTTCAGGCAGGGATAATCCATTTGACCATGTATTATAATACTTGTAGAAGGATCTCAAAAGGCCTACAAGATAAGTAATACAGAAATACTCATCATATATGTATATATAATATTATAATACAGAAGTGTAGCAATATTTAAGCTGCTCAAATGTTACTTTTTAAATGTATACTCTACTGTCCTGATGCAAGTCAATGCAGAAGGGGCATAAGAATCAATTTGAGAAAGATATTACTTCTTCTCCTCTAGCAATCATATTTAAATATAAAAGTTCATATAGGTCAAAGCATCCTATTCTAAACTTCAGATGACAACTTTAAAAATATCCACCGACATTGATTTCACCCTATTAAATATAATAAAATGACCAAATAAATATACAGATTTCTTCTTGGCTCTTGACTTGTGATCCCATCAGAAGCTATTACAGAAAGTAAAGAAAATTAGTTGGGAATCAAATTGAATGGAAAATTTGAATTTTGGTATGGAAGTTTAGTTTGCACTTGTTTATTCATTAGTAAAGGGTCAGAAAAGATTTTGTTTCTTTCATTTTTGCAACAATGCAATATCTTATTATAACTTCTTAATTCTTATATTCCAATTATGGCTCTACATCTAATCACTGGTATATCTTTTCCTGTTTCTCTTTTGTATTTAATTTTCTAATTAATCGATCATGTATGTACTGGTGCTATTTTATATATGTTAATTCTCACTGGAAAAAAAAACTTTGATATGCTTGATCTTTGGTACATTTCTTTCACCTTGTCGCCTTTGATTTATGTCTAAATTCAAATATATATGAAAGCTGATGTCATACAGTTCATACTTTATGCGCCATTTCTGTTTGACAGGTACAAGAGAAAAAGGTCAAGAAGATTTCGGAGATGAACACGGACCTTTCCAAAAGTATTGTGAATGGCAGTGTAGCCAGTTCAAGTGTTTCTTCCAGCCCAAACTCATATCTTGCAAATGGAGGATCTTCGGATACATCCTTTTCTTTTTCAAGCAATGACTTTTCATTTCCACCAGGGGGGATTTCGGCACTACGTCTACCCGTGGTAGTTGTACTCAACTTGAGCTCTATATTGTTATAGTACAACATGTTCAAGTAAATGATTTATGTGTGCGTGTTACCTCCACTAATTTTTGCCTCGTATTTTATAAGTTGGCATGGGCAACTTAGTCATTTTCCTACAGCGACATGATGGGCAAGGTGCAACAGACCTGTTTTATCTGGAACTATGATAATCTAATGAGGAGTTAAAATTCAGTTGACAAGCTTGCTTGGCACTGTTATTCTACACAGATTCATATTATGGTTTAAAAAGCAAAGTGATGTTTATACATGTATACCAATTTTTATACTCGATAGATTGGTTGATCTGCACTCAGGGACGGATCCAGAAATTTTTCCCTCCCTGTTGATTTTAATTTTTTTTTTTGAAGTTAAATAATTTTTTTTGAACTAATCATAATATGAAGTTATTATAATAATGTTTATAAATTGTAATAAATATTCATAATTGAAACTAAAAAAAAAATTTCAAATAAAAAACATTTAGATACAATTTCGGTTACTTGGCATAGTTCATTCTCCAAATGCTCAAAGTCTCGAACCAAATTTTCTTTCTATATTCAAACAAAACCATGAATTAATTTCAAAGTATAAACTAGTTTTGGTATCTTTTTATAAGTTTCAAATAAGTTTTACTTGTATTTAGAATTAGTTTATGATTTTTTTTTGCCCCTCCAAATTGAACTTTTCCATTAATCTGCCCTCTTAAATTTATTAATTTACATATTTGTCTTACCCCTATACCCATATAAAAAAAATCTAGTAGCCCCTGACTAGATCCGCCACTGTCTGCACTTGAGAAATTGGACGGCTTATCTCATGTGGTGTGTCTCAACTTTCAATGTTTAGAAGAATTGATATTGCCATTGCGCCTTGGGAATGTTAAATTTCCCATGGTTATTTGTATTATAGTTTCTTCATTATTTTCAAATGCTTTATTTGATTTTATGCAACACTTAACGAGTACAGTCTGTAGGTAACCAGCAACGAGACCAACCTCATGGCAAGATGTAGAAGAGTATATGCCCATGCACATGACTATCATATCAATTCTATTTCAAACAACAGGTAGAAATTCATTCTCGAGTTGAATCTTTCTTCTTAGCCTTTTTTTTTAATGAAGGTGGGGGTGGGGGGTGCAGATTCGTTTCTGAATTATTTGTACAGTGTCTTTATGTGCATGCAGCTCTTTGTTTAATCTGGCTCTTCATAGTAACATGGTTTCTGTATCTCTCTCTTTCCAGTGATGGTGAAACATTTATTTCGGCTGATGACTTGCGAATAAACCTTTGGAACTTGGAAATTAGTAATCAAAGTTTCAACATTGTTGATGTGAAGCCTGCAAATATGGAGGATCTAACTGGTATGGTTGTCTGGAAATTTCAGCATATTTATGATTTTAGGAGGTAGCATATGATCTAGTTGTTGGTTGTGCATGGAAGGATGTACTTTTCACATTATTTCTTATGATCTTCGCTTATTAAATAGTTTTCTCCTTGTGAGTTAGGGATTCAGCGATGCTCTTTATGACATAGTATTTGTAAGACTGAGGAAATAATAATGTTGTTAACAATTTTCAGCCTGTATGACATTTACTTGTGGTTGGCCTGTTCCATAGTGATCATTATTGAGGTTCTTTTTTAGACAACATTTGAAACTCATTTTGTTTTCATTTTCTGCGAATACAAAATGTGTTTGGATAACTTTTCTGTTCTCTATTTTCAGAAATATTTTATACAATTGACCATAAATAATACTCAAATTCGGCGTAGCTCCTACTTTGTGATTTAGATTAGAAGAATATACTTTTTTTCATTTATTTCGCATAACTAACAAAATATAGTTTTGTAAATGGCTTTCAAATTTGTGACTTTTTCTAAGCAAATTTAGAAATAAGATTAAATCCAAGTTTTAAAAAATTCTACTATTCAAGCTAAAAAATGTAATCTATAACCTATCAAATACCAAACAGGCACTAAAGAATTCTTCGAATAACCTCATCCATCGTGAAACTGCAGGATGTATACCTGCTAGACTGTCAATCATTATGGTAGTTTGGATCTCCTTAGCTTCATTTCTTTAATATGGATTCCCATTATTTAAACTTTTTCTTGGTCGTAGTGTTTGTGGGTAAAAACACTTATTTCTGATTTTACCGAAGTATGCACATTGCACATAATTAGGGATAAACCTATACTTCTATGGGGACCAACCTAGTGTTCAATTTCTAATAATCAGTATTTTGGAGCCTCCTGTCCTGAAGACCACTTCTGAATCATACAACACTTTCTAGGTTTAGATCTATGCTTATTTGTTTGATGATATTAGATGCTTAATGTTTACTCTCTGTGTTTTTTATTTTTGTTTTTTGTTTTTAATTTCTTTTTTTATAACAATTAATTACTGTGTATTTATTTCCGATCGCAGAGGTAATAACATCAGCAGAGTTTCATCCTACCCATTGTAACACGTTAGCGTATAGTAGTTCGAAAGGATCCATCCGTCTTATTGATTTGCGGCAATCAGCTTTGTGCGATACACATTCTAAACTGTAAGTGTTACTTCTTCCCCCAGCCCCGTGTTTCACATTTTCCCCTCTGTAAGTGTTACTTCTTCCCCCAGCCCCGTGTTTCACATTTTCCCCTCCTGCTCTTTATTAGTAGAATTTTCTCATTATATTCAACTTCTACAGGTTTGAGGAACTGGAGGCACCTGGTTCAAGATCGTTTTTCACCGAGATAATCGCCTCTATTTCTGATATTAAATTTGGAAAGGATGGAAGATATATATTAAGTCGTGATTACATGACCCTAAAGGTTGATATTTTATGTTGTTTCTTACTTGATTGATACACTTGTTATGAATTTTCTGCTATGGTAGCATTTTAGATGTGAATTATTTGGATTTTGAGAACTGCTTTTGTCTCTGACTTTATTTTTTCAGGGCCAGTTAACTTCTTCTTTTTTCCTTCTTCAAATCGGTGATGTTATGTCAACTTTTTTTATGAGATTGACAATAGTATGACCCGGAGATGTTAAATTATATATTTGTTTGTGTTACCAAAATATGTCTGCTATAAAGTTATGACTAATCAAATATGAAGCTACATCATTTATCTCTCTGTCTCTGTTTTCCTTTTATATTTACTGTGCATTACTGCTGTTAAAGTCTGTTTTTTCCCCTACATGGCATGGCCTTTTGGAATCTCACGGTAACCTGTCTTGTTTGGTTTCATAGTTGTGGGATATTAATATGGATTCTGGACCAGTTTCAACGTTCCAGGTTCACGAATATTTAAGACCAAAGGTGAATTCCTCTCAGAAATATTTAACCAAATACTTGCACTCTTGCAGCTATTTGTTTGCAATTGAGTTGATGATATTGTACAATTCTTATGTGCAGCTATGCGATTTGTATGAAAATGATTCCATCTTTGATAAGTTTGAGTGTTGCTTGAGTGGCGATGGTCTGCGGGTAGCAACTGGTTCTTACAGGTCTGCTCCAACTTTTATAATTTAGTTATCATCATTACTTGTTCATTTATCATGCATCTGATATCTATTGATATGATTTCAGCAATCTATTTCGAGTGTTTGGGTCCTTTGCAAGTACTGAAGCAACTACTTTGGAAGCTAGCAAAAATCCCATGAGGTATCTCTGACCAAATGGCGGATCCTTACAAGTTAGAAGTAGGAGACTAAAGTTGATTTCAGTTTTATACTACTATATAAATCTAGCATGGGAGTTTATTCTCTACACCATTTGCTATTTGACATGTCACAATTGGTTAAACTACACTTGCCATCACTCTATCTCTGAGAGGACATGTTAAGCCTAAAACAATCAACTCTTCTGCTAGCTTCTTTTGGGATGTCACTTTTATTTTTTTAATTATTATTATTATTATTATTATTTTTTATGAAATTACTATAGAACATTTTCATGTTATCACATGGGTACCCCTCTGTTTACTGATATCACAAAATTGATATGCTCTCACAGGCGACAAGTTCAGCCACCACCCTCGAGGCCTTCTAGATCCCTGAGCAGTAGTATAACTCGCGTTGTCAGACGAGGTAAATACATTCTTGACTTTTCTTTCCTTGTTTCTTCCTCCCTTGTTTCCAAAAGTTATACTTTCAGTTTCGCTCAAATTTATAAGTATTTGGACATCTTATGACAGGGGCAGAAAGCCCAGGGGTTGATGCAAATGGGAATTCATTTGATTTCACAACAAAGTTGCTCCACCTGGCATGGCATCCAACTGAAAACTCAATTGCCTGTGCTGCTGCAAACAGCTTGTACATGTATTATGCGTAAAATATGGATCCTGACAGTAATGTATTGGTCGGGTTAACATTTTTGGGTAGCTGATGGAGAAGGCTTTTTCCTGAACATCTGGAGGCTTTACAGTTCCCACTCAAGCACCTCATAAAATATGTAGAATGTTGATTGTTCAGAGGATTGTTGTCTTGGAATCTGCATGCATTCAACACTGTCTACTTCCGGTCAGGTCTCTACTTATTTTATTTTTTACCTTTTGTCACGAGGAAAGATGCAGTTGCTTTCATGTTGTGTTGGGTTGAAGCGAGGAATCAAAAGGAATCATAAACTGAAGAATGTCATCAGTAGTTGCCCTTTATTTTAGGGTAAATGTAGTTTACTCGAATCTTGTTGGTAGGAGCTGCTGATAACTTGCAGGGCCTCTAGTTTATTAAGTTTCTCAGCAACATTTAAATTTTTTTAGTGATAATTGTAGCATGTTTTTGTTATAGATTTTTTAAGTTTTTTTTTCCCTTTTTATTTTTGTTAAAGGAAATTAAATGATGATGTCTGTTTAATTAATTTGTAACCTTTACACTGTAAAATGAAGCCGTTGCGCATTTGTTGCTCTTGTAGTTTATAGCTAGCTGGTCGAAGGATACTAGTGGTTTCATATATGGATTTTAGCATCTGAAATATTAGAGGAAACTGTTATTTGATCTTTTATACTAATAAACTATAATTATATAAGTTGAGGATTTGTTGTATGGATTAAATTATTAGCATCTGTGTATTTATTGAGATTTAATTCAAGACTTTATAGACTTTTCTTCCTTTTATAAAAAGTAAAAGAATCAAGAAAATTAACAAATTCAAAGTAAATAAAAAAAATTAATGTTTTAATAGAGTAGAAACTTTAATATTATGGTCATGCACAGTGTGTTTTTCCACCTATCTCATTCAACCCCCACGCCCACTCTATTTTCTACCGGGCAAAGGTTAAAAAATATTTGACTTTTATCCCGATATTTACGGAGCACTTTATATATTTTTTTTGTCCAAAAAAATCTTTAACATTACACTTTAACCTTTAACATATTCTAAATAAAATATTATATATCATTTAATCAAAATAAAAAATACTAAAATTCAAATAAAAAAAACATAATATATTTATATCATTTAATCAAAATATTAAAATTCAAATTATTTTGTTAATTAATCAAAACAACTAATTAAATAAAATAAATTATATAATATATTTATATTATTTAATCAAAATACTAAAATTCAAAACATAAAATATTTAATTCAAATACTAAAAATATTAATTAAAAAAAATACTAAAATACTAATAAAAAAAATACTAAAATACAAAAAAAAATCAATTTTTATCCGACCCAAAGAAAAATAAAATTAAGTTAACAAAATTCAAAATCAAATCTAGAAACCCAAAACAACAACTCAAATTCTATCTCTCCGGTCAAATCTACAAACCCAAAAGCAACAACCCAAATCAAATCTAGAATTCTGCATCAACCATTTCTTTCGGTGGTTAATTCTATCTCTCCTTCTCTTTCTCCTAATCCCCAATCCCAAAAGCAACAACCAAATTCCCATTTGATTTCCAATCCCCTCCCACCGCCAAACAGAGTAACCACTTTTTCCCTGCTGACCAAACTTTGCCACCACCGCCGCCCTCCGCAACCAACTCTCTACCTACTTTTTCGGCCAACATTTCCTCTCTCATCGTTCCCAACAAACCTTCTGATGATGATGACGAATACGAAGATTATGATGATGATGTTCGGGTTAGGGTTTAAGAGAGGAATCGAGCCATGAGAATATTTCTTCTGGACCGACGATTTCGTTGAACCAAACCAGCGATGGACCTCAAGTTCTCCCATGGCCGAAAACCTAAACCATAACCGCAACTCTTTCTGGCTATCGGAAAGGTCTGGTATCCTTAATTTGTGATTTCTTTTCAAATTTACTCTTTCAAATTGAGAGTATTTATGATTTCTTTTTTGTTGGTTGCTGAAATGGATTATTTGGTGCCCTTATTCTAGATTTTTGTAATATTGATAGATTGGGTGGATCTGTATGTATATGTGGTGGTAGATCGGCTGGATCTCGTCGTGGTGGTAGTGGATCTATTGATGGCGTGATTTTGAGAGGCGGCGGTGCATAGTGGTGGATTTGTTGGTGATGGATGGTGATGAATTTGGTTTTGATGGTGGATTATACGGAACTGAATTTTGTTGGTGGTGTTGATGTCCCTAGTGGTGATATTAGGTGGTGGTGGTGGTGATGGGGTGGGTGGTTCACAATACTTGTCCATATTAAATAGTTTTAATTATGTCCTAATTATCTTAATTATATCCCATCTTTTTTTTTAAATTATGAAAAAATAATAACAAACCAATTATTTTAATTATATCCTATCTTTTTTTAAATTATGGAAAAATAATAACAAACCAAGTAGAATTTAATCTCTTCAATAATTAATGAGCAAAAATTTATATAGATAAAATTTCTTAACTGAATTAGAGTTTGAAATAATATTAATGATCACCTGACCTAATCCTTCATGTATATACATACGTATATTAATCATGTTAATTATTTATTCTCATAAGTAAATAGTAATCATGACTTTTTCTTCTTCACGATCAATTTTTCTCTTCATTTCGTCTGTCTTTCTTCTATTTATGCCATTTCGCACGATGGAAGAGCCATCACCATTGATGGTGAACGAAAACTAACAAAATGAGAGCTATTATATACACACATTATTACTTATTTTTTAATACTGATATATATTTTTTTTTCTTTTTCTGATTTCCAATGCTGATATATATAAGCTTGCATTCCTGAAATGTTGATTCATTAGCCGCATGTCTGTACCAGAACAATATTGCATTAAAAGTGGTACATTGTGTTGTCAGTACCAAAAATAGATGTGGTATTAAAATGTTTTTTCTGAAGTTGTGGTAGTGAGCTATATTTGTTGTTTTGGATATCTATTGTGGTGTTAACATGTTTTTGCTGTGGAACGTTTAGATGTGCTGGGTTGCTGCATTTATTTGTGTTGAGTTTATTAAGTTGCTGGGTTATTCGGATTTGGATATGCAATGTGGTGTCCATGGCTCTGTTGAAACTTATTTTTGATTGCCTTTAAGTGTATTGAGCTTACCGAAGAAAATGTTACTCCCTCCGTTCCTTAATATAGGTCGTTTTAGAGAAATATTTTTGTTCCTTAATATAAGTCGTTTTAGAATTTTAAATAAGCATTAATTGCTTAGTTTTTAATATTATCCTAAATATTAAATGTAACTTTGGTTCTCTAACTATTTTCTGTCCAATAAATAACAATCTCTTATTTCAATACAAGGGTAATATAGACAATTGATATTGTAGTTAATGATATATAATTATTACCTTAATGTTTGTGCATAACCTTAAAACGACCTATATTAAAGAACGGAGGGAGTATGTGTTGAGTCTGTTTGAAGAGAACAATATTCATTTACCCAAGGCATAGGGAGTTAGAATTTGGTTTTGATTTTGGGTTATGCACCTGCTACTTAGGTATATATTAAATGGAAGAATTTATATATTATTATAAAATCTATTATCTATTATATATATTAAATCACAATATATAACACAATAAATTGACACATGTCATTTTACAAAATCAATACATGTCCATTCTAATTAATGTTTCTTATTGCTTTTGACAAAAATACCCTTGACAATTATTTTGATATATATACTGATCACCTTATTTTATGAATATTATCAATAGCCAAGTTATTTTAGAATCCATTAATTAGATAACTCTTTTAGGTAACAATCAGATTGGATCAATTTAAACACGACAGGGCCAACTTGCTTTTTATGAAAAATTAGTTTTAATTATTTGAAAAGTAAATTTCATTTAATATTAGACTTTTATTTATCTTACCTACTTTTCATGTGCCTAATAAATTTATTCTATGATTAATTAATTACTTTCATAGTTTCATGCAATTAAAAATTATTTTTATATTCATTTTAAAACTTCAATCTATTAGCTTTCAAAATTTCTTTCAATTATTTGAACCATGCTAATTGATTTTAAAGATATGAAAATTTATTTGCTTAACTAATTTATGAAAAATTCAACCAATTAATAAATTATGGAATACTTAAATAATATAAAATTCATCCCAAAATTTATAAAAACAATATTGGTTAGATATATGAAAGATAATAAATTTTTTAAAAATTTATTTTCTAACCAACTTCATCAATTATTAGAAGTATTAAAAATTAACATTTTAAAATATTTTCATATTTAGTATTTTATTCTTTGTGCCAATTACGCGACTAACATTTTTTCATTCAATTGAATCATGCTACTTAAAAAATAAATCCTTGAAGGATTCAATTAGCAAAGTAATCGACAACTTTTTATAATTTTTATATTATTTATAATTATATTACAACATAATATTATACAGTTTAAAACATTTAAAACAATTATATCCTAAAATTACTATTTTTTTAATATTATACCATTCATAATTATACTATACATGTATTGTATAATATTATAATACACGTATATAATAAAATAACTACCTATCTAAACTGTACAGATATTATCATTACTAATTTAATTATATTACAACATAATATTATACAGTTTAAAACATTTAAAACAATATTAGAATAACAAATAATATCAATCACAACTTGCTATGTTTATTTTATAATCTCATAAATAACTATTTTCTCAATCTAAATCGTTTTTATATTATTATTATTATTTTGATTTTATAATCCTCTAAATTACTACAAAATCTAAACTGTTTTGATAATGTTAACTGTTCTAATATTATCAATACTGAATTAATTATTATCTTTTAAAATCATTACTTTTTTAATTTCAAAATAATATTTTAAATTTATAATTCACTAAACCACTATAAATCTAAACTGTTTTGGTAATGTCAACTGTTCTGATAATATCATTTTTAATTTAATTATTATCTCCTAAAATCATTATTTTTTATTCTCAAATTAATATTTTGATTTTATAATTTCTTAAATCACTATAAATCTAAATTGTTCTGATAATGTTAACTGTTCTAATATTATCATTACTAAATTAATTATTATCTCCTAAAATCGTTACTGTTTTAATCCCAAATTAATATTTTGAATTTATAATCCACTAAATCACTACAAATCTAAATTGTTTTGGTAATATCAATTGTTCAGATATTATCCTTTTTAATTTAATTATTATATCCCAAAATCACAACTTTTTTAATTCTAAATTAATATTTTTATTTTATAATTCCCTAAATCACTACAAATATAAACTGTTTTGATAATGTCAATTTTTTTGAAATTATCATTTCTAATTTAATTATTATCTCCTAAAATCACTATTTTTTAATCCCAAATTAATATTTTGAATTTATAAGTTACTAAATAACTACAAATCTAAACTGTTTTGGTAATGTCAACTGTTACATAATTACACTGGTTTTTGAATTTTATAATATTATACCTTTTATAATATTATACCATGCATATATATAAGTTTTAACATTACTAACAGTGACAACCCAATAAATTTATTTTTTTAGAATTTTACGGTATTATATATCATTTATAATCTTATACAATACATTATTGTGACAACCCCAAAATAGGTCCATTCCACCTAACCCATTCTGAGTCGTCAAATACATGGTACAGAAAACAACTACAACTTTATTACAACAATTGTCGTGCAAAATACAACAACACATATGCTGTGAGTTTGGATACAAATATATACCAAATGTGACTCATGTTCCAACCGTGGACATCACCTCACAATAACACCTTACATAAAGGTATAGTCAAACACTGTTTTAGAAATTAGAATCTTTGGGAAATGCTCAAGGAAACCTTCGTACATGGGAGGCCACACGTCTAGGTTATGATAGTTATCATATGGCCACAGAATTATCCTTGGTTGACCCAATAGACCCCAAAAAAACGAGAAGATTACTATCATATTCTTCCCAATGGTGAATCTTCTCTTGACTTATCATTATCTTCACTGTCTCTAATTGAGAATTATACTTCAAACAAACACCAAGATTATATAGGTAGTGCTCGTATATATACTCAGCAAGTGGATGAGCACATCCCTGTCTTATGACGACACGAGGTTGTATGTCATTAGACATCTTGTATGATAGTGACAAAACACCCTTCCAACGTTGGGTTCGCCTCACCCTATTTTCTTCACCAAATATAACTACTAAATGATGACCACCGTTCTATTCCCTTGTTACCCCCGCTCGACCCAGCTACACTCTTATTACCTGAAAGGAATTGTGAAGCAAAAGGGTGAGCACAACTAGCTCAGTAAAGAATATCATGACTAAAGATAATTCAATTATTAATAGCCTTCATCAACAATAAATCAGAGATTTAGAACATATGGTAAATGATAAAAATTTCAACCATAGTTGCAGCGGAACGAGCAATCCATTAGAAGAGTCAAATAGACTATAAAGTCTATTATCTTCTCCATGTTAAAAATCCACCAACAATATTTTATCCATGTAACATCACTCAACAGTTCCTTTCCACAATCATATGAATAACTCATAATCATAATTGTGACTATAAATTTTTCTTCGCACCCAGGACGAAGAATATTTTCATCACCTGTCTTTACTTGAAACATCAAAGATCATGGTTATACCAAATCACAGTTCCTGTTTATAATCATACTAACAAATCCATCTTTGCACTACGGGTCAAAGATATTCATCAACAAACCATCTTTGCACTACGGGCCAAAGATATTCAACAACAGTTCATCTTTGCACTACAGGCCAAAGATATTCATCAACAGGCCATCTTTGCACTACATGCCAAAGATATTCATCAACAATTCATATTTGCACTACAGGCCAAATATATTCATATCTCAAAGAAATATATAATCATTTCAGAATTTATATAAACAATAATTATAACCATGTTGATCAATTCACCTTTGCACTTAAGCTTAAGATATTCAATTATAAATTCAATGGTCATGATCATACCAGTCACAATTCAACTTTGCACTACAGGCCAAAGAGAACCCTAGTCATGATCATACCAATAATCTATCCATCTTTACACTCCAGTGAAAGAGAATTTCAACATCAGGGTTATAAAAATGTTATATATGATGATAAAAATAATATGATCAACATATAGTTTTAATCTCAAGAGTAATATTCGTAACTCATGAATAGTAACCCCGACACAAAAGATAGAAATTCTACAATAAAATTCATACCAATATTTCGGTATAATGATATTGAAAGAATAACATTACTTAAATTTATAAACAATTTCTTTTAATTGTTTACACTTTACTAATTAATGCATTTAATCATCATAAAATGTCAACTCTTACAATTTCATCATCAATAACCAAAACCCTCATCAAAAATCTGTATATACCTCATATAGGATTCTCAAGCCATAAAATCCTATTTTCCAATTTTCTTTCTTCACAAAACATATTTAATTCATTTACTCATAACTAGACCATTTTCATAAAAAATACCAAATCAGTTCTAAAAATATTTCTTTTCTGGGATTTAGCATAATATAGTCCCATAGTGAACATATATTTTTCTCAGAATTTTTAAAAGTCATTTACTATTTTTCATATGGCCAAAATAGCCGAATATTTAGACATTTATCAAAAATTGTACTTTTATCTAAAAATTCTGAAATTCACAGAGTATACTCTTATCATATACATGTACTCCCAATAAAAATTTCATTAATTTTGGAGTTAACCACAAGGAATTATAAGCTGTTACTTCTAAAATAGTCTTTTCTCATAAAATTCATAACTCTCAATCTATACATCCAAAAATCACCATTTTTGGACACAAACAAGAAAACTCATCAAAATATCATTTCAAATTTTTCCAGAATTTTTGAAGATCAGAAAAATTACGAAACTGAAAATCATAACAATCATTAAAAGTCCTTAATATCCCTTACTATCCCTTACTATCCCTTACAATCCCTTACAATCCCTTACCTCAAAAGAGCAGCACTTCTGACTGGATATCGAATATGACGCTTAAGGAAACTTGCACTGATAAATGACAAACCGCGCGTTGTTATCATTTCCACCCGTATTCTGCACACGAGTCTCCCTCGTCTGATTTTGCATGAACTGCAAAAAGCTCCTAAACATTCCATCATTCATCGTTTGCTCGGTAACGTTGTTTACAGGAGGAATATTGCCTTCCTGTTGCACGTTCCCCTGGGTAGTGATCAAAGGTGTCTCCACGGTCTGATTTACTCCATTATTAACGTTCTCAGCTGCCATTCTTAAATACTGCCATAAAACAAGGATTAATAGTCATGTCATATATTATCCCTATACTCTGACCGACCAAATAAACACCAAATAAACTTAGTCAGGTCATACTAGCGAAGGAATTCCCCGTCTCTCCCCTCCTAGTTCTTGTCTCACATCTCAGCTAGGGATCATATCCCTAAGCTCTGATACCAACTGTGACGCCCCCAGAATAGGTATACAACACCCATTCTGAGTCGCCAAATACATGGTACAGAAAGCAAACTACAACTTCAATAATACAATTGTCGTGCAAAATACGACAACACATACTGTGAGTTTAAATACAAATATTGTCTTCTAGACAATATCCACACTCAAATAAATCCTCATTACAATTATTCAAACACTATTTTACAGAAATAGTGAGGACTGCTAATACATCTTTCTAGAACCATCACTCCATACCCCGACTAGATCCTGCTATGTTCTCACCTCCTGAGAAGAAAAATGGAACAAAAAGGAAAAGGGTGAGCTCAACTAGCCCAGTAAAGAATATTATGACTAAGATAATATACAACAAATTATCGTTAGTCTTCAACAGGGAAAAATCTGATAAAATATAATCGACAACAAGTTTTAGATCAACAACTGCAGCGGAAACAGCAAACCATTAGAAGAGTCAAGTAGAGAAAGAATTCTACTATCTTCTAAGATTTAAAAGTCCATCATCAATATTTTATCCCTGTAACATCAATTAATAATCATCTTTAACCAAATATTCATCTTTGCACTACAGGCCAAAGATATTCATTTGTATCATCAGTCGGTCATGTTCATCTCAACACCTGTTCATCTTTGCACTACAGGCCAAAGATATTCATCAAGTAATTATACATCTTTGCACTACAGGCCAAAGATATTCAGTAATATCATCATTTAGGACTGAGGATGATGAAAAATATCTTAAAGAGAACGAATCCAATGAGACAGAAGGACAAATAGTAGGGATTCGTATAACAGTTTATCCAAGATCAATAATACTTCATAATAATCAATTGTGAAGCAGAATTCAAAAATAAAGATCAAAACATGGATACAATCAAAGATAGTAACCATAATAGACATCTTGGACAAAAAGGGAAAATTTTATTTT
This sequence comes from Panax notoginseng, assembly GCA_016801055.1. Classification (NCBI taxonomy): domain Eukaryota; kingdom Viridiplantae; phylum Streptophyta; class Magnoliopsida; order Apiales; family Araliaceae; genus Panax; species Panax notoginseng. Next base: position 290,509,226 of record CM029012.1, on the reverse strand, counting down.
TCGGTGAATAGTGCCGTATTCGTGAATAGTGTCGTATACGTGAATAGTGCCGTATACGTGAATAGTAACCCCCGACACAAAAAGTTCTAAATTTGATAAAAACTCATATAAATATTTCAGCATAATGATATTGAAGAAAATAATATCATTAAGAAGAAAATAATATCCCTTACCTCAAAATATCAGTACTTCTGGTCGGAATACCGGTATAAGGCTGAAAGAAACTTGCTCTGATGAATAGAAACTCTCAAAGTATCTAAATACTCACAAAATACACTCAATAATCTAGAGAGAGAAAGAGAGAAAACTTGTTTCTGGTGTAATTTTTAATTCTAACTTAGCCCTCTATTTATAGGAAAATTTTGGTAGGTTTGACCTGCAACCTGATGGCTTTACCTGCTACTATTCCCACCTACCACATTTGAAATATAATTCAGCACATTTCTTCACCAACCACAAGTGGGGCCCACCAATTCTAGAATTTTCCACCAAAATGATAAACTCCGAAAATTCAACAATTTCTGAACCAGTCATCTTGTAAAATTCATAATAAATCATACGTTCATTTTTAACGGTTCAAAATTTGTGGACATATACTCAACTTATATATGTATAACATATCCAAAAATTACCACGATCCAACGGTCGGATTAAAAATTATAACACCCGCAATATTTCTCAAAAACCCTGATTTGATTTTTTAATACCTCCATTCCGATAAAAATACTGATAAAACACCTCAACATTAACTCCTTCATTTTTAACCACAAAAATATATCCCTCATTTATATCCACATAAAATAAATATTTCCTTATCATATGAATCAATAATTAATTATTCACAAATAATATTACAGAATCACATTTATGACAACCAGGCCGTTCCCAGGAAAGAGGGGGCTTTCCAATAAGGATTTCTCCTTACTGGCGCGCAATTAGATGACCAAACCTCTCCTTAGACAGAACTTTCTAGACATTGCTAATAATGTTATCTAATAATATTATTCAAATAATATGAATTATTGATCTGATAAATGAAAATACTGTGCAGCAACAATTATTGAAACAACAATAATATAAAATATCAACGCAGCAATTATTGAATCAATAAAATAAAATATTGAATAATAACTACTGTAACAATTATTGAGTAGTGCCTTCTTACGTAAGAATCAATAATTGGTGCAATACCGTGTGCTACTGTATTTTAACCACCGGGTATTCCAACAGTATTAACGGTAACAACTACGCCGTTATTTATAAACAACTTATACTTGTCGTTTTCTTCATCCAATCGCTTTCCGTTATGGGGCCCACACAAGGCTGCGTCGTCGTACGAATATTCCCCGACAGCAAGAATATTCCACGACCAACCGAATATTCACCGACCAAAAATAAATATTTTATAACCACTTGCTTATTTTGCAAAATTTGCACATTTCACCCATAACCAAAGTATTATATCAAATTAACCCCTTATTATTCACAATAATATTTAGAGAAAATTTGATTTTATTCATTAATAAGTTGGGGTCTTACATTAAACATATAAATATATATACTAATATCACCATTAATCCCACCTCCACAAATCATACACTACCCATCACTCACACACGTCACTTAATACTAACTCCCCACCAAAATAATTATCATCATATAAAACAAAAATATTTCCCACTCAAATCAATATTTAATACATACATATATATATATATATATATATATATATATACGGTCCGTCTCTAAAGCGAACCAAAGACGAACCGTCGTCTTTGGTGTCTATGGCGACGGTTCGATCCGTCGCCATAGACACCAAAGACGACGGTTCGTCTTTGATTCGCTCTTTAAGGTTCGCTTTAGAGCCTCTCCTTATATATATATATATATATATATATATATATATATATATTTAACAATTACTATAGCAATAATTGAACAAAACTAAGTGACTTCTCACGTAAGCATCAATAATTAATACCGTGTGCTACTATGCAACCACACGTATTACAGTACTTTTACTACCGAGTAGTTCAACAGTATCAATGGTAAAACTTTCGCCGTTATTTTTGATAAAATATTTTTTTGTGTCGTTTTCTCAATCCGACAATAATTCCGTTGTGGGACCCACCAATGATTGTGACGTTGTACGAATATTCCCTGTTAAAACGAATATTCCCCGACCAATCGAATATTATATAACAACTTGCGTACTTTACAAAATTTATAAATATTACCCACAACTATAACATTATATCAAATTAACACCATAATAAAAAAAAATATTTCGAGAAATTTAAATCTTTATTCATAAAATATGGGGTCTCACACTTACACATCTCTTACACCCATCACTTTCATACACTCACACATTACTATTATCATTCAAACATCTCCATATAATTCCACTCACTCAATAGTGTATATATATACACACACACACACACACACATCACATACATACATATATATATATATATATATATATATAAATATATTTTACCTCTCTTTTACGTAAGTTCCACTCACCCTTATTTTCAGATTTCATACATCACATGTGGGCCCCATATGTGGTCCCCACATGTGGGCTCCACCTTTATTATATAAAATAATTTTTTACCGATTATTTTAAAAAAATGGGTAAAATAGGGGGTCCATAAAATAAGCAAAACTGAGTGACTTCTCGTGTAAGCATCAATAATCAATACCGTGTGCTATTATGCAACCACGCGTATTACTGTACTTTTACTACCGAGTAGTTCAACAGTTTTAACGGTAAAACTTCCGCCGTTATTTTCATAAAATATTTTTGTCGTTTTTTCAATCCGACAATAATTCCGTTGGGGGTCCACCAATGATTGTACCGTCGTACGGATATTCTCCGATAAAAAGAATATTTTCCGACCAATCAAATATTATACATCAACTTGCATACTTTATAAAAATTATAAATACTACCCACAACTATAACATTATCTCAAATCCACACCATAATATAAAAAAAATATTTCGAGAAATTTAAATCTTTATTCATAAAATCTGGTCTCAAAGTAATGTTCTGGGGTTTAGTGATCAAATTAATTATATACTTGAATATGTATTTGCCAAATTTTTTATTCAACACTATATAGCATATACTATTAAAATTTGATAATCGCACAACAATCTACCATCTTCTTCTTATTATATTTTAATTTATTAATTGCACGTTTAAATTTATTATTAAAAAAATTAATAATTCCGCCGCAAAGCGCGAGTTTGTATCTAGTAATTACCTAAATAAAATATAGTTACTTAAAAAAAACAAATGGGTCATTTTACATAATAAAATTATTTATAAATAAAATTTATTAATAAAATACACATAATAAATAAATTATCAAATATATATAAAATATTATTTTTATACACATCAGATGGTACAGTAATAATTTTTATTTTAATTATTTGACATATCAACAAAATATGTCCAAATGTCAATCTCGCTTATCTATTTGACATGTCTGTCAACGACATGAGCACAATCGAAATATGTTCAAATGTCAATCTCATTTACCTATTTGGAATGTCTATCAACGACATGGGCACAATCGACTCAAAAAATGTAATGTTAAAAAGTATTTTTAGACAAAAAAAAATATATAGTGCTCGATAAACATCAGAGTAAAATTCATGTGCATTTTTGAATCTTATCCCATTTTCTACCAACATGTCACGGCACTCAATCTAACACCGCATTTTAAAAGAATATTGAAATGAGACGCATGATTTTAAAGTTTTGAAGACACAAACAATGTCATGAATAGAATATATATATAGGAAACTGTTAAATTCACAATATAAAATATTATTTTCACAATAAAAATGTCGTTATAGATCTTATAGCGATGATTTTCACCGTCACTATACATCTACAACGGCACTTTTATTGTAAAAATAATAAAAAGTATTGTGAATTTAATAATTCCCTATATATATCACCGAATGTTTTGTAGCTCATGTCATCACGATGCGTAAAATTTAAAATTTATTACTGAAACACTAATAATAATAATTTCAGTAATGTAAGTAAGTGTTGTTACTATAGTAAATACTTCCACAGTTCCACCGTTCTTAAAAGATTGTTATTTTAAAAGAAAAAATTTATTTCAATTTATTTATCGTTTAAAATTTTTTAGGAGAATAAATTACTATTTATTTTCCTATATCACCCCCACCTATTCTTATTGTCCCAATAAATTATCTCCCCTGTATTAATAATTTTTAACTTCCCATAAATGGATAGTGATGAAATTTTAAATAATTTTTAATTATTAAATGATACTTCTTCCGTTCCTAAAAGATTGTCGTTTTAGAAAAAAAAAATTGTTCCAATTTATTTATCGTTTATAACTTTCTGGAAGAATAAATTATTTATTTTCCTATATCATCCATATCTCATTGTCCTAAGAATTTCTTTATCTTATATTAATTAGTTTTCAATTTTCTATAAAGGGATAATGATAAAATTTTAAATAAATTTTAATGACTTTTTTAATCCATGTATAAAAATCTTAAACGATAATATTTTAAGAATAGAGGTAATAGTATTAAATAATTTTCTTAATCCATATGTAAAGACTTTAAACGATACTCCCTCCGTCTCTATTTAAATGACGTTTTAGAGTTTTTTATTTGTCCGTAATTAATTGACGTTTGTTCAAATCTAGGAGAATTAATGATAATTTTTTTAAAATTATCTCTCATTACTCCACTTATTTTTTTAGTACTTTAAACTCTTGTGCTATGATAAATTAATGATTTAAGGGTATTATAGACAATTGAGTACTATATTTAATACTTTCTAATTATTATCTTAATTCTTGTGTCCATCTCTAGCGCTCTGTTTCTGAGTTTTAAAATGGACAGAAAAGAAAAGAAATGGACGAAAAATTTAAGTTTTCTTTTCAATTCTTATGTTTCTGAGTTTTTTAATAAACGGAAAAGAAAAGAAATGGATAGAAAACTTGGGTACTTTTCCTGCCAAAGTTTTCCGTCTAAAATTAGTCTGATTTGGACGGAAAAGAAATTAGAATAAGTAATATTTTTATAATTCTTATATTATCCTCAACTTTTAATATAATAAATTTTAAATTATAACTCATGTCCTCTATTTTGAATTTTTTATTTTTTTCTATTAAAAACTCAGAAACAACACAAAAAAAAACTTTAAATTTTCTATTTTTTTATTTTCTGTTTTAATTTAAATTTTTTATTTTTATTTTTTCTATTTAAAACTTAGAAATAAAATATAAAAGATCATTTAAATAGAGATGGAGAGAGTAATCTTTTGAGACGGACGACGTAGTAGTACATTTTACATACCAAATTCCGCGTGGAAAAAGACAAATTTGGAAAACGCACGCCCATCAGAAATCAGAGCCACGTGGTTTTGTTGAATGACATGACACATGACATGACTCGACTCATGAGATAGTAATCCAGTCGAGTCCTACACAAATCGGAGAATTGGACAAGAAAATGAAATATTTTTAATTATTTTTTTTATTTTGATTCTTAAAAAATATATAATAACAATATTTATTTTAATAAATTTTTTTTAAAATATAATATTTTAGATGTAATTTAAATACATATATAAAAATAAAATTATATAAGTTATATTTAAAATATTATATTTTATAAAAATTTCTATTAAAATAAATAATATATTTTTTTTTAAAATCATAATTAAATTTTTTTTTAAAAATAACCCATTTTCCTGTCTCGTTAACCGGTCTGCCAAGACTTTTCCAATCCCGTCACTGCGACTATCATCCATGGGGATGGTGTTGGGGGAGAGGGGATCGCCACGTGTTTGGACTCAAATTTACTTCCTCCATCTCCGTAAATTGCGCTTCATTCATTACCAGATGGACGGTTAGTTTTCACTCCTCCCTGGATGATATTTGGACGATCAAGATGATTTGATACGATATAGTACAAGAAATCAATCGAATGATGCTCTGCTTCACTCGCACGCCAAGCTTATTATCTCAAGCTTATTGGCTTAGACAGACGACACCTACAACTACCAAGCCTCATCGTCTTATCTTTCGGCTCGGCTCGGCTTGCTGCTGCACCCTAATTAATTAATTTAGTTAACTGCATTACTCATAATATATTAACTAACAGAAATCGGGTATAATTATAAATAGGTAGATCAATTTGTAGTATTTTATATTTATTTTTTGAATTATACAGATGTGTTTATTTTCCTTGTTAGTACTCGATCGATCGGAGTTATAAGAGTAGTTAAAGCACTTTATGATTTTTGGTTAATGTTATACTTTATTGAGGACAATTTTTATTTCAACAGCAGAAAAAGTTATTATTATTATTATTATTATTCAAGTGACATCCAACTGAGATTTAATATATCAAAAATTACGTACGTTCATTATCATATCATATACTCCTCCCTGTATGCTTTAAGCTTAATTTATACTCCTATAGCTTATAGGACATGGATATTAGTATATCAAATAATAATACAGCGGCAGTTGACATTTGTTTTCTCCTGTTTAATTTAAAAAATACTCACGAATCAGTATAATTAGTTATTGGAAGCATTATTAAATTATTAAGAAAGGATTACTTTATAATTAAATATTGGGTTAGTTCTAAACGAAAATCGTTAGTATAAAATTTATTTTTAAATAAATTAATCAATTATTCCAAATATATATTAATATTTTATTAATTAATTAATTTATTTATTAAATATTAAATTTCATGCTAACCCGATCAATATCCGTGTTAAACACTGGAACAAGAAGAAGTAATAGTAGTAGTAGTACAAATTCTCTCCCTTCTCTCTGGAAGACTGACTGCTTTTCTCTCTCTACACAGACATAGAGTCATTCTTTTCACATGATCAGGGCTTAATTCAATTCCAAAAATTATCATCTTCTCTATCTCTCACACTCTTCTTGTTTGATGGAGTTATTTTTCATTCATCAAGACAAGACAAGACGAAGCCCACCTGAAAATTGATCTAGTTTCATCAAACAAGGGTTTAAATCTTCTTCTCCTCCGGGGGTGTGTGCTGAAAATATGTTTAACCCTTTTGCCTTTTCACCATTTGTCTTGCTATTTCGCAATCTCTCAGCCTCGAAAGCTAAAACCTCGATTAGATCTTGAAAAAGTCCCAAAAAAATCGTCCCTTTGATCCAAGAAACTTTATTTTTTTTGGAGAGAGAAATGCAAGACCCATCAACTTATTCACAGATCAAACCTCAATTCCCTGAACATGAACACTTGAAATGCCCAAGATGTGACTCATCAAACACCAAATTTTGTTACTACAACAATTACAATCTATCTCAGCCGCGCCATTTTTGCAAGAACTGTAAAAGGTATTGGACGAAAGGAGGAACCCTTCGCAACATTCCAATTGGCGGTGGCAGCCGAAAGAACACAAAGCGCTCTTCAAACCCAAAACGCTCGTCAACTTCAACTTCTCAAGATGCTCAGCTGCCAAAACAAGAGCAACCTTCTTCAGCTTCATCACTACTATATGATCAAGTATGTTCTGCGTCAGACCTTAATCAAGATCGATCTCTGCTCGAGATTGGTGGGAGTTTTAGCTCGCTTTTGGAGGGGAATGGCCAGTTTGGGGATATGTTAGAGCCCAGCTTGCAATTGGGTGAGTTTGCTGAGAATCTGAGGAATTCTGGTTTGGGTTCGAATTTGATGCAAAACCCAATTGTGGAATTTCAGGTTAGCAAGAATTCGGGGGGCTTTTTGGGTGTTCAAAATGGTGCAGATTCGGGCTGTTGGAATGGTACCAATGCCAATGGGTGGCCTGATCTTGCCATTAACACACCGACACCGGGCTCGAGCTTTCAGTAAACAAAAGTCTCAGACTTTGAGAGAGAGAGAATGTGAGTTAATTTTATATGCTTTTGATTTTCGTGTACTAATAGTAATGTGTGTTAAAAATCTAATTATAACGAGAGGGAAAAGAAATACTTATGACATATCAAATTCTTTCTTCGGTTCTGTAGTATGAAATTTGATCCATTTTAACAATGTGGTCAGTATTATTTGGTCTGAGGACATTCAGGTATTGCAGCCTAATCTTCTTCTTTCTATCTTTATTTTCCTATTCCTTTTGGCTTTGTCTTTGTTTTTGTTTTTGGGATTTGGTGGCATGTTTGCAACCCAAAACAGAATACTTTTATGAATTAATTTTATTGTATCCGGTTACTATGGACTTAATTAAAATTTCGTATAAATTTTATGTGAAAAGGAAAAGGAGATGAAATCCTTTTCACATGAAAATATTAGACTTCTTTAGTAAGAGTTTATGACACAACCCAACTCAACCAAAATGAGATATTGGAGTAGGGAGATCTCTATTGTTTACGAATGACTTGGTGAGAAGTGAACGCAGTCCACCCTTTCTTATGAGAAGCAGTTATTTATGACTTATTTGTAGTTGTCTAAGTTGGTAGTACTCGAGGAGGACTAGACTTCTTCTTTTTCTGTTAACATTTTATCTAGAAATTTAAAGTTTCTACTTTGTAAAAGAATTTATGAAAGGATCGTATCCAAGTGTATGTTATTAAAATTTAAAAGTTGCCAAAAATAAAAATAAAACGTACTTGCACTTCTTTTTAACACATAAGAGAAAGGTTTGAGCCACAGCCCAACAAAGGGCCTACTTGTAACCCATGATGGGTGACCCAGACCAAGTGATCTATATGGACTATAGTGTGTTTAGTCAGTATACGATTCCATTCCAACGAACAATGCACGTGCGTGGGCCTGCTACATCACTTGAGCCTGCTTTTTCAAAGTGGGTCCACATTCTCTATTGTTTTCAGCAGTTTCATTTAGTCTTTACATTTTGTACGGTACCGTATATATGAATGAAGTAACAAAATTGCTTTCTTTTTTTTTTTGGAAACTAGACGTACATTTTAACTTTGTAAGGTCATTCTGCGGAATTTTAAATTTTAAAATTGATATAATTTTATTTGAATTTTATAATCAATAATTTTGAAAAAACTTTATAATTACTTACAATTGTTATTGTTGTTTGTATTAACTCTAAACAGTTTTTTGTTGATTATGAATTTTAATATTTTGTGCATTAATTCTATAATTTTAAAACTTTTGAAACACACAGAATATTATTAAGGATTACTGAACTACGTATTTTTTTTTAATTGGACCCAATTATAAAAGACCATCAAGTAAATGTCAGCAATTATATAAATGCTGGCATTTGCTATACATAATAGGAAAAGAGTGCGTCTTATTATTTTAAAAGTTTTATTAATGACAGTTTTACTGTTTTATTAATGATTATTTTGATATTTTACCATTTTTTTAATTAATATTTGCGTCCCTTAATTTGTATTTAATTTTACTTTTATTGTTTGCCTTTGAGGGCTTGTTTAACGACTAACTAATACTTTTACTATTATTTAATTTATTTATATTGTCTATGCTACCAATTTTTTTAGTAAAATTATTACGTTACCATTTTAATTTTAATAATTTTTTTTAAAAGAATAAGCATGAAATAAAATTACATTCTTAATGGGCCTATTTTAAGTGGTTTAATTATTAAATACAAACTAAGTCAGTCCAACCAAATCTTACTATCCAGCTATAAAAAAATTTATAAATTAATATGAGATATCTATAATCAAACTATAATCAATTCCAAATAAGCTAATTATCAAACTATAATCGATTTCAAAAGTAAATTGATGAATTTTCACAGTCGAACAAATTCCATAATAGCTCGACTAAACAAACATCAGGTTCCATTTTGTAGTAAAAAAAACGAATGATTATTCAAATTACAGTAAAGACAGCAAGAAAATTAATATTACATAGGAAATGAACGAGCCTTGTACATGCAAATGTAAGCCATATGCCAATCACCTGAAACAAAATGAGGCAATTTATGGAGACTGAAAGATGGAGAAAGAGGGGGTGAACTAAACAATCCCCTAATTCCAAATAAGCCAATTATCTAAAGGTGGACTTTAAAAAAGACTTGGTTTTATAATGGGAACACCATAGAAATCATAAATACTAATAATCTTGTTTTGTACCAATGAAAGGAGCAACCGTGCAAGTGCTAAAACAGGATTAGAGATTGATTTAGAGCCCTTACCTCCTCCCGAAAGTTTTGCGATATCTTCCTCCCGCTGGGGGATAGGGTTATCATCATCATACTGAATCCATTTACCTGCTACCGACAATAACTAATTATTCATTCACGAAATAAGTACAACAAATACTGTTTCATGGTATAATAACTAACCACTTTCTTGCTTCACCCAAGCAACATAATGCCCAGAATCAGCACTTCTACCCTTGTGAGTCAGCACAGCAACCAAATCGTATATTCCAGTCAAATGCAATTCTTTGTCAGGCACAACACCTGAAATAAGAGTTATGGGGGAGAAAATTGTAAAAGCCTGAAATTACACATGGTTTAATCCAAGTTAGCCCCTTGGCTCCTTCAAAGTGAGGCACTTTCACAACAGGACTTTCAGACAAGTGCATGAAATTGTCACTAACAAACATGAGAGCTTATAATTTGATCACCCGAACTCCTTACATGTACAGGAAGCACTGCAAAGCTTAATACGAAGATGGGTGCAGCAAATAATACCTTCCAATTATCATACACATTGCAATTACTTCATTTTGCTAAAGGGCATAATATGCAGAGACCAAAAACAAGCTACCACAACCATTGTGAAGGTGTTGAATCACAAGAGTGGATCTGTTTAAACATAAAGGTAAACCCGGTCCAATAGATCATTTAAGAATAATATACAGCGCTTTACCTTCTGCGGAAGTAGCTTTAGATGATTCTCCACTTTCGTTTGATGATTTCTGCATGAGAAACATCCATACATTAAGCACATCTACAGAAGGTTTTCTGAGTTTATTTCTAGGGAGCTCGATCATTCCTGTACCTCAGCGTCAGACATCTTGACATCATTGTCCTTTGAAATGGGGTTCTTTTGGTTGGATTTTAAGCCAAGCTTTTTACCTTCCTCATCTCTTAGAGTCTAAACTTGGACGTTGAACATGAAAGTCATTAACAGAAGATCAAGAAAATCTCCATAGAAGATATAGACAGTACCTCGGTACATTAAAGAAAAAGGTAAAATAATAAACCTGACGAGGAGCTTCCAATTTTTTCTTAAGATCATCTGAACACAGATCATAAATGTCTAACTCCAATGGATAATCCACTTTCTGCAGAATATAGGTTATAGAAATACCGGTGAGTCAAAGCCTCGGTGATCAAGTTTTGCAAGGAAGTATAATGTCATCACCATCTAAGACTTGTTCACAATGAAAGGGGAAAACTGAGATTACCCGCAAAATCTTTGCCTTCTGATTCGATTCCCTCTTCCAGAAAAACCGTACAAATTGAACAGTTAGGTACCTGTTCAAAAGCAATTGAAGTGAAAAAATGAAGTACCAGAGAATGAAGGATATAGCCAATGAAACCTTCCTTTTTTCCATAGGTACAAGTAATTGAAGCACTCAAAAGAAAGGAGAGAAGTCAAGTGCCCTCATCCATGGGATATGGAGCTACTAGCTCAAAACAGCATCCAATCCATGAGTGTAGAGTGCATAGAAATAGTAAAGTCATCAAAAGACGATTGAAGAGTCTTAGAAGATATGGTTCCATAATTGTAGTTAATCTTATCCCATAATTTGTGTGTACACATTGCTGTAAATTAGGGATTATCATAATTGTAAATTAGGGATTGCTATACTTGTGTATATATAAACCAATGTAATTGAGAAGAAATTAATCAAAGGGAAATTATAACCCATTCTCAATTTCTTCTTTTCTACATGGTATCAAAGCCTTGTTCCTTATTATCAGAATACTAGATTACATAGTTCCTTGTTTCGCTACTATTCTTATTTCTTCTTAGAAAACTAATTGAACAAATCTATATGAAGAAATTGAGATTATAATTGGGTTACTCATTGATAGTCGATCATCACGGAGGTGTCTAATTTTTCACCCACCACTGCACGCGCCTCCACGCGCCACCCTTAGCCGGCGCGTGAGCATTTTCCGACCTACTTCTGCCGACACAACCACTTCTAGGGTATTCGTCTCTGTCTCCTCTTGCTATCTACATTAGTCTTGTGGTGTTTGGTTCAAGTTTAGCCAATTTTTTTTAACACTCGGATATTTTCATGCGTAGCTTCAATTTCTTGTTACTACCGTGCTCCTATTACTCATTCTGCATAACTTTGTTTCTCAATGTACTGCACTTATTTGATATCCTATGGAAAGTTTATTCTCCTTGGATATATACAGTCTCTACCTGTTATAGCGGAACAAATTGGTGCTAGCAGTGGGGTTTATAACAGTAGAACGGGATAACAAACTGTTAGAAGCCATACTCTTAAGTCTTAATTCAGCATTGGTTCTAAGCCCCTTCAAATTGGATGGAACCAACTATTTGACATGGTCTCAAACATGCCACATGTCAATTGAGGCCAATCGTATGCGACACTTCATCAATGGAACAACTATTATGCCTGAAAAACCGGGTATAGCTCAAGAAGAATGGAAATCTGATAATTCTATGGTGTGGATTTTTAATTCAATGGAACCTACTATGCGGAGTAGTTACATGTTCTTAGACACTGTCTATGAGCTTTGGGAGGCTATCTCTAAAACTTTCTTTGTTTCTAGTGATATGTCTGAGACATATGACATTCGTAAAAGAATCTGCGAGCTGGGTCAAGGGGAGAAGATTGTGGCTTAGTATTTTGCGGAGATTAATACATTTTGGCAGGAGCTTGATCATTACCAGGTTTTTTCAACAAACGTATGGAAGATGCAACAGCTTATCAAAAGTTTGTTAGTGAAGATAGAGTTATGGATTTATTGGCTAGTTTGAACATAGAGTATGATCAAGTTCGAGCACAGTTGATTGGTCAGACACCTTTTCCATCACTGCAAGAGGCTCATGATAGAGTCCAACAAGAGGAAAGTAGACGTCGAGTGACGGTTCTAAATTTAAATCTTGTAGACCGATCGATCGGCCATGGTTGCTTCGTTTCCTAAGCCTAGTTCCTCCATTTAGTCTTCTGTTGAGAAAGAGTCCCGCGAATGTGACTACTATGGGGGGAAAGAATCATAACAGGAATCATTGTTTTAAGCTTTATGGACGTTCTAAAGGGTGTGGAAGTCGGTCTGGTAGTGGTCGTGGACGTGATTCCTAGGCCTATATATTCACTACAACACCACCTGTTGATGTTTCCAGTACTTCAGAAGCTACTACTGCCCTCACTCTTGAGGAAATTTCAGTTTTCTGGAAATTCTATTCCAAATCTGTCTTCTAATTATGCGCAATCAGGTATACATTCTTATGCTTTTAATGTTTCATCAGCTTGCCTTAGTTGGATCATAGACACAAGTGCTTCCAAGCATATGACCCGGTCCTTCCATCTCTTTACCTCATACAAGCCTTGTTCTGGCAAAGATAAAGTTCGAGTAACTGCTAGCTCCCTTTCTTCTATCGGTTCAGTAGTTTATACTCCTTCATTAACATTATCATATGTTCTTCATATTCATTCATTTATCGCAAATTTATTATCTGTCCAATGTCTTATTGAATCCCTGCTTAGTCACTTTTTTCCCAACTCATTGTGTTTTTCAGGACTTGGTGACGGTGCAGAAGATTCGCAATGGTAGTGCAGTTGGTGGTCAATATTATTTAGATGTTCCCTCGTCTAACGTATCTCTAATTACATATAAGATTACTACTAAGGTTCTTCAATTTACTTCTGACTCCAGCCTGACTTTTCTTCATCAATGGCACCGATATCTAAGACATCCCTCTTTATTAGTATTAGTCTTTATTTCCAATCTTTAGTTAAGCAGTGTAATAAAACTCATTTTTTGTGTGAACCGTGTGAATTGGGTAAACACAAACGTTCTATTTATTATGTTATTAACAGTCGACATTAAGAATCTTTTGTTGTTATACATACTAATGTGTGGGAACCCTCTCGGGTTGTTTCCCGTTCTGGTTATAGATGGTTTAATAGTTTTATTAATTGTCATTCTTGTGAAACTTGAATTATTCTTCTTCGTTCCAAAAATAAAGTGTTTGATTGTTTTCAGGAATTTCATAAATGATTCAAACCCAATTTGGAGCTAAAGTTAAAATTCTCCATAGTGATAATGGTCGTGAATATAGTAATAATAATGCTTTTGCATCCTATCTCTCTCAACATGACATCATAATTCAAACTTCATGTGTTAAAACTCCAGAACAAAATGGAGTAGTGGAAAGAAAAAATCGACACTTACTAAAGGTAGCCCGCACTCTTATGATAACTATGAATACATCTAAATTTATATGGGGAGATGTTCTGAATGTTGCATTTCTTATAAACCGACTTCCTTCTAACAGAAGTCTCTTCTCTTTCCTTCAACACACGACAAGTCCTCCTTCGCCTCTAGTTTTTAGTTGTGTGATATGTTCACGATAAATCTCCCACTCAGGGCAAACTAGATCCCAAGGCTTTTAGGTGTGTTTTCATTGGGTATTCTCTAACGCAAAAAGGTTACAAATGTTTTCATCCTCTTTCAAACAAAGTATTTGTTACTCGTGATGTAACATTTTGGGAACTGAAATCTTTTTATTCTTCCTCACCTTCTCCTCAGGGGGAGGATGTTATTGATGAGGAGAAACTTCTTCCCGAGGTTGGTATTACAAATAGTACTATACCACCTTATCCTATAAATCTTTCTCTTGTTCATGTTGTTTTTGATAGCTCTACATGGGGAGTTACATGAGTCGTATGCTAGACATAATAAGCCTGAGTTACGAATTTATGTTCGAAGAGTCAAGAATAAGGTCACCATTTTTGCACCACTGCACTAACTCTGTTCAGAATCTGATAATGTTAATGGAGAATTCTAATTCTACTTGTTCTTCTGATGATACTGACCTTATTACTCTTAGGAAAGGGGTTAGATCTTGTACTCAACATCCTATCTCTAATTTCTTAGCCTATAATAAATTATCTGCATCCTACCATTCCTTTGTTTCTTACTTGCCTTCGATATATGTTCCTCAAGGGTGGAGAGAAGCAATTAACAATCAGAACTGATAACAGACTATAATAGAAGAGATGAATGCCCTGAAAAAAATGATACATGGGAATTAATCACTCTTCCTTATGAAAAAAACCCAGTTGGTTGCAAATGGGTATTATACAGTCAAACAGAAGTCGGACGAGACAGTTGAGAGACTCAAAGCCAGACTAGTTGCAAAAAAGTATACTCAAATCCATGGGATTAATTACCAGGAGACATTTGCCCATATGACAAAGATGAACTCTATTCGTACCATAATCTCATGTGCAACTAATTTCAGTTGGGATTTTCAGCAATTGGATGTGAAAAAGGTTTTCATTCATGGTGACTTATAGGAGGAAGTGTACATGGAAAAACTCTCTGGTTTTGCTTCATCTGTAACCAAGGGAAAGGTTTATAATCTGCAAAAGGCTCTTTATGGTCTGAAGCAATCTCCCAGAGTCTGGTTTGGTAGATTCCATAAAGCAATGATAAGATTTGGGTACAAGCAGATTCTAGCATATCAAACTCTATTTGTCAAACAAATAAAATGTAAGACTACCATTCTTATTGTTTATGTTGATGACATTGTGGTGACGGGATAATAGAGAAGAGATGGTTAATCTCAAAGTAAGACTAACCAAAGAGTTTGAGATCAAAAATTTTGGTCCTTTGAAATATTTCCTTAGTATTGAAGTTGCAAGATCTGCCGGTGGGATTTTTCTATCTTAAATGAAATATGTACTTGATCTTCTAACAGAAACTGACATGTTAGGATGTAAACCTGCTGATTCTCCTATTGAAGTTAATCATCATCTAGTAGGTGGGACAGTAAAGAAAGATATTAACGTTTGGTGAGACGATTGATATTATCTTTCTCATACTAGACTTGATATATCTTATGTTGTGGCAGTAGTGAGTCAGCATATGCATGATCCTCGACATTGTCACATGGAAGTTGTCTAAAAAATTATGAGGTATAAGTCTGCTGCTGGAAAAGGTTTATTGTCCGCGCCACATGGTCATATGAAAGTTGAAGCATTCTCCGACTCAGATTGGGCCGATTCTATAGAAGATCATCGTTCTACATTTGTTGGAGGTAATCTTGTTACTTGGCGCAGTAAGAAACAATCTGTGGTGACAAGATCCAGTGTTGAGACCAAATATTGAGTTAACGCCTTGGTTATATGTGAACTAATGTGGCTTCGAACTTTGCTAGAAAATTTGGGCGTTACAACTAAAAGGCCTATGCAGTTATTTTGTGATAATAAAGCAGCCGTTAGTATTGCAACCGAACCGATAGAACGAAGCATATTGAGATTGATATGCACTTCATTAAAGAAAAGTTAACTAGTAGTCTTATTGCTTACCTTTCGTCAAAACAGAATATCAGCTTGCTGACTAAAGGTTTTAGTAGTAAGATGTTTCATCCGTTATGTTTCAAGTTGGGTATGCGAGACATCTATACACCAACTTAAAGGGAGTGTTAGAAGATATGGTTCTCATAATTGTAGTTAATCTTATCCTACAATTAGTGTGTACACATTGCTGTAAATTAGAAATTACCAAAACTGTAAATTAGGGATTGCTATACTCGTGTATATATAAACCAATGTAATTGAGAGGAAATTAATCAAGGAAATTATAACCCATTCTCAGTTGCTTCTTTTCTACAAAGAGGTTGGGCAATGTTGAACCACCGACCTCTATGGTTGATTAGAGCACTAATTACCATCAGAAAAATGACATTTGTTTAATTAATTCCATGCTTTATTTATATATACTGATCAATATTTAGTACCAGTTTTGAAGCATTAGAGGTGCCATAATTTCTTACTATGTTTTACTCACTGCTCACACCCTTGCACTCTCTGTCATTGTGAGTAGAGCACATAGAAGAAGAGTAGAGGGAGCAGGAGCCTACAAGCCAGCTAGCCAATGACAGCAGAACTGAATCCTGAGCTACATCATTAATAGTACAGTTGCATGATCTGGACTCAGTTAAGTTACATGCTAGTAGTTGTTGAGCAACAGGAGGTTATTATTCACGCAAGCAGTTACCTTGGCAACCCATTGATACATGAATCTTTCACAAAAATGGCACTGCGACCCAATGAAGGAGAAGACTTTTCCAATTCTGATTTGAGAGCCTGTATGAAGTAAATTGGTCTGTAGAGTGAGAAATTTGTCAATTGGGTCCACCATCCCATGGAAGGAGGCCAGATTTCATCAACAAGAATATGAAAATAGAAAGAAAGGAAATGATTCTTTTAGACATGATTAGATCAGATGGTATAGTAATATAGTAGAATGAGTAAAAGATAACTTCTCATTAGCAGGAAAATGAATAAAAGGATTTGACGACAGCACAGTTAGCAGGCTAAACAGCCACCATCTTCCAAACTTATAAATTATTGAACAGGTTCAATATTCAAGGTCAATATAATTTTAATCAACATGGGAACTTGGAACAATGTTTGAAACAGCTTTTAAGAATAAACTAAAATCAGTAATGAGTTTGAGAACACCACTTACATGCTTTAACCCCTCGTGCAAATGGTTGACCTCATGTGATATATGGCATTTTAGAGAGTAAACCGATTCTGTCTCTGAGCTTTCTTCACCGCTTTCAGTACAGTGTACCCTATAACCACCAAAATATAGGTAAAGAAATGAGCAGATCATCTTTCAGGTTTTTCCACAATTATGAATCAAAGACAAACGTATTATAAAGTGCTTGCTGCTCCACCAGAATGCAAAAAGCTAATGTGCACCAACAGAATAACAAACTAACAAATACTTGGTATTACTTATTCGGACTACATTTGAAACTCAAAACCCCAACAACACTGCAACAATGATTTAACTTCTCTGTTGTTTTATTATTTTTAATAAAGAAAACCCGCCAGAGGGGACGAACCTGTATGCAAGCAGTATACACAAAACCAAAAATTTATATCTCATCTGTCCAAAGACACTAAGGGGTCCAAAAAGACTCCGTTCACCCTACGAGTGCTAGGAGACAAATAATCCTAGCATAAATTCTCTATAAACTCATAAAAGTATAGAATTCCCAGCTTCACTAGATGGTTAAAAATAGGATTTGATTACTAAAGACCCTTCATAGTAACTGTAAACTGCAATAGTGTAAAAAAAAGGTAAACACCATGGTTACTAGGGATATATCTAGTGTAATTAGACCTTCAGCACTTTCAAAAGGGACAAGGGACTGTGTGCAAAAGAAATCAGTGTCTTTTTTCCCCATAAAGAGCTAAAATTTCAAGTTCAGAGGACCTCATGAAAACTAATATCTGATTCCACAATATGCAACAATTCCAGTTGACCAATTAATAATGCTTGATCAAAATTATAAAAGAGAAACTCCAAAAGCTTATATGTTCCAAAGTGAAATATGAACTAATCTGTAATAACCCAGATTTTTGTTAATAATTAAATATTAATTTTATTTTTCCTAAAAGCATAATTGAATTGGAAAAGGCAAGTTACTATTTTTTTCTCTCTCTTCCATATTTCGTTTAGAAAATTAAATTCTTTTAGTAGATAATTTAAAAATCGATTTCATTAAAATTAAGCAGACAATTAGAACTTTGTTAACTCCTATTGTTTCCTCGTTATATTTAAGGAGTAGAGATGTAATCTTAAACCTATTCTAATTTGATTGGTTGAATTCCCAAGTAGAATACTTTTACGCACTACAGTCCATTAGAAAAATCAATATAATTCAACCGATGTCGAAATTGAGTGAATCCAAAGTTTGTTTCTTCATTTTTTTTTCGTTCTCTACAATTATGAAGAGGAAGAGAAGTTTTGACATCATTTTCATACCTTAAATTGCTGAAAATCGTAACCTGTCCTGATTCCCGACACTATTTTCAACCCTAATTTTGAAAATTCGTAACCCGATCATATTGACTCTGAATCGAGTAATTCTTGAGCCTATTTCGTGTGTATCTTTTCGAGAACTACAATTTTTGTGAGGATATGAAGAGATTTTGAAGACTGTAGAATATCCGAAAGTTAAATTCTTTATTGTAGCGTATTGAAGAAAGGCGAGCAAGAAAGGTAAATATTTTTTATATTTTGATTTTAAGTTTAGTTATAAGAGTTTTTAAATTAGAGATTATTTTTTATCAAAATAGAGACATAAAATTAGAAGTCAATAATCGGAAAGAGGAGATAAATTTATATAAAGGAATATAATTTGATTGAATGTAAACGTTAAAATCTGAAAATAAGTTTTTATATTTTAAGGTATATTGCGTGGGTAATATCTCTTAATCCGACCGTTGAATCGTTATAATTTTTAGATATGTTATACATATATAAGTTAATAATATGTTCACCAATTTTGAACTGTTAAAGGTTAACTTATGATTTTTTATGAATTTTAAAGAAGTGGTTGGTCTGAGATTTTTCAAGCACATTTTCAGCAATGAGTTCTAATATTTAAAAATGTATAACTTAATGATTTTAAATCCGATTTGGGTTATTCTTGAGGCTAAATTGGAGTATTTGAAGTTTAGTTTATGTTAAAATTCATTAATTTGACAAATAAGTTTTAATTAATGGTGATAAGACCGGAATAGTGGACTGACGTCTTAAAAATTAATGTTTTAAGATTTCTTAAGTTTTGTTACTGTCTTTTAAGTTTTGGAGTATTAATAGCGTCTAAGGCAATAATTAAAAACACCTTGAATAGATTACGAATTATTTTGAAATTATTAGTTTGTATTATATTTAATTCGAGGTGAATGTGTTTAGGTGGTGAATAACATTTCGTATTCGTTATCGTTGGCATTTGAGGGTAAGATTTTGTGGAGTGTGCTATAAGTGGTTTTGAGTATCAGGTACAGATTTCGTACTCTACTCCTTTGATTATTGTTGTATTCTTTATATCTCGTTATTGGTTACATTTTTCTTATATTTGATCTGTTGGCACTCTTGAATAAAAGTTTGATCTTTGATATCTTGATTTTATTTTGTAATTTAAACACTTTTCTTTCTATTATAATTTGAACATATTTCATATTTCTTCAGCGATACTATCATTATGTTGATAACTTGATTTGTTTGTACTGCTAATCGTTCGGAATTTGGGCACTCGCTTAATTGTTTCGTTTCTAATCAAATCTTTATTTTGCTTTGGTTTGGTCTAGATGTTCCGAACTTCATATTTTATAATATTTTGAATTTATTCTTCGTGCATAGAATTTTATTGATCTTTGTAGAGTGGTACATGTCGTTACAGTACTTTGGAGGTATTTTGTCTATGATTTGATTTAGTTCAACATATACGTTTAAAACCGTTTGTTGGTATTATGTCGCATGTATTGTGACATCATATCTTTGTAGAATAAGCTATAGGGTATACCTGAGTAAGGGTGTCAACGAGTCGAACTGAACTGAACAGACAGTTGCTCGAAGTCGAAACGTTAAATTCATACTCGAATTTGAATTGTATTTGAAAAATTCTATTCAGGTTCGACTCGAATTGAATATTTATTACTCGAATTCAATCCGACTCGGATCGAATTATATTCAAACTTCGAAGTTTAAATTCGAGTCTCCACATATAACTAGTTTTATAATAAATATAATTATAAATTGAATTTATT
Source organism: Panax notoginseng (assembly GCA_016801055.1). NCBI lineage: Eukaryota > Viridiplantae > Streptophyta > Magnoliopsida > Apiales > Araliaceae > Panax > Panax notoginseng. The sequence continues at coordinate 290,488,445 of CM029012.1, read as the reverse complement.
ATTTTACTTAGAAATTAAAAAATATATTTACTATTACACTTTACAAATATAAAATCACTAAGTAAAATTAAAAACAAAATAAAATAATAATAACTAACATAACTTGATTTAATTTTGTATATATTATAAAAGAATGTATCGAGTATCTAATCAAATATGTATCAATCAAGTATATATTGAATCACAATCGAGAATTTGAGTAGTTTGAATCTTAAACAAGTCGAGTATAACCTTGCTCAAATTCTATTCGTATTTTTATTCGAACTATTGTTTATACTCAGATTTGGATCATATTATTAACGAATCTGAGTCTCACTCGTATTTTTTCGAATTGAGCCCGAATCAAGTCCGAACTATTTGGTTCAAACACGGAGGCATGATACTTTTCGTGGCGGTGTGATCAATCCATGGCGTATCCTTTTGTATGTTGCTCTGGGTTTGAGCTTTGGCCATTTGATATGTGTATGAGTTGGCATTAGTTTTTGTTATGTTTTGCTGATTTGTGATGTTTGTGCTAGACATATCTTCTGATTTGTATGAATTCGTGTGAAGAGAGCTACATCTGACCTAATAGGTTTATTTAATTTTAAATTTTGATAAATTGTGATTATTCTGTATATCTTTGGAGAATTGTATTTAATTCGCATTGATGCATTATCAGCTATTAAAAATTTTGAAGTTATTAACGCTCTGTTTACTTATTTTGAGGTTTGTTGTGATTTGCACGTGACCACTCTTTCCTATTCGGAAAGGGGGTGTTACATAACCAATCTTATTTACTGCTTTACTAGTAATGAAATTATAATTTTGAAAAGCCAGTTGACTTCAAGGTAATTCTAGTAAAGATAATAGCGTTTCTTGCCATAATGAATCTATCATTTGCAAAAAGGGACAATCATTTTCAAGGTTATGGAGTCGAAGAACATAAACCCTTTCAGCTACATTAAATGAAATTTTTCCACACTTATGGATTTCTGTAGGACTGCTAATTATCCAAAGTTTCAAACTATTAAGGAATTTGAAGAATTTTGGTGAATTTTTTACTCGTCTGAGAGAGAGAGAGAGAGAGAGAGAGGCGGGGGGGGGGAGGAAATTTGAAGCCACTACACATTTAACAGTTTAATGAGCTATTCCACAGCTAGTGTACTGTATCCTATTTACCTAAAAAAAAAAAATTGATCACAAATTGAACATGCATATCATCTGATAAATTGAAAACAGTTCTAATGAAATAGGATGCACAAATTTAATTACATAAAACATCAAATCAAAAATACAAATAACGATTAATAGAAGTTTCCAGGTTCACTGGCATTTTAATAATGCAACACATAATAACACACCATATTATGTGTAAAGGATTTTATACAAAGGCAATTTTGTAAATTCTGCAAATGAAATTTCACAAGTATCAAACAGATAACAAAACTTAACGTAAACCTTTTTCGCTGATCAGATAAGGACTCGTAATAATTGATAATATAATTGCTTATCCAAACAATTACCTGCTAATAAGTTCAATGCCAAAAAGTTCCTTTACCGCATCAAGATTTTCGCTGCAAATAATGGTTATAGAAATTCATAATTAAATAAAGTAACAGTTTTATAACCATTTAGGCAGTAACTACTGGATATATTTAAATCATATAATAATAATAATAATAATGCTCAAGTAAAGAATTAACAAGTTAGACCAAAAACCAGATGCAAGTTATAAGTCACATATCCTCTGAACCGGAGCCAAATAAACACACTTTTAGTTTGTATTCCTCCATGACAACAATTAAAACAAAAAAAGAAAGAAAAAAAGTTGTATGCCAACTAAAGATACCAATATCCAACATATCTTAATATGGCTTCATAAATCAATTCTTCAAAAAATTACAAATATATTCATAGTAATCAAAACCAATTCACCAAGTATGTTACAGCTTCCAAATTACCTAGAACTTGGTGTTCTAAGAGACTGAGAAAGTGTGTACAAAAGTTGAGTCCAGCATTCTTCAGCATCCTGTCGGTTAGCAAGATGTAAACAAAAGCACTAGTGTAAAACATCAAATAAATATGACAAGGTGAGGGAATTCAACAAACCTGTTGCATAAAGGCCCCATTATTTAGCTGACCAAATTGAGGATACTTCTTCCTCAAAACCTGCGCACAAAAGTAGAGAAAAATAATTTGCCAAGTATGGCCACCAATAATTTAGACACTGTCAAGGGAAATTTTTGACCAAGCAAGCTCAACTGTAAAAGATCTCTAAGTAGGAAAGGTCTGTAAACTCATTTATGATTATAGTAGATAACGTTCTGGTTTCAATGGAAGGCAATTGCACAGTGATGAGCAACGATATTACTGTTATATTCATCCATAAGGAAGAGATGGATGAATGATACAGGCTAGGATCTGGAAAGGGTCAATCGACATCAATTGAAGTGGAACAGCATAAAAAAAATAACAACGATTTAGGCTCTGCACCTAAACAGTAGGATCTCTTGATCGCAATAGGATAGTTTTGTCATCAGACAGGAAGATTGACCACAGCCGGACCTCAATTTTATAAATTCTCAATATCAATAATAGTAGGTCAGACAGTCTAACCTGAATTACAATGCATATATTGAGGGGGGGAAACCCTAATGGAACAAGAAAGTAATAAAAGACCAAATTACCTCAACAACTTAAACAAAATAACTAAATTCTTGAATAAGATACCTTGACTACCACAAAAGCTAAGAATTAAAATAAAACTCCTTGATTACATCAGTTTCTATCGAATTAAAAATCTGAAGAACATAGGATTATATCTAGGAGTATTGTGTTCATCATCAACGAGCAATCCTCCTTGGGGGAATACAAAATTGGTACGAAGAAAGAAAATATCGCCTGCTGACCATTTTAATTATAAAATTCCTAAAATATAAGAAGCATTTTCACCGAATTTTGGAGAGGAACAATGAACTTCACCTTTGGAAAGAAGAAAACTTCCTTAAAATATAACACTTTTCTGCTAAGATCACAATTATACATATTGGCTACACTTAACAGCTCCTTGTACAGAAATTGTAGACCCGCTCACATGCCCTTTGTTATGGAGCAATAACTAACAGATATCTGTAGTACAATGTATAAAATTCTATTCTTATACCGTTGGCTGTTAGACCAAAACATAGTCTGCATACCATCCAAAACTGCATTGGTGCCACTGGCTTGACATTTTTATCAAGCTCACCAAATAAATCTCGTGTTGCAACGGTCAAGAGATGAGACGACTGATCCAAATTGTTGCTTGTACCAGAATGTGGATACCTGATAAGAGCCAATGAATAGCAACGTTATAGTCATGTAAGGGGGAAATTCCCAAACATATGAAGACACCAAATGAATTCTGAATAAATAACATTTTTATGTTCACAAAAGAAGAGAATTAACTGGATCAAAGCAGACTTTAGCTCTGGAACTGAATGCAAGCATTGTACAGTTGAGTTCATGTAACACGTATTCCCAAGATTAAATAAGCCAGCTGAATGACCCTGCAACCAAATGTGGCATTTATTAAAGCTTTAAGGAAATAGGAAATCAAAAGCATAATAAAGCTGCAAACTAATAGAAAACCCCTTTTTATGCATAAATGTAAAGCAGTATTAAAATTGCCTAAGAGGAGGAAAATTGTGTGGATATTATGTATACAAATATTTACATAGAAGAGAAAAGCCATACAAAAAGAAACCAACCCCTGTTCAACCCCATGAAGAAATTTCTGCATCTACATCATCATATTATCACAAGCAATCATCAAATATCAGCGAAAGCAACCTCCAACAAGACTACACCTCAGGAATCTAGTAAATGTTGCAAACCCCGGCACAAACCAGCTTATTTCACCCCTATACACTCAATAGTTATAAATGTTCTTGTTATGTCCAGATAAACCAAAATACACAACGAGAAGCCAACTACTATCTTTTTATCAAGCTTTTTTCCAACTTTGTCCCCTCTCCAAGCACTTTAGAAGGATGAAACAGAATCGGTATTACCAGTGCACCTTAAAAACTAGAGCTGGAACAGAACCATGGAGGTAGTATAAACTAAGTGACCCCTCTTATTTTCTTGGTTGGTGGTGTGAAGCACTTAACGAAAATAAAATGTGTACTATATGACATTTCATCCAGTATGGAGACATGGACATATCTAGGTAGGCCACTCTGAACCACGGTACTCTATGCCCACCCATCCTAACAAGGGCACATAGGGTAAATGCATATGCATAAGTAATCAGTTGCAGATCCAAAAGTTACACCTTAGTGAAAGATGAATTGAATCATGTGCATTAGAGAATTTGAGAAGTTGCACAAAATCTTGTCAGAAAATAGACTCGGTCAATATAATTGTCAAATTAATTCAGATGTACAAAGAAGTTCCAATCTATTTTGAAATATTAATCTTACTTCCCATTTTGTGGTTTAAGTGAGTTAGGGATTTAATGCTTCAATGACAATATAAAAACAAAGCATTGTGGCAACCCTGTATTTAGAAGGGAAACAGATTCTCAAGTTAAAAGTAAAGTAAGAAAGGGGATCAAATAAAGTATGTTGGTAATGTAAAAAAAGGGAAACAGATTTCTAATCTATACTTCTATATTATATATAAGATTTTATTATTACTTTAGATAATATCGTTTTAAAAGGAAACAATTTGCTTATGGTGACCATCTTACCTCATTTTAATTTGTTACTATTATTAAAACATAAGTATAATTATTACAGCTTAAGAAGGATTCTATTTATTTATTATTAAAAATATGATTCAATTATTATTTATATAATGTAGTTTAGAAGGAAACAATCCATAAATTATGAAGACCATCTTACCTAATATTATTCTATTAGTGTTATAAATTAATATATAAGTACAAATATAATACAATCAACAATAGTATTAATCAAATTTTAAGTCCAAAAATAAATATTAATTATTCTGATCAATAAAATACTGTAAAATTAAAATAAATAATAGCAATAATGCTATAGTTCAACCACTGGACAGCACGGGGCAATGACCTTGTTTAACACATTAATACAATATAAGCCATCAGTTACACCAATGAACCCGATACAGCATTCTTACTAAATATACAACGAAGAAAGGATTTACTCTTCAAATTTGATTATGAAATAAAAGAGCCAAGAACCTTACCACAGCAACCACTTGTTCTTCTTCCGGAAGGTCTTCCATAAAAACAGGGCCCTTCTCTGGGGCCTTCACAATCTCATCTGCTGTTCCCATCATCATCAATTTTTGACCCTATACAAGAGAGAGACATTCTTTGTCACAACCAATTCTATAAGTAGAAGTGCATGAAGCGTCGCATGCAACAGAAAGATCATCACCTCTTTCACTCCTAATGTTGACCAATCTGCATCGTCCTACATTGTCAATGAACAAGTGAAGAAGCTTAACAGCAGCATTCAGATCATATATAATTTGCAGAGCTATCTATCATAGCCTTAAAATCATACATAACTTAACATGTTAGTGGAAAAATATTATTCAGTAGCTTTTAAAAACTTATCACCTTTAATAAACCACCTTTCACCATAATCTTCTGCCTCTCAGGAGGTACTCCTGTTAGGTCATACAACTGACATTTGAAAAGATATGGTGGCTGGCTAGTATCAATTTCCACGGCTGGAAATAACTCTTTTTGCCACTTTACACTCACTACAAAAATAAAGCCCAATTACAATGTCAATAACATTAAACAGAGAACCTTGATGTAGTTCATAAGTTGCCAAACCTTCCCATTGCTCAATTGCCAAATAGTATTCAGTGTTCTAAAAATCACTAGGCGGACCAAGGCGGTGGGAGCGCATCTATGTGTTAGACATTTAAATGTGTGTATGTGCATTTGTGTAAATAAAATCATTGTTTTCAAATGAATAATAGGTTATCGTTAGGACAAAACTTGGTGACAAATTGTAATGAGAACATCAACTCCTCAAAAAGATGTCAAAAATGATGTTGAATTGCTTCCAATGAAAATACAGGCACTACTATATAATGCATATATTAGGTGCAAAAATTCTGACTTGTTTTGTACATTAAGGAAATGTGATATTTGGATTTTAGACTTGTAATGTTGCTATGGATGCTAATGGAAAACTAATTATATTCTTTTAAAAGGAAAGGAAAGGAAAGAAATTCCTTGCCCCGCCTATGTCTGCCTAAGCACTTGAAAAGATTTTTGTAGCAAAGTCAAATCGAGGCATTTAAAGCCAAGAAGGCAGCCGCCTAGACTATTTTTAGAACACTGAGAAATTTATAAAGTTAACACCCAAACAAAAACAGATTTAAAGGGTTATAGATTGGAAGCCAATTTTACTTGGGGCTCAAGCAGCACTGGTGCCAAATATGTAACTAGAACGCGCGAATTTCTAAAAGACTTTTAGATTTTTCCTTAACTTGATTAGCACTTAAAACTGACCAATAAAAAGTTTAGCATTTCCACATAAGCCCACCGCTAAAATAAGTAGTAGAGCTGACATAATCTAAAACTTAACAATTCGTGAATATACTAATCTATGCCAAATTATCTAAATTCCCAATTTCCAATTTCCAATTTACAACAGAAATTTTCATTAAAAAAATATAATATAATTATGGATGGTCTCATGGGGGGAATAATCATGTTTAAGAATGATGATGAGAGTGTGTATCATCGGCTTCTTTAAATTGGTATTTGCTTTTGGGTAATGCCACAGCCCGAGTAGCTTTTTGAAAAGGCCGAAGGACAGGAGCTAATGAATATTTTACTATTCCTTTATGTACATTATGGGGTTGTGGATAAAGTAAATAAAAGGGATCTTCAGGATGCTGAGAAGCCTATATGGCTATAATCATTCCTCGTTTCATCTCTTCTTTTTTCTTTTTCCGGCTGAAGGAAACTTGCCCCGGTGTCTTGTACATCTATTTTATTTATTCTTTTTGGAGAGTTTCAAAAAGTTTTAGATAGATGGCCTTTGTATACCTTCCATGTATATGGATTTTTTTACATACATTAGCTGTCAATTACTCAACAGTTAATATCAAACCTGAATCACATATTTGATACCTTAAATTTCAGCAATTACTCTGAAATAAGCAACAGTTCACATCAAACATAAATTACATTTTTGATACCTTAAATTTCAAACTTGGACCATGTCAAGCTCAAAACTAGTTTGAACCCAACTAGGCAATAAATGGTGATTTGGGAGTTGCACAATACTTGGAGAAGAAAAAAATTTGAGAGCTAAACAAATGGATAAACAATCCTTTTTAATTCATTTCATTCATAAATATAAAGCGAAAAACAATACAATTATTCTCTTATATAGAGTAGTTTATCATGAACCAAATACTCTGGCATACACTGTAGCGAACTTACGGTGCCATGTGCTGGCTATTTCTAGAAAGGTTTAACTATCTAACAAACCTACAACTATCTTTTTTTTATTAAAATGGTACATCATCCAACCATAAATCACAAAAGTTAAATGTAAATGATAGTTTAAATATGGGATGGAGCCGGAAGTTTACATTTGACCTAATACAGAAGAGTGTGAGTTGAGGTATTACGTTCACTATAATTCCAGAGTTTATAATATACTACAAATGAGTAGGATGGCTGTTCAAGTTTGGGTCAAATTTGAAAACCTATAGAACTGTATCTGTGTATGTATGAACTGCATTTAGCAACATAGAATTACAATACTTTGTACAGTGTGTGCAATAATTTGACTAACTTCAATTGTGCTGCCCCTAAATATCCAAAACTAACACCCTTCCTTCATATCCACAAGACCCGCATAAAAAAAATTAAAAAAAAAAAAAGACAAAGACAAAGCAAAAAAGACAACTAATTAAGGGCCCAAAAAAGGTTATGTTTGAATTACACCCAAATAGCTGTCAAGTAAACTACAATCATGATTAAAAGTAAATAACAAATTGAAAGATCAAGATGTGTCTCGAATTGAAGAAAACAAAGGGATGAATAGCAGTAAAATAGAAACGGTGATACAATCAAAGCATAAAATGTAAAGTGATAATCCAACAAACAGAACAGTAATGGAATGCCGATTGGAAATATACATAAGTAGGCTTTCATTCGAATCAGCTTATAACTGACCTGTCGGCATCTTTACGGATAGATTAGCTTTGATATTGGGATGATCGTGGGAGACTTGTATTCTGTTCGTTTTTCTCTCCCTCCTCTTTACTTGCACAAAAGGGCAATGCCAGTGGAAACATTATATATGGAGAGGGATATATATAGAAGTTTAAAAAAATCCAATTAATTAAAAGATGATAAAACAAGAATAACAGAGTAATTAATTAATACTGTCATCGTGACACTCGCTATATTTGTGTCAGAACGGATACGATTCTTTTAATTAGTACTACTTTATTAAAATTATATTAATTTAAAAATTCTTTTAAAATATAAAATAATATTAAAATAAAATAGTCTCATTTGTTTTTTTTATTTATAAAAATATCACCCGCGTTTCTATTTATTTTTTAAAAGAATCTACAAAACGATATAATTATAATAAAAAAATATTATTCAAGAGAAAGTGTTATTCTAATAAGTGACAGATGATAATAAATTTTTTATAATTTAAATTTTATTGCACTATTAACTATGACCTAAGTAAATTAGGAAACCGAGTAGTTTGGTTCAAAGGGGTGTGAAGGATAAGTTTTTGAAATAGATTAGAAATGCCTAAATAACTATTTTTGGTTATTATACTCCACAATTGGTTTCAATTTTATTCTTACACATTTTTTTTAATAATAATTCTTGTACTCTAAAATAGAGGACTAATTTAGTTATTTTTTAACTTAAATAATGACATGGCTTTTCTTTTTTAAAAAAAAATATGCCAATATTTATTTTAATAATGGGAGTGAGCATTAGTAAGGGATAAATATTTATTTTAATGATGGGAGTGCACGTAATTTTTTCTTAATCTCGAATTTTATACTTAATAAGTGTTATTTTTTTGTTATTTAGTATTAACACTTTGAATTTATTTATTGGGATATTTAATGTAATAAATATAAAATTGAGTATTAATTCTTACCGAACCAATTTTTTTTCTAATTTAGACCTATATTTACATTGCTCATTATCGAAGAAGATATGTTTCTTAATTTACTTTTTCTTGTAATCTCATGTTTATTTTTATTTTTTTGGGACTAAATTGCAAATCTAACCCTCTTATTTGTCATTTTTTGCTAAAGTGTTTCTTAAACTTTTTTTAGCACAATTGTTCCTCATAGATGCGTCATCCAAATGTGTTTCTCCAATGTTCCTTAAACTTCTTTTTTTAGTACAATTGTTCCTCATAGATATGTTAATCATGCAAATGTGTTCTTCCAAATTTTTGCATATCTCTCTCCTCATTTTTTAATTTCTTATTTTTAAAATTTGTGTAAAAAGTATACTCTTCTTCTTCTTTTTATTTATTTATTGACATTTTGAAATATCTCTAAATTCAAAATTAGTATAAATTAATTAATTTTAAACAATATAATTACAAAAATTATAAAACTTACTATTTTTTTTATTTTATCTAGATTGTACTAATAAGTGTATGGTTTATTCTAAAATTGAATATATCTCAAATTGAATTAAACAAATCAAACTTGATCCTATATTTTGAACCAAAAACATAAAAATTTGAAAAAAAATTCAAAATTTTTATCATATGACTATTATTAAAAGTTGAACTCGGTATTTTTAAAGACAAACAATTTTTTTTTTAAATACTGAGTTCAATTTTTAATAATAGTCATATGATGAAAATTTTGAAAATATTTTCAAATTTATATTTTTTTTTTGTTCAAAATGTAGGATCAAATTTGATTTGTTTAAATCAATTTGAGGTATATTCAATTTTAAAATAAATCATACAGTTATTAGTATCATTTAGATAAAATAAAAATATAGTAACGTTTATAATTTTGATAATTATATTATCTAAAATTAATTAGTGTATACTGATTTTGAATTTAGAGATATTTCATATTGAATTCAAAATGTTAATATAAAAAAATAATAGTATACTTTTTACACGAATTTTAAAATATAAAAAAAATAGGAGAGATGAGAGAGAGAGAGGAAATAGAAAATTATTTTTTAATATGTGAAAAAAATTGGATGAACACATTTGCATGATTAACGCATCAATGAGGAACAGTTGTCGTAAAAAAATTAGAGAACATTGGAGGAAGGAACACATTTGCATGATTAACGAATTTACGAGTAACAATTGTGCTAAAAAAAATTAAGGAATCATTTAGCAAAAATATGACAAATAGAGGGGTCAGATTTGCAATTTAGTCATTTTTTTGGACATGCATGTTTATTGTTTATAATATTATTTTTTTAGTGTTCATTGTTTATAACGTTGTTATTTTGCCTTGTCATTGAGTGTTATGATCACTAAACCATTAAAAGCAAAATAAATTGAATTTTTATACTTTTGTTTATATAAATGCAAAATCTCAAGGAATCTAAAATTGTATGCAAATGTAAAAAGCAATATGTACATAATAAAGAGCATGAACGTCATATAAGAATCTAAAAAATGAGGTACAAAGACATTACTAAGTTGTGAAGGAAATGAGTATGAATTTATAAAAATATAGGACTTGAAACAAAATAGAAGTTTGAAACATCACTTAATAAAAAAAAGTGATAAAAATACTTTTTTATTCTTATTGTTAAAGCCAAGATCCGTCCGTTCGCCCAATCAACAAACTGCAAGCTAAATACTACATAGAAAATAGACAAACACACTGGGGAGCCTAACGGCCGAGGCCGTTAGGGGATAACTCCAGTGTGAGAATAAATACAGGCTAAAGAAAATGTTAACAACAGGGGTGTTATTATAGTGCTTGTATGAGACAAAATGTCATTACTTGTGAATTAAGGTATATCCGTGTATTTATAGGCTTCTCATACCATCTCTTAACACTCATTCCCGTGTAAGAATAAGACTCCTTATTACGTCACTTATCATGTATGGTTGAAACTCAATCTCCTCAAAGATAGGAAGTCGAAATCAATTCGGATTGTTCCCATAAAATTAGGAAGTTAAATAGAATCAGAATTGTAGATTCCTTAGGAGTAAAACCTCTTGTCGAAAATATATCGCCATGTGGGAAAATTTTGCCATGTAGGATAGGTCCTACTAAATCAACTTGGCCCATGAAATCATGTCTCAACATTGCCCTCCACTCTCTTGTTACAGTGGGCCAAATACCAAGAGAGTACAAAACATGATTAATAAATAATAAAAATTTGTTACCGAAGCCAAACAATTTTATCCATACAACACACGTCAACCTAGGACCATTACTTTATTATGGCGTCATTCTTAGAGGAATATGCGAAGACAAAGAGTCCACCATATCAAATGTTTTCTTTCCCAAATTGAACAACCATTTTCTCTTTTTTCTTTTTTTTTGCTAAATTGATAACAACCATTTTCACCAGATCTAAAATTTTCAAAAGTGCACTCAAACATCCTCCCTGTCAACTCCTTGCTGCCATGAATTACCTTATTTTTTCGATCAAACCTCACCACATCACCTTATTCATCAATCAAAAATGTCAGGAGACAACGCCGCTCAGACTAACTCAACCGCCGTCGATCAAACTCCGGTCCCAAACCCAATCACTCGATCGTCAGTCTCAGAACCGTCCACAAACATCACCCCTGAAATCCCAACCACTATCATCACCACAGTCATTGCCACTGTCCCTCAATCCATAACCTCTTCCTCTGCAACTGAGGGCACCCCTTTACGACTCGAATTGAGGCTGAAATCATTGAAATAAAAATCCGAGAGCAATACTCATCGAAAAAAGCTTACTAGCTCCCATGTCAATACCCGATCCTCCATCAGTAAATAAGCCCTACAAGACATACACAACCAATATCTCTTCCATAGCCAATACAAGCTCCGAAATCCTAAGCTCAACGAAAAGATGTATTAGCGCCCCGATGGATGGACCGTTGTTCCTCTCTATGCTCTGAAATATGGGGTCAAATTTTCCCTTCATGAGTTCATCTTCACCTTCATTGGCTTCATTGGAATTGGGTTGGCACAATTGGTGCTGAACTCGTATATCCATCTTATTTGCTTTATTGTGTTTTGCCACGAGTGTGGTATTCCACCATGAATAGACTTCTTATTAGCCATGTTCTCCCTTGGACGTTGCAAAGAGTCGGGGTTCTGACAGTTAAATAAACAACTTAGCAAATGGATCTAGATGAAGACCCCTTCCAACAACAAGGGGTGGCATTCGCACTGGTTCTACCCGACCTCCTACCAAGTTGGGTCGAACCCTCAAGGGAAAACTTTGTGTTTGAAAAGTTCCCTGCAACTTGGGTTGACGAGTTTAAAGTCTTTTATTCCAAAGTGCAAACAACAAAATGATCGATAGACCTCTTGTCCGATCAGTTTTGGCTTTATAACCACAAATGTAAGTCTCGAACCCTTTATTTATATGTAAAACATACTAAATATTAATCCCTACTAACTCTTTCACATTCGGCAGGATCTGTCCACAAACGAACAACCACCGAAGTTGGACAATCATCCACAATGATGCTTAAACCGACAATCCTCTCGAATCAACTACTACACCCAACAATGACACCACCCCCAAGACAAACCAACAACCTGAACTCCTCACTGACACTGTTCCCTAACCCCTTCTAGAAACCAAAATCTCCATATTAATAAAACTAATTTTCGTCTTTCCGATACCAACACTTCCACCTGGAGGAACGTTACAGAACTAACCTTCGTCGAAATAAGAACCTTATACAAGAAAAAACGAAGTTTAGTGAACACATCTTCCCAAACACCTGTCATCGATTTAAACCAAACCATACCAAACCAACAATTCGGCGATACCGAATATCCGCAAAAAACTTCCTATGAACCCAACCCTTAAAAAAAGGAAAAAACTAGTACAACCAACCGTCGAACCTCCTGCCAAACGACCCCACCTGACCGAGTCACCTTCCTCCTCAACTCAAGGAATCCCGGTCCTTATGACTTTGTGGCCCAGGACCCCGATAATTATTCTTTTGAGCTATTTGATTACTTTGTTCTCCCTCGGGACGAAAAGATGTTCAACGAACACTCAGCACAACAACTCATCGTTTTATATTCAATACATCAGGGTCGGGTAAGTCCAATTACATTAATCTTCGTTTCCAATACATTTTATCTCGTGATTTATATATATTGAGTATAACAGGTCATGGCTTGCCTAAGTTAAACGCTTCGCCACCTCTCCGCCATCACTGCTAGGGAAAATGAGTTATAGTCCATCATCGTTGAACTCTGATCCGAAGTCCAATTCTTGAAAGTTGACCTGGGCAAGGAACAAAGCCTGCATGCCAACACCACCTTATATGTCGAAGATCTCATGCGCGAATTAAAAGTGTTGAAGAGTCGTTGCTCTGAACTCACCAATTTGTGAGATAGGCTCCTAAAGGAACGAGACGAGCTAAAGAAAGACAATAAAGGACTTCGGAAGGCTGTAGACAACCTCCAGAATTAAGTTAAGGACACACACAACAAGATGATGAACTTGATGGATGTTGGCAAAAAGTTAGAGGAAAACTATGAATGAATTATGAAAGGAGGTATTCCGTTGATACAAAAAGTTATCTCTTCAAATTCACAAAAAGTCTCCTGAGTCGACTGAAGGCATCGATATCCGATTCGATTAGGGGTATCAAGATGCTAAAGCCACGATGAAAGAGAGAATGCGAGTGACAAGCCTTGATCCGAAGGTTTTTGAAACCTCAAATGAAAATGATGAAGCAGAAGATCCCCTGCCAACTATTAGTTTATATTTTTTATTACAAAACTTGAAAAAACCTCTTAATGTGAAAACAATCGAAAGAAATGAACATACTTTTGCAAACATAGATTGTCTCGTCAAAATTTATTTCATTGATAAATTAATAAAGTTACATAATTTTAAAAGTGAGATAAAGTTACATAACTCATTAAAAGTATTTATGGAGTCGGCCTGTGTGCCAAATGTTCTTTATGTATGTTCTATAGACGTTGAGACTTTCGGAAATCCCAATGTTCATCCTTAGTATGTATCGAAGAAGCGTATTGAAAAAGCTAAGGAAAAGGACTGCATGTCTGCTGAAAAAGCTGTATCAGGTGTTAGGTGAGAGAGAAGTCTGCCATGTCAATTAGTCGGACGGTTGAACATCAATTTTCCAGGAAGTCACCATCGGTGCTCAGAAATGCTTGATACATTTAATGCTTCAACGGACGCCTTCAAACGGGCATATTTCAAAGGCTCCTTTTGTAACGACCCCAAAATTCATACAATTTAATTCTCGACTTCGGTCGTTAATAATACATTCAACCTCTAATTTTACATCATTAAACGATAATACAACTATTAAAATTTGCAGAATAATTAAAATTTTCTATTACAAACTATCCTTGTTCCCAAAACCTTCAACCTTTACATCTAAATATCTTAGAATCATTTTAATACTATAATAGTTTACATCACAAAACGATATTACAATTCAACATTAATACATTATTCAGAACCTTAAACATGGTTCAAATAATAATAACACAACCAAAGTGTATAAATCTTCAAGTATCATATCTTATTCATGTCTTTCAAGTAACACATAACTTTACCTTGAATCTTGAACCTGTAAAAGTGGTTATTTGTAAGGTTGAGCTGGACAACCCAACAAAATCTAACAGTTTTTATACATCACATAGCACATAATAACATGCTCAACATATAACATACATGCTACAGTTCATATAACAAGTATAAATATTGAGTCCTTACTCAATCGGCATGCTTTAATCAATCAACATAGTCATAAATTGACTTTAACATTTCATACTTTCAACATATATACAACACATCATGCTATTTGCAATAAAGATTTAAAACATTTAATCATCAAGTTCACATAGCAAATATGAACTGAAAGACTTGCCTTGATCGTTGTTTACCAATAACAGTTTAACAGCTTACAGCTATCTGCACTTCACGTGCCCTACACAATTATATAATGATTCACATTAACTATTAGTCACATAGCAACGCATAGTAGTTGTAATGTAAACTTTACTCTACGACTCATAACCCTTCCTATCATAAATACACAATGTTCAATTTGATTGTTTTAACTTTGGACTTATATCTCACTATATTTCGTACTCGAAGTTCATTCAAGTGTTTAAGCCTTTCTAGGAATCATTATTAATTTTATATTAAACTCATTTCATACCTTATAATGTTCATTTCATTTGACTTAAAACACTTTTTACGTTCACTATCAGTTATCACGGCGTTTCGACGTTTATTCGTCACACGCCCAATTTATCTCTCTTGTGTGTGCTTAGTATGCATATACAACTCATCTAATATATCATTTATTAATGTTAAGCATCATTATACTTCATAATATTCATGTTCCATAACTTAGAACAACATCTTTTATCTTCAAGAGCACTACACTTGCATACGTGCATGCCCGACGCCCTCCGATTGCCTCTGAAAACACAACAGTCCTAAATATGACCATTTTGACCCCTGTTCCAGACCTCAAATTGAAAAACTTAAAGCATTAAAGTTGTAGGTCTATTCGTTCTCAATTCGGATCATCTTGAATCACCTCAATCGGAGTTCGTATAAAAAAGTTATGACCGTTTTACCAAACTAGGTCAAAACAGTCACACCTGGCACACTATGGGCGCGGCCGTGCCCATTTCCTTTACAACTCCCACGCGCCTGCGCCATCTAACAGCGCTGGGCAACGCGCCCGCGCTAGGCTTCGCCCAGATTACAGTGTTTTGCGATTTTTGACCATTTTCTTCTACTAATCTTCATAACTTGAGTTATACACATCCAAATTAGTTTGTTTTCGATTCTATGGATTCGTAATTCATAGAACTACAACATACTAGAATTTTAACAATTTATAAAAAACATTGACCAACCTAAAATTTGACCCAAAACACATGTTCATACTCTATTTTCATGTTTTAAACACATTTAGCGAATTCATTCACTACGAATTCATTTTACATCCGTTTTGACTCGTTCAACTTGGGTTGTTTTCGTTTCTCAGAGTAGAACAATATTCACCCATCAATTAACAGCCTTAAACATGTGATCATGATCAATTTAGCCTCTAAAACAGACCATAACTTATACAACAAAACCCAAAAGACCAATTTTACAAAAATTCAAATTTGTTGGCTCTAATGTCTCTTATAGACAATACTAACATATTATTGAACAACAAATAATCAAGATTTTCATCACTTCATTCTACCAAAAATAATTCTAACAGTGAAGAACTTTAAGAAAAACTACTATAAATTTTAGAATTCTTCTCTTACCTCTTAAATCTTCTCTAGATTGATTATATGGTAAAGATTACTTGATTAATCTCCTACTTCTTTCTAGATCCTCCAAAGCTCTCTTCTAATTTCACAAAAAACTCATATTTCTCTCTTTCACTCTATGAACCCTAACATGTCAAATGAAATAACGTGTGAAGGTTTAAGTCTTCAGTTACTAGCGTTACCAAGAGACCCAAAGTCTCAGCAGTTAAAAATACAAAGGGTCTCTAGCCAATGTTTGGCTAGAACCCAAAATCCCATTTTAATTTATTTTAATATTCCTCTATTATATGGTACATTTGTCACACATAACCAAACTAATCTTTATAACTTCATATTAAGTTACATTGGGTTTATTAATAACTTAATTTATCAAATTCCTTATCAACATAATAAATTTATTTAATAAATCATTCATCCTCTAATTTAATTATTTAATTAAATTAGAGCATTGTCATTCCATTAGCGTAATAAAATATGCACCGATTATAAAATTGTTTATCATCAATTTACTTAATATCATCATACATGAATAAATTATTCAATAATAATTTCCATCAAATATTTACTTTATTTAATAAATATCTCAACTAAAATATTTATTTTACTCGATAATTATCTTAACTATTTACAAAATTCACAATCAAATTACATTAACACATTACATTTATATGTAGCACATTACCTTCTTATTTTATTAAAACAAATATATTTACATTAATTCACTATTTTAATTAAGTGAATTACTCTCAATATTTATAAAATTTAATTCATAACAATTCCATTGCCAATAAGGCATAATAATCAAATATATTATTTCATAACATAGTTTTCAACTTAATTAGATTAACTAATAACAGTCAGTCAATTTTGTCTTCGTAACAATTTTATTTACTCTCTTCAATAGTTAAATTAACTATTAAACATCACTTTCCCAATATATGAATATATATTTCTCTTCACACCAGATCACATATTTCAAAATATACAGCATATATATATAAATACTCAAACTCAAAACATCTCATAATAAGAATTTTAATTATGAAATTCCTATTTTAATAACTTATAAAAATTCGGGTTGTCATACCTTTATATACAAATCAGACACAGATGCAACAAGTAAGCAAGTACATAACAAAAGCTGAAGAACACTCAACGCTCAACTCTACAATCAATCAAGAAAGCTTGCTCAGTTCTTTCAAACACATGCTTAACAGCAACTGAGTAGCACTACCCAAGAACTCAACTCTCATCAAGTGTATTCCAATTCTACTAGACTTGAAGAGTTCTAAGTGAACTAAGAATTTTGCAAGACTGCTGGTCTTAAAGGAATCTATGTGATTCAAATATTGTAAAGATATCCTTAGTAGATTTCCTACTCAAGGAGTATAAGAGTGGACTAAGAGGAGTATAAGAGTGGACTAAGAGCCTTGAGTGCTCTGAACCACTTAAAAACTATGTGTCTTTTATATTTCTCCTATAACTGTTATATCTGTTATAACTGCTTATTATCTATTAACTTAGTTTATCTTAAACAAGGAACAAACAAATCTTATATTTCGTTGTGGTTAAATCATTAACAAATCTGACAAGTATTTTGAAAAAGAAAATTTAAAATATATATTCAACCCCCCTTCTAGATAATTATTGTGCATCTGGGAACTAACATGTTTTATCCATCCATAGCCCGAAGCCGATAAATACTAAGCTTAGGGACTTCAATGACTTCATAACCTTTCCAATTAGGCATAAGTTTGCCAATATTCAGGGGAATAGACGCCTCAGCTTCCTGAATAACCAAATCACCAACCTCGAACCTCCTTTGCTTAACTCCCCAATTATAATATGGTTGTTAGACTAAAAAAGATCGACAATCTTACTTTGTAAAATATATTATAATTAAATTTGATAATTGGGTACCTTATGTAATTATACTGTTTATACAAATGAATAGACACCTTAGCTTCCCGAATAACCAAATCACCAACCTCGAACCTCCTTCTTAACTCCCCAATTATAATAAGGCTGTTAGAGTTAAAAAGATCAAGTCATGGCTCTTACTTTATACCTAATAATTTATATTATAAAGCCTCGTTTTTTGATGTTAATAATTTTGTGATTTTTTTATGATTATTTTTTTTTTCATTTACATCCTTAATTTGAAGGAATTTAATATTTTTATATTTGGCAAGAATGGATATCGAGATCCCACGCACTTAAGTCTTAATGAATAGTTTTTTTTATCATTAAGCCATGAGGAGCTTGGTTAATTTTCTCACTTTCTTTCACTATCTTATCTTTTTAAATTAAATCACACTTAGTGTGTGCGCAATAAACTAGTTAGTATATAAAATTAAAATTCCACGAACAAGCATAACTCAACCATCCAAGTTAACTCATTTTGGGTGAAAATGACGGTAAATATTACATTTAATATGATAAAATAATAATTACAATTAATTTATCTTAAATTATGGAGGAAGAATATGAAAAGTTTCTTCTTAAAATACTAAAAGTTATATGTAATTTTAATTGAATAAATGTAATTAATTTCCCTCAAATTGTGAACGTAGAAATATGAAAAGTTCTTTTTTGACAATTAATTTGTAATGTTTAATCACTAAGTAATAAAAAGTAATTAAATTTCATTTACTTGTGGTTGAATATGCTGATTTGAATTATCTTCAACATTATATTATATATGGGATAATACACTTTTTTGTCACTGTAATATGGTCCAATTTTCATTGTGGTTACCGATTTTTTTTTTGTTACAATCGAATAATTGTACTCTCAAAAATTACAAAATGGTCATTATTTTTAATTTTCGTCCAAAAAAACAGACGGAATGCTGACTGTGCATATTGGCCTGTTATTTTTGCTGACGTGGAGGGCAGAAATGCAATGAGGCAGTTAAGTGGCATCATGTATGTGTAATAATAATAACCATAATTCCAAAACTATTACTCCCTCCTATTCAGATTAAATAACATTTTAGAGTTAAACACACTTATTAAGAAATAACACAAAATATCTTTTGTGTCCCTAATTAATTATTTCTCTCTCTACAATTGCCTCTTCTCATTCTCCACAATTGTCCCTAATTAATTATTTCTCTCTCCACAATTGCATTTACTAAGCATATCAAATAGAGGGGTAAATTAGGAAAAAATAGTGCAATATTGCATAGAAATTCCAAAACGACACTTATATAGAATAAAATTAAACTCCCTAAAATGTCATTTAATCTGAATAGGAGGGAGTAGCAATTAAGCTGAATAATTCCAAAACTAATAATAATAATAATAATAATAATAATAGTAATAATAATAATAATAATTTTAGAATTAATTTTTTTTAAAACATTATAAAAATATTTTTATATGAATAATCGTGCTAATTATATGCAGATTTAGTTGGTTCAAAATAATAATAATAATAATAATTTCAAAATAATAATTTTTAAATAGTAATAATAATAATAATAATTTTTAAATAATAATAATAATTTCAAAACAATAATAATAGTAATAATAATATTAAGAATAATAATAATTACTCTGATAATAACAAATTTTAAATAATTATTATCATTATTAATATTATAGAAAAGGCCACATTTTACTTCTAAAGACATGACGACCAAACAAGCACATAGTGTCTTAGAACAATAGGCTTCTGCCATAAAAATTATTGCGGTACATATTTAAATAATAATAATAAATTGTAATAATTATTTAAAGTTTATTATTATTATTTAAAAATTCTTCTTCTTATTATTACTGTCATTATTATTATTTTGAAATTATTATTATTATTTTGAAGTTATTATTATTATTATTTTGAAATAATAATAATTATTATTCTTAATATTATTATTATTATTACTATTATTATTATTTTGAAATTATTAATATTATTATTATTTAAAAATTATTATTATTATTATTTTGAAATTATTATTATTATTTTGAACCAACTAAATCTATGCAGAAACAATTAGCACGATTATTCATATAAATTTTTTTTAAAAATTAAATTTTAACATTATTATTATTATTATTATTAGTTTTGGAATTATTCAGCTTAATTACTAATAATTTTGGAATTATGGTTATTATTATTACACATTCATGATGTCACTTAACTGCCTCCTTGCATTTCTGTCCTCCACGTTAGCAAAAATAATGGGCTAATATGCACAGTTAGCATTCCGTTCATTTTTTTGGACGGAAATTAAAAACAATGACCATTTTGAAATTTTTGAGAGTACAGTTATTCGATTGTAAGTTGTAACAAAAAAAGTTTCGGTAACCAAAATGAAAATTAGACCCTAGTACAGTGACCAAAAAGTATATTATCGCTATTATAATAAGCCAATGAAAAATAATAAATATATGTCAATAAAAAAATAACAAATATTTATAAATAAAAGTGATATAAACTAGTTTGTCTCACACGGGCTACCAAACTTGTAACTTGTAAGACCCCAACTTTTATAAATAAAGAAGAATTTTTTATAAATATCATTTTTGAATATTATGGAGTTAATTTGATATAATGTTATAGTTGTAGGTAATATTTATAAATTTTGCAAAGTACGCAAGTTGTTATATAATATTCGATTGGTCGGGGAATATTCGTTTTAACAGGGAATATTCGTACAACGACACAATCATTGGTGGACCCCACAACGGAATTATTGTCGGATTGAGAAAACGACAAAAATATTTTATTAAAAATAACGGCGTAAATTTTACCATTGTTACTGTTGAACTACTCGGTAGTAAAAGTACAGTAATACGTGTGGTTGCATAGTAGCACACAGTATTGATTATTAATGTTTATGTGAGAAGTCACTCAGTTTGATTCAATTATTGTCAGTTAATAATATGAATTATTTAGCGATAATGACGTTTTGTTTTATTCGTATTATTAACGTAATAAAACATAAACATCTTTTTATATAAAACAGAATACTTTATTAAAGTTATTCTATAAATAGAATATATTATATTTTATTTAAAAGATTTTTCTTTAAATATGGACCGTCAGATTAAAGTAATCAATCTGGACCGTTCATGGATTAGTTACTATGCATTCTATTTTTCTATAAATAGCAGCTCATTCCTTCATTATTTCTTACCGATACGAGAAACTTATACACTTGAACGTCTTGCTCGTATGTACATAAACGAGATTGTAAGACTGCATGGTATGCCAGTATCCATATTTTCTGACCGAAACCCAAGATTCACTTCACGATTTTGGGTTAGTTTACAAAAAGCTATGGGCACGAATTTACGATTTAGTTCAGCATATCATCCTCAGACGGACGGACAATCAGAGATGACTATTCAAACTCTTGAAGATCTATTAAGACTCTGTGTCTTTGACTTCAAGGGAAGTTGGGACAAGTTCTTACCATTGGTGAAGTTTTCCTACAACAACAGTTATCAAGGAAGTATTGGCATGGCTCCATTCGAAGCATTGTATGGAAGAAAATGTCGTTCTCCAGTATACTGGGATGAGGTGGGTGAATCAACGTTGTTGGGACCAGAGTTGGTACGTATGACTACAGAAAAGATTCAAACGATCCGACAACGTATAAAAACCTCACAAGATCGACAAAAGAGTTATGCTGATCTTCATCGAAAGGACGTGGAATTTGATGTAGGAGATCATGTGTTCTTACGTGTTGCTCCATGGAAAGGAGTTACGAGATTTGGAAAGAGAGGAAAGCTCAATCCTCGATTCATCGGTCCATTTTTAATCCTCGATCGAGTAGGATCTGTGGCTTATAGACTCGCTTTACCGCCAAGTATGTCTCGTGTTCATAACGTTTTTCACATATCCATGTTACGCAAATATGTGGAAGACCCGAACCACATTATTGAGTTAGAACCGGACGAAATAGCGGAAGATTTGACGTATGAAGAAGTTCCTGTTCAAATATTGGATAAGAAGGAACATATTCTACGCTCCAAGGTTATACCTCAAGTCAAAGTTTTGTGGAGAAACCACGATGTTGAGGAAATGACTTGGAAGTTAGAATCTGAAATGAAATCAAGGTATCCTTACCTCTTCGACATACCAGGTACGTACCCTAATTTTGAGGGCGAAATTTCATAAGAAGAGGAGGTTGTAAGACCCCAACTTTTATAAATAAAGAAGAATTTTCTATAAATATCATTTTTGAATATTATGGAGTTAATTTGATATAATGTTATAGTTGTGAGTAATATTTATAAATTTTGTAAAGTACGCAAGTTGTTATATAATATTCGATTGGTCGGGGAATATTCGTTTTAACAGGGAATATTCGTACAACGACACAATCATTGGTGGACCCCACAACGGAATTATTGTCGGATTGAGAAAACGACAAAAATATTTTATTAAAAATAACGGCGGAAATTTTATCATTGTTACTGTTGAACTACTCGGTAGTAAAAGTACAGTAATACGTGTGGTTGCATAGTAGCACACAGTATTGATTATTAATGCTTATGTGAGAAGTCACTCAGTTTGATTCAATTATTGTCAGTTAATAATATGAATTATTTAGCGATAATGACGTTTTGTTTTATTCGTATTATTAACGTAATAAAACAGAAACATCTTTTTATATAAAACAGAATACTTTATTAAAGTTATTCTATAAATAGAATATATTATATTTTATTTAAAAGATTTTTCTTTAAATATAGACCGTCAGATTAAAGTAATCAATCTGGATCGTTCATGGATTAGTTACTATGCATTCTATTTTTCTATAAATAGCAGCTCATTCCTTCATTATTTCTTACGAATTCACTGAACTCTAGAGAGAGAAACTATAGAGAGAGAGAAGAAGAGTATTCTGCTACTTAACTACTTCTTTATTTCAGCTCGTCTTTAAAACGGTAAGGGGTGTTATTCTTTCTTATTCATGAAGAGAACTGTTGTTATTCCATTTCTTATTATTCTGTTGAAATAACCTGTATACGTGGTCTACCCTATACTTGGTGACATTCTTCTATTATTCTGTTGGAACATCCTGTCTGTGTGTTTTACACCGGACCTGGTTCCATTATTTATTATTCTGTCGGAATATCCTATCTGTGCGTTTACGCCGGACCTGGTTCCATTATTTATTATTCTGTTGGAATAACCTGTTTGTGCGGTCTATCGCATGCATGGTGATTTCTTTTGTTATTCCATTCTTTATTGTACTCAATTGGTTAAGTTTTGACTTCTATACTCCATGAAATTTGTGGAATATCCTTGATAATTGCGTTTCATCCAGTATCTTTTCATGAAAATATTCTTCTAAGTATTCTTGAATTTTACTCCACAAAGCAGTATCATGTTGACAATTTGGACGTTGTTAATTCTTGGATAAATTAATTCTTGAACTTGTTTTATTGAATTCTTATATCATTGTCATCATCCTCATGTTTATAAAATGTTGAAAGTCATCTGTTGCCTGTAGTGCATAGATGGACTTGGTATGATTATGACCAGAGATTATTCGGTATAATCATGACCGTAATGTTACAAATGATGTGGTAAAAGTCCTCATTGGCCTGTAGTGCATTGATGGACAGTTGTTGGCATGATCATGACCATTAATGAATATACGAATATCCTTGGCCGTAGTGCAGGGGTGATTCGATGATGTGAATTATTTTATTAAGCTGAGTCTCAGCGATCACAGTGTTGGAAAATCTTTTAAATCATAAAAGATAGTAGAGTTTATTTTCTATTTGACTCTTTTAATGGATTGCTTGTTCCGCTGCAGTTAAACTTGATGTCTATTATATTTTATCAGTTTAACATTGTTGAAGGCTAATGATAATTTATTCTGCATTATCTTAGTCATGATATTTCTTACTGGGCTAGTTGAGCTCACCCTTTCTTTCACTGTTCTCTTCAGGAAATGAGAACGTAGCTGGGGCAAGTCGGGGAACGGAGTGATGGTCCGAATGATAGTATTAGTTAGTAGTCCTCACTATTCTATGTAATGGTGTGTTAATAAATGTAATGAGGACTCCTTTTGAGTATGAATACTCTCTAGAAGATAATATTTGTATTCAAACTCACAGTTTATGTTTTGTCGTACACGACAGTTGTATTAGTAAGTTGTATTTGTATTTTGTACTATATATCTGACGACCCAAGATGGGTGATGTATACCTAATTTTGGGGACGTCACATAACTCATTATTTTTAATTTTTTTTTGGTGATAACCCATAAATTACCCGTAACGACGACTGTATGTATTTTTAATATAAAGAGGTAATTCAAGAAGTATAAAATTAAACACATTAGTTCAAGAATTTTTTTTTAAATAATTAAAAGATATAGTTAAATATGAATAATCAAAAAATATATTTAAATAATCAAAAGTTAAAATGATTATACTTTATAAATATCATTCATATTTTAAAGAATGATTCTAGGTAGTTGATTCTAAAGTCCAAAGGCTATATAAAAAGATGCTCCTCATTTATAAATCATAAAGTAAAATTGTAAGTATTCTACAGTTTAGTAGTTTAAGTAAACAGTGTAAAATGAAGCCATTTCTTTGAGTGTTATCCGATTTGCAGAAAATAAATGCCCAAACTAGAGTTTGTAAAGTAAATTAAATGGTGTATTAGACATATAAACAGACACACAATATCACAAAATAAACACAGGACTCCAAAATGATATAAGCCAAATGCTATATATTATTTGAACAATATCAATGATAAAATTTTCCTTCTATTTAAAGCAGCAATAATCTAACTTGATGCCAGTAAAAGAAGTATAATAAAAAATATTATGAAAATTAATTTTTTGTAGAAAAACATTCTGGTACCATCTCCCCACAACACCAGTATAATCATGGTAGCCTTTCTGAAATTCAGTTCAAATATATACAGATTCCACCTCCAGTTCCCTAAAGCAACTTTGTTTCAAGTAATGACCAGAGAACATAGTCTAAAGTCTAAACGGATATGGAAGTAATCTTGAATTTTAAGAATAATATTCCCTCTCAAAGCTTTTAAGAATTGTCACCTGGCTGGGTTATACTCCTTTCGCTTACAATCAGTTGGATAAAATAGGTGACCCCAAGATAGAAAAGAAAATTTAGAATGGCTTTCCTCCAACTTTTTGTACCTGTTTAGTAAATCCTTCATAAGAGTATCTAAATTCAAGCATAGAACTTTTAATTGGTTCCCCTCCAAGAATAGGATGATGAGTCTGATTTCTCAGCCAGGTAGTGTGCTCAAGCATATCTTCTTCATCATCTGCCATCGAAAGACAACCATTTTAATATATTCCGCTAATTTTAGGGGGAAGTAAATAAAGTGAAATTAAATCCACCAAGTGAAATTCACCTTCCAAGTCGTCGTCGTCATCATCTTCAGCTATTGCTATAGCACCTTTCTGCGGATAAAAGATAGCAATACTTGATTTAGTTCTAGTGTCTTGGTAGTTTTGAAACAGAATCTGTTTCATAAACATCTCATCAACAAGGACTTGGGACATCTCTTAATAAATTATATACATCTAAAATCATTTTTGCGAGTTTGAATTTAACAGATCATAATAGCACATGAAAACATCTCAGTAAGGAACAAAAATCATTCACAGATAGCAGGTAGGATATATCCAAAATTTGCATTTGATTGATGCCTTGTCCAACAGTATTCGGAACTATAGACCTCTAGAATGATCACACCCGATAGACAATCATCCTTGTTTGAAAATTCAATCTGAATTTAATTTTTAACTTTATTTTTAATTCCCAAACTATCTCTGTGAATCAGTTATGTGGTTGAATATCAATTAATCTGATTAAATTTTGAAAAAATTTGGACAATCTATTACTAAACTAATTAAAATTATGCTGAAAGGATAACCGTCCAAAACTTCTATTACATCAATTATTTCCTGAGTTTCCACAAATATTCTGCCTTTATGGCCAAAATTTGTAGGACTTTTGCAAAGTAAAATTGGATTAACCAATATAAGTCTTAATGTTAACAAACTAAGCACACATTCCCCAAATCATTAATCTATGACAACTATGAATCAGAGGACAATAATAATTTGTAATCCAAATAGAAGAAAATCAATGGGTACCACGGTAGCTCTTCCACTTTCAGACCACTGTCTGCCTGTTAGTTTCTTTTCCTTGGGTGCTGCAGCGCTGTCTCAGGCATTAGCCTGAAAATGATTAACTGTTTTGAGATTAAAATAGAGGTTGAAACCAAATAAATTTAATTAAAACAAACTCAGACCTTTCATCCAAAATAAATAAATAAATAATTGTAAAGGTTACAATGTCATTGAATACAATCTGGATCATCAACTGTAAATTTGGAAGGTGAATGTCAAGATTTGGATGTTTACTGTTTTCATGAATTTATCTCTAACATATCATAACTAATCAATGTCATATAAACAAGAGATACAAAAAGTGGACTCTTGTGGGGGGGGGGGGGGGGCATATCTGCTAAAAAGAAAAACAATATAGTCCGTAACTTAAGAAAACATACTTTACTCTTTCTAGCGCTAACTCTGCTTCAAATCTTTCTCTCCATGCCAAAAATGTATCAACAATGACTGGTTCTCCATGTGGTACAAGTATCTGCAATGGATAAAAATATTGACGCATCTCAAAAAATAAGAAATATGTAAATGTGTGCAATCCTTCAGTTAGAATGATGATGCATGCATTAAACATGGACAGAACAATATCATCAATTTTTTTTGGATGGTGGTGAAGTATTCATCATAATTTCACTCTTTATTCCCATCTTTGTTCAGGCTATCCTTCCGTGCCATGCATGTTTTAGGACAAGTTCAATTTTTATACCCAAATTATTTATCCCAAAACCAAAAATAAAAATAAAAAGTTATATACCCAGACACAGTAGTAATAATGCAGAAAAATGATATATATATATATATATATATATATATATTTATGTATATATATAGGCTGAGGATGGTTGTAGTCACCACAACTAGATAGTTGTGACCCAAGTATTATAACAGGGGTAGTTGTGTCATCTGACAAAATTCATTAATGGCATTGTTGCCATTTTCCCATTTTATTAATCAAAACTATGTCGTTTTGGGATAGTTGCCACAACCAACAAACTGAGGCAACCACAACCACTTCTGCAGATATGTGTGTATGTACCCATAAACCCTTTTCATTTGATATCCATTGACACGAGCTTCACGTTTTAGACAGTAACATGAGTTCAGGTGGGAAAATACATGATTCTTACATGAAATATTATGCAATTGTATTTACGAATAAGATTTTTATTTTTTAGAAAATAAGTACGGATGAATCTGCATATTTTCTTATCTACTCTTCTCTCATTCACTAAGACAGCATCCTTGTTATCATTGGTATAACATATCATGCTTCTCAGTATTTTATACTCCCACTGTCCAGAAATGGGAGTCACATTTGACTTGTCGGTTTCGTGTATAAGAAGGTTTGCCTAGGACACTTACACTTAATTACTTTCGTTTATGCAAACGTTATCTTTATGTGCTTCCTAGAAAAAACCTTAATATTTGATTTAAGAAAAAAAATTGAAAAGTCAAATAGGACTCTAATTTCCTGACCAAGGTAGCTTTTTTTTTATTAAAAAAAATCTAAAATAAAATTCAACTTAAAATTTGGTGATCTGAAAAGTAAAGTCAACATCCATAGTTAATTTAAAAAGGAAGTTAGAACATGACCAGCCAAGGTAGTAGGCAATAGTTTAAAAAGGGGAAATCACGAGGGAACAAGATAGGATAAGAGTTGAGCAACAACGATTGTCTACACATTCTAAAGTTTAAAACATATTAAAGTCGGGACAAAACAACCATACTTCATCTTTTGTGTTCTCATCTTCTTCAGCGTTGTCAATGCCATCCTCTTGAGAAAACCTTTCAAAAAGCCACTCCTTAGCTGATGTAACTAGCGTGTAGACCATAGCCATACCAAGATTCTCAATTGCCTGCAGTATATATGGATTAAAAGCTGTATGAGGTGAGGAATCATTTATAACATATCTACCAGCATAGTTAAGGTAGCTATGAATAAACCATTGAGGCTTTTTTTTGGGAGGAAGAAGCCACACAAACATAGGTTGTACTAATATTTCTTTATCATATGTACATCTCATTCCAATTCTTGAGATTCAAAAGAGGTTCAACCTGTTGACATCACTTTTTTCATTTTCTCTTCAAGAATGTTCTATAAATCATCCACTTAACCAAGGGATATTAATTTCTACATCCTTTGGATGAAAAGAATGGTACTACATATTAGTTATTACAAAACTATATACTAATGACTTGAACTTGTGAGCTTATCCAAGAAAATGTGTAATAATTTCAAAGAATCTATGGATTCTAAATACACCAAAACAACAAATGACTGAAATGAGTAGAGTAGAGTTTATCATTCAAGTTTATCATTCAAGAATGAAGAAAGTTCAAGGTCTCCTGTGTGAATTCCTCTTAAACTGAAGAAAAAGGGTAGGGGAAGGGTGTGGAGAGGGGTTTACACAATATAATTTAATACTAAGACAAACCACATATAAAGGAATACGCAGATCAGATGTATAAGAAATGAAATCAAACAAAAGTTCTTGATATTTAGTGTACTAATATGTGAATAGAGGCGCAAAATTGGAACCTATTTATATATGACATGTAAATAAATATGGTCGGTGAACAAATTCTGGGAACTGAAGTTGTTTACTCAAAAGTTAATACAATCGACTGAAGGCTCCATAAAGAGGAATATGAGTAGTAATAAGTAAGAATAAGAGTGGGAAAATATTTATTAAAAAAATGGTGACTAATAACTTGAACACAAGATGCAGATGATTACCTTGTCATATTTAGAAGTGGTGGTTCATCTGGATATTTTTTTTGTGTGCGAGAAAATTAAACCCAACTGAACTGCAAGCAAAAACTATTGTTATTAAGGCAAAATGTCTTTTGAACTAAGACAAAAGCAAATAGAGGTCTAGTGAAAACATAAATGGTATATAAAATCCAAAACATGGAGTACTTTTTGAATCATCTTCACCGTCCTGTTGACAGAGACAGACCAGTACAGTTAAGATCAGAAGAAAGATAAACAGCATCTCTTTCTCCGAAAAGATAAGATATATCCTCTCTAAAATAGACATTACTAATAACTAAAAACAATTCCTCTTTCCCCTAATGAGAATAGGTACCTGTGGAGATAGTGTAATTTGAAAGCAATGATTCGAAGTGTTTAGCCCACTTTCACTGGAATGAATTTCTGGAAAATTATCAAACAGAAAACAGTGCTTATTGCATGGTGTGGGTATAAGGAATGGAAAGTAATAATTTGACAAATTAAAAACAAATGTAAAAAGTATGAACCCTATGAACCTTTAAACTCATCCATAGGTATGGCTTCCAGTCATCCAGTGCTTCAATGTCCATCTCATTGTCCTGCAGTACACGTTTTCTATTCTAGAATTTCTTTTTGAAGTGGTCTACAGATGCAATGAAACTGTACTGGCACGTTTGTTTTAAGTGGTCGTGTTTCCCCCCTGACAGACCTAAGGTACATTCCAACCAGCAAAATTACAAATCCTCAGTCTTGATTTACCTTTCAAGATTTCTAATAAACTTAAATCAATATATGATAAACTACACCCAAGGAAAATTACCCGTCTAAAATTCAGTTGATATCATAAAAGAGTGACAAACATCTAAAAACAGCGTTATCAATATAAATCACCGAATGTAAATTTCTTCAACGAATAAACAACATACTCATCATCATGATTAGAAGTATACATAGGAATTGAGCGTTAAAAATCGAATCTTTGGAAGAATTACTGGTCATGGCTGTGTAATTCTTTTACTTGAAGTCCCTTATACCCTTTCCCAAATTTACAGGGTCGAAAACCTATATAGTTGAAGCGGGAGACCACTGAATTTCCTTGAGTTAACAAGGATACGCTCACAGAGAGAGCATGGTACGAGCGTGCTGTTAAATCCAATCAGAATCAATCAGATCCGCTGATTAAAATCACATTCTCATGACCAGAGAAGTATTATGGTAGAGCGGGCCCACTTATACGAACGTGCCTTAGAAATTAAAATTAAGTTAGACTTATAAGTACTAACGTTTTTAAGTTGATTTATAAGTTAAAAATTAAGTTATCAAATTATTTGATTGATAATGATTTATAAATTAAAATTAAATATTAAATTATTAAAAATGATATTAATAAAAAAAAAGACAAAATAGAAGATAAATAAAATAGACATTATATTTAGTTAAATTAATTTATTATATAAATTATTTTAAAATAAATTATAAATAATTATTTACTTAAAATTCAACTTATAAGTAAAAAGTAAGTCATTTTTGAATAAGAGAATAATAATAAATGACTTCTAAATTAATTTGACCGACTTATAAGTTAATTATCTTGTAGAGATAAGTAATGTAATTTTTTCTCTCACCACCTTAATTTTTTAATAAAAATAGAAACCCACAAAATATCTCTCTCCTCTGAAGGCTCTTCCCGTCTCAGAAACGGTACGCCGATCTAATTTCAAAACAGAGATAGGCACACACCCCAGTTCATTGTTTCTTCTTTCATCTACTTCTGGAGAAAGGAGAATAAAAGTGACACGAGACCCTTTTTCTATCTACTAATTATTTCTTCCGTTTTCCCGTCGTTTTTGTTGTCTCTCCAGATCTATCACTCTCTCCTCAATAAACCCTCCATATTTTTAGGTTTTCTTCTCTTTCCTCTGTCCTCTCTCTTTTCACTGTGATTTTATCTGATTCTTTCGTAGTTATTGAATTTTTTATTCTATGTATTCTGATATATATGGGTTTTGTGTTGCATGCCGGATTGGAAGTTTTGCTGTTTATTAAATTAGTTTTTTTTCCTTTTGTTTTTCGTGATAGGGTTGTTTTATTAGAGTCTGAGCACATGTACATTTGAACATCAAGAAGGGTTTTTGATTATTTTGGGGCTTTTGTCTTGTTCAGGGATGGAGGGTTGAGATTATATTTGGAGATTGTTTCAATGGGTGCTGGTGAAGAGATGGGGATTTCTGGTGAGGCAAAAACAATGGGCATTGATGAGTCGGTGGGTGGGTTGGTTTGGGTTCGCAGGCGGAATGGGTCATGGTGGCCGGGACGGATTTTGGGTGCAGACGAGCTGCCGGAAAATAGTTTGGCTTCCCCGAGATCTGGTACTCCCGTGAAGCTTCTTGGAAGAGAGGATGCAAGCATGTAAGTGCCTGCTTATTGTTATTATTATTACTATTATAATGTCAGTGTTGTAGTTTAGGAGTTGAACTTAATATGATTTATTCCACGTATTAGGTTGTTTTCTGAAGGATCTTGGTACTTATTGTGGCCCTTGTCCATGATTATTGTGAATTTGTGTCGAGAGATGATTTATGTGGTACTGAATAAAGGTGAGAGATAGGATATGTGGTATTGAATAGAGGTGAGAGATAGGTTATGTGGTACTGAATAGAGGTGTGAGTAGTATATTTATTCTCTTCACTGCACAAATACCTCAGGAGGTAGTGGGGTTTCAATTCTTTCATTTTAGGCCAACTCCATGATTTATTTCACATTATGAATTGTAGATTATTGTAGACTTGCAGTATTCTTGAGATGTATTTACATGTTGTATTTGCTGAATATGTGTTGATTTTGTGTCTTTATTTAGTTATCAAGGCTCTTTGTGGGCAAATATACTGTGGTGGTCATTCTGTTGAGAAATAGAGTGGTTCTTTTGGATTTGTTATGTTATCTGCTGTGGCAGCTATCTGAGGCATAGCTATTTCTAATCTTCTGCAGGGTTAGAGGAATCCTTTTTTTGACTTTTTTTTTTGTTATTTCTCCCCTTCTGTCTTTTACTTGTCTTTTTCTT
Organism: Panax notoginseng; assembly: GCA_016801055.1. Classification (NCBI taxonomy): domain Eukaryota; kingdom Viridiplantae; phylum Streptophyta; class Magnoliopsida; order Apiales; family Araliaceae; genus Panax; species Panax notoginseng. The sequence continues at coordinate 290,456,024 of CM029012.1, read as the reverse complement.
TTTTTTTTTTTGAATTTTTTTACTTGGTGAACTTCTTCTCATCCTTCTTGGTAATTTTTCGTTTTCAATCATTGAAGTTCTTTTCCTGTCTGAACAAAGAAAGAAAGAAAGAAATACTGTCTTGGTCAAAATATGCATCAAAACATATCTCACCCACTATAATTTATAGATAAAGTCGGATGTGGTGTGTAAGACTAAACATGCTTATTCCATGCACTAAAATGTCCATGAAAAGAGCATATGTTGTCAACTACTAACTACTAAGTAATCCTTATGGCTTGATGAATATGTCAGGCCAGGGATAAATTGGGAAGGAAAAAATAGTTAGTCTATTCTAGAATTAGATATTTTGTATGCACATGAATTGCACATGGGTGGTTAGTTGGCATATGTGTGTAAGTTAAGAGAGTGGTGTAGGTTAAGAGTATTTACACTTTTTCAGCATGTTAGTAGTTATATATATGCGTGTAATTGGTGGAGTAATAGTCAAGCTTTTGAATATTATGCATTTTATGTATGGGACCAACTTGTTAAGCTTTCTCTCTATCTCTGTCTCATGAATTCAATGAAAAATAATTGAGTCCTCCTTCCTCCCTTATTCTCTGAATTCTCTCTTATTTCTATATCTATTTCTATTTCTCTCTTATTTCCTAGTTAGGCTTTAACAAAGGCCTGACAAATTGGTATCAAAGCTCAAGTCCTATCCAAACTCATCGTCTTCTTCCTCTACATCCTCTGTTCTTCTCGATCTTCAACCTCTGATTTCTGCTTCTATACCCTTCTATCTGAATTCTATCTCTTTTGCCTTCTTCCAGCCAATGTTCTAAAAGGCGGGCGGGGTCCCTTTCGATTTTAAGCCAATTTTAATATTTTATCTTACACTTATCCAAACAAAACAATAATATAAAACAAAACAATCTATAATAAAGATAATAAAGGCTTTTGCTTAAAGTTCAAACACATATCTTTAACGTATTAGTTTTATTCATAAACAAGATTGCTATTAAATAATAAAATTTAAAATCTCAACAATTTAAGAATTTAAGAATTCAATTCAATATTAAAACTTAAAAAACTAAATATAAATTTAAGAATTATATTGAATTAAACTAAATATTACAAATGTATCATCATTTATATAATTTGAAGTTGGTACAAGTTCAAAAAATTATAACTATAATAAAATTATCCATTTTGGCTTGATCTTGTTCACTTCTTGTTGTGATTTGATATGCTAAAATCTACATTATGAATATGGTAAATCATTAGAAAAATAAATATATCAAGATTTGGTTTGGGTAGTTATTAATTTTTTTATAGAAAAACTCTCCGCTTAGGCCCTGCCTAATTTCATGGAGAAATTTTTTGGCCTAGGGCAGGAGTCGGGGGGTCTAGCGCCTTGGCGGCCTCCTTTAGAACACTGCTTCAAACACTACCTAGAACCAACACAAAACCATCGGCAACATAAAATAGATCTTAGAGACTGTTTTTCTAGTGTACTTGCAACTCAGCGAACACAAGTGTTAATTCACTTGTTTCAGGGATTAAACACTTCCATCTTACTCGTTCCTATCACATACAGATAGGCCATTCCATAAAACTCATTTACAACATCACTCACACAACACATTTAATTCATGTTTTTCTTGTTCTTCTCTGTCGGTGATTTTTTTTCCAGATTCTATGAATTAGTTGTGTTTGATCTATTTTGATTTGTGTTAGGTGATTCGTATTAAGTTGTTTCAGTCGTAGAGTCTTACAAATTGTTCCAATCGCAGAGTCTAAATTGTAGAGTCTTACAAGTTATTTTAATTGAAGAGTCTTGCAAGTTGTTTCAGTCGTAGATTCCAATAAGTTGTTTCAATCGTTTTACTAGTGTTCTAGTCTACGATCGTAGAATCTTATAAGTTGTTCCAGTCAATGATCGTAGAGTCTTGTCAGTTGTTCCAGTTTACGATCGTACAGTCTTATAATTTGTTTCCGTCTACGATCGTAGGGTCTTATAAGTTGTTTCCGCCTACGATCGTTTTAGTCTTCCAATTCTAAACTTGTTTGGCCAAGGATATTTTGTTCGTTTCACGGAGGAAGTCCACTTCTCACTTAAATAGCTACTCAAGCTCAATTACTCTTACTCAAGTAGTGTTGCTATTGCTTGAATTCATTTTCAAACTCGGAATCACAATATGTTGTTTTGTGACTCATTTTCTCTCTACTCTCTATAAATATGGTTGGTCCTTCACAAATGTTGCAGCAGGATTTCATAAACTACATGGAGTACACCAATTAGAAATTGCAACTCATTGATGAGAAAATGGACAACTTCATGGAAAGTATGAATTAACTGCTGAGACAGAGGAGCCCAGGCAATGATGATAGGTTTGAAAATCCTTTTGGGGATAATGGAAGGGGCAAGAGGCTTATGCATATGGGGCAAAGGAGGGATAAGGGCTTCTTTAGAGACCCTAGGCATGCTGAATAAGAAAAAAAAGGAAATATGGAGAAGATGATGCTTAATGGAGGAGGAACCAAAATAATGATGATGGTAAAGAGGAGAGAGAACTTAAACATCTTAAATTGGTGTTCCCATTATTTGCTGATGGTGATGATGCTAAGAGCTGGATACTGGATTGCGAGCAATATTTTGACATATATGGGATTCATTTTCATAGGAGGATTGGCATAGCTGGGATGCATCTCCATGGTTATCCAAAATATTGGTAAACATATGATGTTCATTGAGACGTGAGGAAAACATATATGAACAATTTAAGTTGTTGAAGCAAATAGGAACTGTGAATGAATACTATGATGAGTTTGAAAGTCATAAGGGGAGACTACTTGAGAAGTTGCCTCACTTAACTGAGGACTTCTTTGTGGAGAACTTTGTTGGTGGACTGAAAGATGAAACCAAAAAAATAGTAAAGGTGATTGACGCAGAAACTTTATCCCAAACCTAAAAACAAGCTAAGTTCTATGAGAGTCCTATTCCTAAACTTGCCAACACCCTCAACTATCCTAAACCACAACCCACACCTACAAAAAGGAACTCCCTACACCACCACCAACTCCAAAACTCCTATGCTCACCTATTTTATAAATGACTTTAACAAGCTTAAACCTATTATTGCAACTCAAAGAGATGAGAGAATTGTGATGAGAAGTACACCATTGGACAACAATGCAAAGCTCCTCAGAATTTCATGATCACATGTGAGGATTTCCAGAACTGTCAAGACTTTCAAGAGTTTGTAGAATACTCTGAACCTCCCCAATATGATGAAGAACCAGACTGAGAGGTTACAAAAAATTTACTATCCAAAGAGCATATTCCCTTACACTTTGTTTCTGAGTTTTGAACAGAAAAGAAAAGAATAGAAAACTTAAATTAGAACAGAAAAGAAAAGAATAGAAAATTTGAAGTTTTCCTTTGTGTTGTTTCTGAGTTTTTAATAGAAAAGGATAGAAAATGTAAAATTGAGGACATGAGTTGTAATTTAAAATTTATTATATTAAAAGTTGAGGATAATATGGGAATTATAAAAATATTACTTATTCTAATTTCTTTTCCGTCCAAATCAGGTCAATTTTGGACGGAAAGTTTTGGCAGAAAAAGTGGCCAAGTTTTCTATCAATTTCTTTTCTTTTCCGTTTATTAAAAAACTCAGAAACATAAAAATTGGAATGAAAGCTTAAATTTTTCGTCCATTTATTTTGTTTTCTGTCCATTTTAAAACTCAGAAACAGAGCGTTAATGCTCTTGAAGGTCAAGTTAGACCCAAAATCATGAAAATGATTGATTATATTGAAAAAAAGTCTATATCAATACTCATTGATGGGGCAGTACCCATAATTTCTTGAATCCTACAACAGCATAAAGGCTCAAATGTGCTCTAGAACCCACCTCACCTGTGATGGTTTCTGTGGCAGATGGTAGTTAACTCCCTAGCAGCCAACAATGTTTGTAGTTAAGGTGGAAAGTGGGAGAATTTTTTTCAAGGATGAAGTGAGAATACTACCTCTGGGAGGATGCAACATGGTATTAGGAGTTTAGGCCAACCACCTTTGACTATGAGAAGCTAACTTTACAATTCAAGTATGGAGCAGAAGTGATACAACTACAAGGGCAAATAAAAAAACATGCGCAGAATCACACTAGAAGGTGTGGTCCAACGTATCAATGAGGAAGAACATGGGTTCCTAGTGATTGTGCAACCACTCCAAACCAACTCTAGTTGTTATTCCTTAAACTATACCACTACAGACCCAAAATGCAGTCCTTGCTAGAAGAATACTAAGATATTTTTCAAGGCATGCGACTAGAAAGATCTATGGACCATAGCATTCCTCTTAAAGCCATCTCTTTACCTTTCTCCATCAGACCTTATAAGTGCTCTTATGACCAGAAAAATGAAATAGAGAGACTGGTGCTGGAAATGCTACACACAGGATTCATAAGACCAAGCCAGAGTCCATACGCTTCTCCCTTGCTCCTAGTTAAGAAAAAGGATGGCAGTTAGAGATTTTATGTTGACTACAGACACCTCAACTCTCTAACCATCAAATTCAAAAATAAATATCTTAGTACAAGGGGCAAAATATTTTACTATGTTGGACTTAAGGGGCTGGGTATCACTAAGTCAGAATGAAAGAAGAGGACATTGAAAAGACAACATTTAGGACACATCAAAAGCTATTCAAATTCACCGTCATGCCATTTGGGTTATCTAATGCCCCTGCCACATTTCAAAATTTGATGAATTAGGTGTTTTAGCCCCTTCTTAGTAAAAATGTTTTGGTGTTTTTTGATGACATCCTAATTTATTTCAAGGATTTGGATGTACACTATAAACATCTTCAAGAGGTATTTCAGATTCTAAGGGACAATCAGTTGTATGCTAAAGGGAGCAAATGCACCTTTGCACAACCTTAAGTGGATTATTGTAATTTCTAACACATGGATGAACCCAACAAAAATTCAGGATGTACTAAATTGGCCTGAACCAAGAACCATCAAGCAACTAAGGGGTTTCTGGGACTTATAAGATGCTATAGGAAATTCATAAAGGGCTTCTAACTAAACCCCTAACTTCTTTGATACAAAATGAAAAATTTGGTTGGAATCCAGTGGCTCAACTTGCTTTCACAACCCTTAAAAAAGCTCTCACTACTTCTCCAATTTTGGCATTACCATACTTCCTCAAGGTCTTCGAAATTGAGACTGATGTATCAGGAACAGGGATCGGAGCCATTCTAATGTAAGAAGGCAGACCCTTACTTATTTTAGTAAAGCTTTGGGTTCTAAAGCTAAGAATTACTCAACCTATGAGAAGGAACTAATGGGTGTAGCTGAAGCTATTAAGAAATGGTCTTCTTATTTAGGACAAAGACAGTTCGTTATCAAAACAGACCATCAGTCCTTGAAGTACTTTTTAGAACAGAAGGTGGTGACCGACCTGCCTGCAACAAAGATGGATGAACAAGCTTCTGGGATATGATTATATCATCACATACAAGAAGGGAAATGATAACCCAGCTGCAGATAGTTTGTCCAGGAAATTTGAAGAGGGAACAAACTAAGAGCTCATTCACGAGGACATGAATGTTCTAAAGGAAGAGGGAATGTTGGGCCAGGGGTAAATTGGGAAGGAAAAGATAGTATATTCTAGAGTAGTTAGTATATTATAGAATTAGATATTTTGTATGCACATGGGTGGTTAGTTATAGCATGTGTAGGTTAAGAGAGTGGTGTAGGTTAAGAGTATTTGTACTTTTTCAGCATGTTAGTAGCTATATATATGCGTGTAATTGGTGGAGTAACAGTCAAACTTTTGAATATTATGCATTTTTTGTATGGGAACAACTTGTTAAGCTTTCTTTCTCATGAATTCAGTGAAAAATAATTGAGTTCTTCTCCTTCTTCCTCCCTTATTCTCGCTGAATTCTCTCTTATTTTAGTCTCTATCCCTGTTTCTCTCTTATTTTCTAGTTGAGGTGTCATGCAATAGAATTTAAGCATTATAGCATTTAGGTCTACAAACATTAATACCTTTCAAATAATCTTCTCAAAGTTTTCCATCTTTGCGAAATAAAGAAGTAGAATCCAAGTTGTAAATGAATTAATTGACTAAATTATATATGAAACACGAACTATCTCTTAATAACTTAATGTACTCAGTACTCTCCTTCCGTTTCTCTTCTAAATAGTTGGTCTTTCATGTTTGGTTTATGCATACATGTTTCTGCAGGTCTGCACTGAAGTGACATTTTAGTGCTGTCTAAAGTTACTGGTTTGTCTTGATTATATGTAAAGTGACTGCCTTAATAATATACTCCCTCTTTCCCATAGAAGATTTCTTTTTAAGTACATCATTCACACTAATTAAGAAAAATCAAAGTAGTTAGAGTAGTTATAAGTTTTAATTTTATCCACAATGAACCCCATGCAAGTATAAAACGATTCTTTCTTTTTCCTAAAAGGAGTGAACCTATCTTGAGTCTTTATATAACATTTTGAATTGTGTACTTTAAACATCTTTTGGGGGACAATGTTTTTTTTTGTACTTCAGAGATTAGACATCTTTTGTGGGTGGGAGTATATTTTTGTATGAGATATGCGAGACATGTCCTTGTATTGGAATGTTAGCCTAGTGAGATACAGTATTTTAATAAATTGCTTTTTTCTTTGTAGAAGGGTCAATTTGTATTACTTAGTGCAGAGTGTGATATCTTGATCTTCTGTTTATTCGAGGTGTTCCGTTGTGCTGTTCTACTCTTGTGTGCATAATGTATAAGATGTGTGTCTCTGCATTAACCTAAACCTTTGTCTTGTTTTGGATAGTAGTAGTTCTTTTCATTTATAAATCTGTTGACGAGTTCGATTTGTGATTATTGGTTCAGAGACTGGTATAATCTCGAAAAATCTAAACGGATCAAGGCATTTCGTTGTGGAGAATATGATGAGTGTATTGAAAAAGCTAAGGCTTCTGCAGCTAACTCTTCTAAGAAAGTGGTGAAGTATGCACGAAGGGAAGATGCAATTCTTCATGCTCTTGAGATTGAAAGTACTCGACAAGCCGAAGATCGCCCAGACACTTGCTCAACAATGGATAAACCTAGTGAAGATGGTATGGAGGAACCGCCTACCCCTTTACTGCCTGATGAAGAAACTGATCCTATGGCCGAAGAATTGAGTAGTTTTGAAGGCAACTCAAATTCAGGACAGGAATTGTCTCATTCTGGCGTTTCATTTGAAGAGCCAAATCAAATAAGTGTTTTGAAGGAGCAATCTGCACAGGGAAGGCGAAGAAGAACCCCATATGATTCAGAGGATGATGCAACAGAAGGTATAAAGCGTATGAGAGGACTTGAGGACCTGGGTATGGGTGTAGTGTCATCCTTTAAAAGGAAGAGATCTCAAGTGGCAAATGTTCATGAATTCATGAAAAGGAAAAACCGTCGCCGTCAACTAACGAAGGTTTTGGAGAGTACAGTTATGGTGACAGTGCCTGTTATGTGTGAACCACTTGCCAGTCCGATGGGATCATCAATCCTTGGAGCATCTGACAGCAAGGTGTCTGGGTTAGAGTCTAATGAATCTAAGAGAAGTTTTTCGACAGTAGTCAACAATAATTCGGACAGTACTGGAGAAAATGGGACCTCATTAAATGCATCTGAACATGCTAGTGATGCTTTACTTATCAATTGCAAACAAAAGGAGAATGAAATTTCTAGCATGTTGGGAATACCTGAAGACGATCCTTCCAACAGGTTATTTGATGTGCCATTTGTTGGGGAGGATAAGCATCTTGCAGGTATTCTTGATCATAATTATGTTTCAATTCGGTTTATATATCTTTTTTTGTGCAATTTTTATTATGAATAATGATTTTAACATAACATAAATATCAAGAAGAAATGTCTTTGTCTTCTTTAAAATTGTTTCTGCAATTTGTGATAATTCATGTGAACACCTGACCAGATTCTTTCGCACTGTGTCTTCCCGCAGTGTGAAGAATCATCTGTTTACCAATGTCATGAAGACTAGAGTAGAATGGTGTGCTAACAATCACCAATTGGCTTTTTTACGTAATATAATCAATCAAATTCCTCTCTTAATTTTTTTTGTTTGCTCAGTTTCAAATATGGATGATATTATGTGAATACTGTCCTTAATGCTTGCCCATGAGGGCCCCCATGCTGTGCAACACTACCTGTTTACACTCATCATGAAGATTAGAGCAGATAATAGTCAACATCTGAAGTTCTAATTTTATATCCTCAAGTATACTTGGTCACCAACATCTACTTGGTTCCCAAGTCTCAGTCTATCCATATATGGTCTAATTGCTTTGTTTTAGGCAGTGAATGAATTAATGAAGAAAAATCTTTTCCTTGGGCGTGATATTCAAGATCCATAGGTATGATGTCTGGATTATCCTCCTCCTGGTTTATTCTTCTTATTCTTTGCAACATAACTTACAATCTAATTTCCCCCCTCTTTGCCCTGCATCAATCTTTGCATGTTCATATGCAATATATTTTAAGAGGAATTATCTTTGCCGTGAAATGTTTCTGTCAACCATGAAATTAGGTAATAACTTGAAACGATGATTGTACCTTCATTTGTTTAACCCTTGTAGACAGTAAACTTGTCGTTTGTGCTTGTATTTCAATACCTCTTCACTATCCCTGTTGTCTGTGTATGTTTTCAACTTGGATTCTTTTTGGTGTCTCTGCTCCTGTGCTTGTGTCACATCTTTATAAATGATAGCGGGCTCCTGGAGTTGTCTGTTTGCCCATGCTCCTGTATACTGCCGTTTTAATGTTAGTTTACCATTTTTTCATACCCGTTGTTTGTAGCATGATGAATCCATATACTGATCTGCCAATTTTGTTTCACCAGACTTTTCTTCAGTATACCTATCTAGTGCATCTCAGAAGCCGCAGGTAGGTGCTGGAGCGCAATCTAGTCAAAGCAGTCAAGTTGAAACAGTATCTTTGGGAAATGAGGAATTCAATGAGTCTGGTTCAACCAGTTCAGGTGCTGCGGATACAAAGATTATCAACAATAGAATGGAGAAAGGTTCATCAAAGTGGAAGTTAAAAGGAAAAAGAAACTCAAGAAATACAAGTAAACATAGGAAACAGGGGTCAAAAAAATCTGTGAATGTGGATGGTGAATCAAACGGTTACTTGGCAAGGGATATTGATACTTCCCTCATTTCTGACGGTTTTACCTGTCAAGTTAAGTCCAGATCAATTTCTGAAACCCAGGTTGACGAGTTCCAAGGTTGGAGCAAGCATATACCTCATAAAGAACCACAAAGGTTGCTACCCTATCGCCAGTCCCGTTTTACAATCAACCCAAAATATCAGTCGTCGGAATTCCCTCATAGAGTGTGTGATCCTGATTCTTATTTGTATGATGTTAACCTGGAGGTGAAAGCCAGCTATCGTCCTCAGCATGTTCCTTATATTTCTCTCATGAGTAAATTGAATGGTCAGCCCATCATTGGTCATCCACTAACTGTTGAGGCTTTGGATGATGGGTTTTGTGATCTGCTGATAGGTGGCTCTGATCATTATAGTAGTAGCTGTTACTTGGATGAAGACGAAGATGCATATGCTTTGCAAGGTGTGGATATGGTTTATGAGGGGAAGCTGAATCCAGGTGGTGGAAGGATTCCTAGGAAGCATATTTCATTGCAACCACGTGTTTCCTCTTGTAAATCACCCAAGTCGAGGAAAATTGGGCTCTTATCTAAAAAGATCCGGAAATTGTCTTCACTAAATGGTTCTCACAAACAGAGTGTTGAAGAGAAGAAACCAGTGGTAAAGAAGCTCAAGGGACCTGCTATAGCTTGTGTTCCATTAAAAGTAGTGTTTAGTAGGATAAATGCAGCACTGAACTGTTCGATTCGACCTGTGCACAGCGTGTAATGACCTTGAGCAACCTGTGAAATTTGTTTATTGCAGATTAAAGTTGCAGTAGCTGCAAAATGGCTTTTTTCTTATATAAGTAGGGATTTTGATTCAATTAGGCAGCCTAGTATTCGAATTTTGTTTTCCAACTATGCCCAATTTTGCAGCCCTTGTATATTCTGCCCTGCAGGTAGAAGATTGCTCTGTTCATATAATAATGTCATGACATTACAGTGTAGGAGTGCGTGGGGCCAGGAGTAAAATTGAAGTGATATAATGCTAGGCTGCTTTTGATCGGTGTATATAAATGCAACAATAGTCGAGCTGTAAAGATGGTGCATTTTGATGTTAGATTTTGGTCATTTGACATCAGTTTCATATCTTGAATTTGACCTGACAGGAAATTTGGTCTATTAGTCCTTTTTTTTGTTTTGGAGGGGGGGGGGGGGGGATGGACCTGGTAAAAGAGGCTTGTCGTATTGCCTGATTTTCCGGTTTAAAACATGAATTAGCTCGTGCATAATGCTTTGCTATGCTAATTGCTAATACTGAACACATTTAGGTCCAAATTGAAATATTTTTCGTTCTATGTTAAAAGTTCTTATTATTATTTTAGGTAGTTTTATGTTAAATATCTACTTTTCTTTCATAATTAAATTTTTACACATTTTTTTCAATTATGCTCGTAACATTAAATATCTCATACTTTTTTTATTTTAATTCTCTCTCCATATTTAACAAGTATGAAGAGAGAATATTTTGAATTGAATTACTAGAAAGTCACTATCTCACCTACATTAAAAATAATTAATGACATTATTATGAGTAATTTTGTCATTTCATTCCTCTTCTTTATGCGTGAAAAGTTCATCATTACTTTTATCCTTGGACGGAGAGAGTATTAATTATCATTATTGACTTTTAAAAGTAAACATAATCAATGACAATTTTTTCTCTAATTATAATAGTTTGCATATAGTCTACAATATTTGGCATTGTATTAATTAAAATTAAACAAAATTAGGTCAATTTTAAGTTTAATAATATTACAAATTATTTTAAAAAGTTAATAAGAATCTTATATTTTAAAATAAAAATATAATTTAATCATTTGAATGATGAAATTATAGTTGAAAACTTGAAATGCTGCTATAATATCAAATCTCATTTGTGTACCTTATTCTCTTTTATTAATAAAATACTTTATATGATCCAAAATATAAAGGCCTAAATATGGATTAATACTTGAATTTTTAATTTTTTTTCTTCTCATTTTGGAGATTATTTTTTTAATTAAAAGATTAAACTCTTAATTTTTTTTTTTCACTTTGGAGATTGTCTTTTTTATTTTTTTAATCAGAGAATTAAATTTTTAATTTTTTATGATTATATGTGATTGATAGTACAGGTCAGACATTGATGTCATGACAGCCACCATGTACACTTGTATTCTAAAAAAAAGTAGTAAATATATCAAAATTTTTGTCATTCATTAAGTCAATTAGACATAAACGTAATATAATGAAACCATATGGGCAGATTCAGGAATTAGCGCAAATGTGTCTATGATCTAGGGTTTCATTAGCAGTACATAAAGTAATTTTCGATATCTGTCCACTTTCCAAAATATCTCTCCCAGCGAAGGCCGTCGAATCAAAGCCTAGAAAACCTTCTCCTGGTACTCTCTCTCCGTCTCTCTTCCATATATAATATATACACACTTTTATATGATTCTAAATTTGTGAATGCAGGAAATGACGACGGTACCAGGGCAGCTGATATGGGAGATTGTGAAGAAGAACAATTCGTTTCTCGTAAAGGAGTTCGGTAACGGAACTGCCAGTGTCCAGTTCAGCAAAGAGCCCAACAATCTCTACAATCTCAACTCCTACAAACACTCTGGTAATTTTTACTATTGTCATTTTATATAATAATTTTTTCTTTTTATGTTATTGCCTATTGCATTATAAGTTCTCTTCGATGAGTTTCGAGAAAGGTCGAATATAAGCTTAAAACTTGGGTTGCCTTTATATTTTTGTTGAACATTTGATTGTTCTATTTAACAATTCCAAATATTGTTTCATTATCTAAAAGTATATAATAAATATATTATATAACATTCGATTTTAGATTTATCTTTTTTCTTACTGCTCTTCCTCTTCTTTGTAGATTTTTCAGGGGTTTTGTTATTAGAAGAAGATTTTTTAGAAGAGCGTTTTCGATAAGGTCTAAAAGTTTTAGAGCTGTGCTGTTTTCTAGTTTTATGAGGATACTATAATTTTGTATCATAAGAGAACTGGTCACAGAATTCTCCTATCTCATGTTTTTTAGTAAGATTCTGTTTTTTCATTAATTGTTGAAGTTTTATATCATTACATAAAGATAAACCTTCTTCAATAATTACTGAAATGAGATGACCATAAGAATACTGGTCATAAGGGATACTCATACGGTCATGCTTATCTCTAAGCTTTTTTCGGACTTTTTCAACAAAGAAAGTGGGAAGGCCATCAATAAACTTGGCTTTCTAATGTTCACTGTTAGCGTCTCATCTCTGCATGACTTTCATCAAAAAGTCATCTTTGTACCATCTAAAATGGGTTAAAGATGGGCATCGAAGGTTCTGAAGGAGCTCACGGCTTCTGTCAGTGTTCATCTGACCAGGTCCAACAAAATGATGAAGAATTGCTTGAACAAGAGTGTAACAAGCATCTTCTCTTGTAAGAAGACTGGTAATAGGATCAAGTTCTTCTTTGTAGGATTGAAGAACTTCGGTTCTTTGGTTTGTAGTGAGCACATTATCCCACCATCCTTTAAGGATGCCGGTAAATTCATTAACTAAGAAACGACAGATCTGGTGATCTGTATTATCATTCTGTTTACAGACAGTTGCATACATCATGATATGATGGATGGTTTCGAAGATTTGATATTCTGTCTTACCATCAATATTCCATTCATAAATGGTTTTTCCATGGTAAGATTTTTGAGTATGAAGAAAGTTTTCTTCATACAGAATATCCTGGGGAGTAGGTCTAGAATAGTAATACCTACTAGGTCCGGTTAGAGCCATACGATTAACTGGTTTCTGACTATAAGTAGTTTTATTAACATTCTGCATATCCTGAAAGTTATTCTGGATTTCTAACAAATGACTAGGAGAGATATCATCAGGGCTATCTGTATCACTGTCAGTATTGTTACTGGTGGAAGAGGAGTGTCCAGAAATAATATTAATTTGAGAAGTAGTAGGTGCAGTTGTGAGTTTTAAATCTTTCATTTTGTTTAAAAGATTATCAATAAACTCGTCAGATTTAGAAGATTTCATTTTAAAATTACTGACTTCTAATGGCGGTTTTATGGTTACAGGTTGAAGGTCAGGCTTGTGGGGGAACAACTTGACAATTTTCATTAATATTATAAATTTGTTCCTCGATTCTGGTTAACTGTTTTCCTACAGTTTGAAGAAATAAATTAGTATAATTATTCTGTTTGGACAAGGGTAAAATATCTTTTATTTTCACCTCTTCTTGTTGATGGGGTATTTCAGATATATCAACATACGGGTTGATGACCAAAGGTTTTAAGTTATCATTTCCTGGACTAAGTTCAAGGGACTTAGGAGGGGGATGGATTGGATAATATTACCATTAGTGGTGATCCAGTCCTTTTGAATTCCAGTTAAAACATTTAATTAATTTTCAGTGTAAGATTCTGACTTTAACACGAAATCACAATACCATTTAACAAAAGATAGAATACACTGATTTTTATTCAGATAAGCATAATAATTAGCTTTAATTTCTGCTAATTTTTTAGTGTCATGATTTTTAAAATACCAATTTCTAAAATTCTGGTATTTATCCTGCATAAACTCTTGGTTTAAACATTGACGAATTTTACTATTGGGAGAAAAATCCATTAACATTCAAAATTCATATCACTAGCAGTTGGACTATAAGGTCTTCTATTTTGAGGAGTATTTGTTTCATAAATACCATGGGGTATTTGATTTTCAGAAATATGAATTCCTCTAATCAAGTCTTCATTTTTAACAGACTCATTCTTAGACTCTTGATAGACAGATTCTAAAGGATCAGACACAGATTGTCTGGAGGATTCAGGAAAATCAATATTATAAGAAATATTATTAATAGACCGACTACGGGTAAAAGGTCTCTGAAATTTTAAATAAACATTTTCATTACTGGTTTGAATGACATCCTCTATGGACCGTCTAATTATAGGCCTGGTAGGAACAACATTAGTAATTTGCCATTGTTTTGGGAAAGTAATTTCTTCCCAAGGAATCATTCTGGGGATATCCACTTGACTACTAAAAAGATTAGTGTCTATAAGGACAGTATGTCCTTGTTGGTTCTGTTTACGGATATAAGGGTTTGAAGTAGTTAAAACTTTAAGATGAATACGGAATAATATGGCAAAAGGAGGAGATCCTGGAAGATATTCATAACCATGAGATATAATTCTCATCTCTAATACTTTTGACAAATTATTATCAGTTAAGGCTACACTTAAGTTCGGGTAAATATTGAAATATACTGGTCCATGAGCAAGACTAGTTTCAATAGCTCCCATAAGAGAGGCTTTCCAGTTGAGACACCTACCATCACGGAGGGTGCATTGAATACTGGTGTTTTGGCCAAGTAAAGTCAAGGGTTTAAAAGCTACTTGGACAAGTCCTATGTGAACATATTTATATTTTTGCAGAAAAGGGTATAAATCTTCAACATGCAATAAATATAAAATTTCATCATTATTCTGTAAAGGAACAGCATGCTCAAAAGTCTTAATTATTCTTTTGCTGATAAAATCAAAGGTTTCAATTTTGTAAATTGTTTCTGGTGTGATTTTAGGAATAGTCCATTTATCTAAGGTTTCCTTTACATCCTGATAGGCAATTAGTTCAGTTGCTTCTAAGGTAGAAGCTGAGGCATTAGCATTCTTTACCAAATGGTGGGATAAAGGTTTTAATCCAACATTACCAGAACTCCTTAAAACAATTAAGAATCACACCCAGGCTTGCCTTGATGTTATCCCGCAAAGCCTTCCTTCACCAGTACCAGTTAATCATTTTGTTAAAATCCAGGCAGATTTAAAACAAAAGTTTTCTAATCTCACTGAAACAGAATTAATTGTTAAAACTATGGATTACGTGAAGACTCAGTTCTTATAATCCCTAGTCCCGGATGATGTTTCCATGAAAACAGCTAGCGATGAATCTGAACAGGATGACAATCAATTTAATGTCCTAGCTGGAGAAAGTCAAGAACCCGAACCCACAATGGGAGACTTTTGGGATTCTCACCTCCATGATTTCTGAAAAATTGGAACAGGACAAGAAAGGAAAAGGAAAAGCATAAAGCTGTCCTCTAATAATCAGAAAATGACAAAAACAGCATCTCCACTTTTCAAAAAGTAAAGGCAGCTGCTCTCCATTACCAATAAAAGACGCCAGCTGTCCTCAATAATGCTCCACTTAACCGACAGGCTGTCTCACGCCTTCCACCTTCTACGGCTGAGACTTAAAGAAGGAAAGATAAGGATCACTGATCGACTCCACTGACAAGGACATGCACGATCCTTCTTATCTTCTAACTTGTATATATAGGGATACCTCACCCTTTGTTGAGGCAGAACTTCTTTCAGAATTTTCCTTTACTCTCTCTGTAAAATATTTGATATATATAAAAGTTTGAAGTTTAAGGATTTGCAGAGCTCTACTGTAAATTTAAATTATTGCTTTTGTTAATTATTATGTTTCGTTACTTGAGCTTTTAGATTATCATATAGATAACAGTAATCGTTATAAAACAGCATATCAAACTGCTACAAACAATTATAATCGTTCTTATTTTTTAGAACAGTTTAATAAATCTGAACAGTTAATTGTTTCAACCAGAGAAGCCATACAGGAAGAAACCTGCAGGCTTATAGTTTTGGGTAGACCCCCAATTCAACAGTAACTTCATGAGACCATATATGTAGTAATTTATCTGTTAATATATATTTAATATGCCTTTAAATTATCCATGTCATTTTATTAAATGAGACAAGTTTAAGTTTGATACTTGAATAAGTGGAACGTCACCCAAGTCGCGTTTAGGACTTTGCCTTTAGCCGTGTTGTGGCGTTGTGGCTTTTATCCTCTGTAAACCGTTGACAGACGTGCTTAAAGACTGAGTTGTCTTCTGGAAATATTTGGTAGGAATTAATCCTTCCTGAATACAGTTCATATCAGCGTCACTATCAACTAGGGCGATGGCATCTTTAATGATAAAATCCGGTTTGATGACAAGAGTAATTCTAATATACCATTTTTGAAAAACCACTTGATTCATAAGCATTAAATATTGTTCAGAAGACTCTGGTTTATCAGAAGATTCAGTTTTTGAGGATTCTACATGATTATCCTGTTTATTGTTTAACTGTCGTTTAATACTATTTAAATCATGGAAGATGATAGTATTAGTATTTTGTAATTGTTTTATTTCAGATTTTAAAATATTAATTTCGTTTTTAAGATCCTGAATAGTAGTGGGTTTTTCAGCGGTAGACACATCTTTCATGCGTCTCATAACTTCACGCATACTATACTGATCAATAGGAAGATTCTCTTCAGTTTTTTGATTTTTATAACAGATCTCTAAAAATTTTAATTTAATTTCGGGATCTTTAATATTGTCAGCTAAGTCAAGGAGAGATTTCTGGGTGTCAGTTAAGACATTGATGCTGGGCCCCCCAACATCTAAACCATTCATCTCAACGATGGCTTTCCAATAATCAGCTTCAGCACTTGTATTACGGTTATTAATTGTGCAGGTTTGGCACTGCTCGTTATCAGAATCATTATCAGATTCAGAATAGACTTCAGCTAAACCATTTTCGGAGCCAGACTCAGAACTACTGGTGGCTAAACAATTAATAATTTGCTGTTGGATATCCTCATCAAGGGACATCTCATTGAGTTTTTGTTTATTCTGGTAATCACAACGGAAATTCCATTTCCAAATCCAAGGGATACTGAATCGAATTATAAAATGGGCAAATAATTTAGACATGGATAAATCTCTATTTACTAGTATATGGGAATAGGCAGCTTGCCATTCCTTGAATGCTGTTTGTACCGATTCTGTTAAGGTTTCAATGGTAACACCAATCTTATCCCACCAAACGAAAAACCAGTTGGGAATTTCGTTTTTAAGGACATCAGGACAAACTCGGATGAACCAAGTATGGTTATGGATAGGATTCTGATAATAGAAAACTTGGGTAAAGGAATCAATATAATCCCAATAACTGTAACGGGTTTCTGTTGTATGACTGGATTCAATAGTACGGGTGGTATGAGGATTGATACCCCAATTAGCAAGAGGCATGATGCTCTTGACCGTTGTTTTACTGTATTGAATCGGGCTGGTGGATTTGTTAGGATCATGAAGCGTATGCTTAATGTCCATAGATGCTGTTTCGATGATAATCTGTTCATATACATATCGGTACTGATTAGGGGTGAGCAATCGGTTATAACCGAACCGAAATGGTTGTTCGGTAATTCTGTTATCCGAACTACAAACCGAAATTTGAAACTAACCGAATAACCGAATACCGAATTACCGAATGAACAATTCGGTAATTCGGATAATAACCGAACCTATCTATCCCAACAAAAAATCACAAAAATCTCTTCATCACAATGATCAGAAGTTGGTCCCTACTCTATATCAGAGATTCAAAAATCACAGGAACACAACTAATCCATGAAGGCATCATAAGGAAGTTCATCTCTTCACAAAAAGACACAAGTAAAGATACAGAAAAAGAACAACAGTCAAACAATAGAAGCAACAAAAAGTTGCATACCCAATTCATATAAACTGCAGTTAACACCACCAGCACCACCGCATGTGTACTGGTGGAATATTTTATTGACACACAAATTCAAAGCAGCACGAGTACAGAAAGATCTTCTCGCAGCAATTCTTCACACTGCTAATCTGAGATTTGGGATCGAGAAGCAAGAAGAGCCGAAGAGGTTGATTTGAGATCTGGGATTGGGAGGCTGGGAGCGGCGAAGAGGTTGATTTGATTTGAGATATGGGATTGAGACTTGAGAGATTGAGTGATCGAGATTCGAGATGAAGGATCGAGGCGATGGCCGATCGAGATGAAGGATCGAGGCGTGACTGGGTCTGGCCGTCTGGGGTTCTGCCGCTCCGGCTAGTGGGCTGTAAGCCTGCAACTGAGAAGTGAGAAAGCAAGAAATGAATAACCCAAAAGTGAAATGAAAGCTATTGGCTTATCCGGTTATTTAGATGTCATGTTAATATGATATTATTTTAATAATTACTTTGAAAGGCTTATCCGGTTATTTTCTTAGCAATGCTTATTCGGTTATTCGGTTAAACCGAATAACCTAAAAGTAATACCCGTACAAATTAACCGAAAACCGTATAAAAATTCGGATATAACCGAAATAGTAAAAATAACCGAATTGTCAGAATATTTCGGTTAAATTATTTCGGTTGTGTTCTGTTTTTCGGTTATACCCGTTTTTTGCTCAGTCCTAGTACTGATTAAAACGGGGAGGAGACTGTTGAGTCGTTAAATAACGTCTCTTTATCTCCTATGAATCTTTCATCCATTTTTCATCATTCTGTTCAATGAATAATACTGTTTCATCCACATTTACGTTTGGGATATACTGTTCTGGTAATAGGAGAACATCTTTTACTGTAGGTTGGCTAGAAGAAGCCGAAGAGTTGCTGGTCTGAGAATTCAGAGTAGGAAATTCTGTATAGTACGGATTAGCTCTGCCTCGGCCTCTTTGACCGCGGCCACGGCTTCTACTGGTCATTCCTGCAAGTATTCTCTGGTTAGAAAATTCGGTAAAGAATTCTGTTTTCCTTTGATATACTCAATATCAAAGTCAAATACTGATAAAATACTTTGCCAAGTGGCAAATATCTGTTTAGAAGCTAAATTTTGAACATCCTTTTTAAATATCTGTTTTGCAGCTGAGCAATCAACTCGAATTAAAAAGTGCTGATTTAAAAGATCATCTTGAAATTTTAAAACACATTTAACAATGAAAAAACATTCTTTCTTTATGGTAGGATAATTCAAAGAAGGTCCTTTCCAAACTCCTGAAGTAAAACGAATAAGATCCTCTTTATTACTGTTAGGATTAAATTGTTTTAGAATACCACCATATCCTGTATTAGAAGCATCAGTTTGAACAATCTTCTTCCATTCAGGATTGGGTAAAGAGAGGCAAGGTAACTGTTTAACTCTAGTTTTGATTTTTTGGACTGCATCAGTATGTTCAATAGTCCAAGGTAAAGGGTTCTTTCTTAACCGGGTGTACAGTATAGCAGCATCCTGGGAAAGATTAGGGTAGTAGTCTCTAATATAATTTAGACTTCCCAAAAATCTTTGCAGTTGATTAATATCTTTAATTTCATCCGAAAATTTAGATGCAAATTCAATACATCTGTCAATTGGAATAATAGTTCCATTGGAAATATTATGTCCGAGAAACCTGATTTTTGTTTGGAAGAGTTTCATTTTAGGGGTAGAAACTACCAAACCATTTTTGATGATAACATTTTTGAAAATGTTTAAATGCTTAATATGCTGTTCAATTGATGAAGAGAAGATTAAGACATCATCAATATAACAGATAAATTCAGTAAAGGGATTAAAAATATCATTCATGATGTGTTGAAATTCAGAAGGCCCGTTTTTGACGCCAAATGGAAGAACATTCCATTCATAATGGCCAAAAGGTACTGTAAAAGCAGTTTTGTAAGTATCATGTTCTCTGATTTGTATTTGCCAAAATTCTGATTTCATGTCAAATTTAAAAAAAATAGTGGCATCATGAAGTCTGTCAAGAAGGTCCTTATTTGGAATTGGATATCTAATCCATTGAAGAGCTTCATTCAGTGGCTTATAATTAATCACAAGACGGGGAGTTCCTCGTTCAATTTCAGAATTCTTATTGACATAAAAAGCTGTACAACTCCAAGGGGAAGTACTGGGTTTTATCAGCTTTTTCTGTTGAAGGGATTCAATTTCAGTTTTGCAAAGGAGTAAATATTCCTTCTTCATTTGACTGGGTCTAGATTTGGTAGGAATATTTTTCTCATTGAAATTAGGAATATAAGGGAGAGAAATAATATGTTTCTTCCTATTCCAAAAAGCATTTGGGACATCACTGCAGATTTCCGTTTGAAGGGTTTTGTGGATTAATTTTATTTTTCCCTGTAAAGAAGGCTATAAAATTCTTTGTTCTGTAGAAAGAAACTTTATTTCTTTTTGAATGAAATTTATCTGTTTTTCTTTTGAATAAATCATGTGCTTGACTTGATTTAATTCTTTAGTATAAGTTTCTGTTATAAACTCAAAAACAATGTCTGTTATTAAGAGTAGTGTGAATACCTAAAGTATCAATTTTTGAGATAGGCATTAAAAGACAAAGAAAAGGCTTGCCTAAGATGATACTTTGATTCATATTACGGATAAGGACAAAAGAGGTAGGTAAGCAAAGACCTTGATTACAGATTAAAGCTTCAGGAATTTTGTATTTAAATATACAAAATGCCATATCCCATAATTGGGATACGACCAAATTAATTGGGATACGATCGATCAGATTAACCTATAAATAGATCAAAAATCCACGTAATTCAACACACTGAAAATTATTCAATCCAATCCTTTTCAAGTACTTAAGAAAATTATTATTCTATATATTTTTCTTGTTATAATTTTCTTCTTTCATTTATAGTTTAGCACCAGAATTGTTCCTACACAATAAATTCTAGTACAGAATAAAATCTGGGCCTGTCTTATCTTGGGAGACTAATTCGCAGTAACTCTGTGTAGCAAAAATAAGGGGCGAATATAGTCTTTAAAGAAAGAGTGGTCAACCAGTCGATTCAAGCAGAAATATTGTTGTTCTATATCTTACTACAAAGCAAATTTTATAACAATCTTAAGACTTACCATGGAGGACAACAATTCAAAAAATAGCTTGAATCAAATTAATGAACTTGAGAAGTTTGATGAATTATTCTTCAGACGTTGGAAAAGCAAAATGTATTTTTGCTTAACAACATTAAAAATCTCTCGTGCTAAATGAAGAGAAAATTGAAGAAAAGGAAAATGAGACATCGGCAGAAATGAAAAATCGAATTAAATGGGAACAAGATGACTTCATGTGTAAAGGGTACATTCTAAATGCCCTATCCAATTCGTTGTATGATGTATATGAAGCTAAATTCATGGAAAAGATGGCAAGAGAATTATGGGAAGATCTCGACAACAAATACAAAATTGAGGACGTCGGAAATAACAAATTTCTAGTAAGTTCATTATTTGATTATCAAATGATAGATAACAAATCTGTTATGCTGCAAGTACATGAACTTCAAATTATTATGAATCAAATTGTGTCGGAAGGCCATAGCCTTGACGAAGGGTTTCAAGTATCGACAATCCTTTCAAAGTTACCATTTTCATGGAAAGATTGTCGAAAGGAAATGAAACAAAAGAAAGATGCAATGACTATGCAAGAACTTATTAAATTTCTCCAAGTTGAAGAAAATTCTCGAAACTTGGATAAATTGGAAATTGAAAATAAAAGTGCTAAATCTCGTCATAGAAAATGCATTTAAACCAGGGGGTAACAATAAAAGAAAGCGTGGTGGTCAACATAGCACTTCTGAAAATAAAAAATCGAAAGGTACTTGTTGGAAGTGTGGTAAGCCAGGACATTTCAAAAAATAATGTACTTTGTACTTGAAACAAAGGCAACAAAAGAATGACCAAGCAAATATTGTAGACAATGAGAATATTGTTGCTATGATCATGGAGACTAACATGGTTGGAAATGACATGGAATGGTGGATCAATTCTGGAGCAGTCAAGCATATTACCAAGAATAAAACAATATTTAAAGCCTATGAACCTATGAAGGATAGTCAAGAACTATTTATGGGAAATTCATCGACTGCAAAAGTGATGGGCAAAGGCAAGGTGGTTCTCAAGTTGTCATCCGGGAAGACGATTACTCTTAATGATGTTCTTCATGTTCCAGAAATTAGAAAAAATCTTGTATCTGTTAGTCTTTTAAACAAACATGACATAAAAGTCTTGTTTGACGCTAATTGTATTGTATTTTCTAAGGGTGGTATGTATGTCGGACAAGGATATGAATCTAATGGCATGCACAAACTAAATGTTATTAATGAAAATTCATCTTTTGTTTATATGATTTCTACTTTTAATGTTTGACATGCTAGATTAGGACATGTAAATTATAAAAGTATGCGTATCATGAGTAATCTTAGTTTAATTCCTAAGATTAATTTTTCTGATTTAGAAAAATGTGCTATATGTGTTAAATTTAAAATTGCCAAGAAGCCTTTTAAAAAAGTAGAAAGAAATTCGCAATTATTAGAATTAACATTCTGATATTTGTGAATTTGAGGGCATATTAACTAGGGGAGGTAAAATATATTTTATAACATTTATAGATGATTGTTCTAGATACACTCAAGTTTATTTGTTAAGGACTAAAGATGAGGCTTTAGAAAAATTTAAAATCTACAAGGCTGAAGTTAAAAATCAATTAGATCAAAGAATTAAAATTCTTAGATCGGATAGAGGAGGGGTATACTTCTCTTATAATGATTTTTGTGAGAATTATGGTATAATTCATCAAACTACAGCCCCTTATAGTCCTCAACAAAATGGAGTGGCAGAACGAAAAAATAGAACACTTGGAGAAATAATTAATATATTACTTCTTACTTCTGGTTTGCCTAAAAATTTATGGGGGAGAAGCATTAATGACTGCTTGTTATATACTTAATCGTATACCTCATAAGAAAACTAATATTACACCCTATGAATTGTGGAAAAAGAGAATCCTCTCTTGACCATTTACGGGTGTGGGGATGTAGAACATTAATAAGGTTAACTGATCCTAAAAGGCCTAAACTTGGTGCTAAAGCAATTGAGTGTGCTTTTATAGGCTATGCACAAAATAGCAAAGCTTATAAATTCTTGACCATGGAATCCACAGATTCTGTTAGCCATAATATAATTTTTGAGTCTAGAGATGTTGAGTTCTTTGAGAATTCTTTCTTTAGGAAAAGGTCAAGAGAAGACACTGATAAAGAGGATCAAGAAATTGTTCATCATGGAACAAATGATGAAATGGAACTTACTACATCTACTAAAGAAATAGAACCAAGAAGAAGTAAAAGAACAAGGATAGAAAAATCCTATGGCCCTGATTTCTACATGTATCTAGTAGAAGGAAATAAGGATATTGTTTCTTCTAGTGGGTTTGTGACTGAACATGATTCTAGTGATAGAGATCCATTGATGTTTAGAGAAGCTATGTCATCTCAAGATTCAGGTTTTTGGCAAGAAGCCGTAAATGATGAAATGGATTCTATCATGAGTAACAAGACTTGGGTCTTGGTGGATTTACCTCATGGTAGTAAACCCATTGGCTATAAATGGATCTTTAAAAAGAAAAGAAAATCAGATGGATCCATTGATAAATATAAATCTAGATTGGTAGCCAAAAGTTTTAAGCAAAAAGGAAGGACTTGATTATTTTGATACATATACTCCAGTTGCAAGAATTAGTACCATTAGGTTATTAATTGCATTAGCATCAATTTATAAACTTGTTATACACCAAATGGATGTTAAAACTGCTTTTCTAAGTGGTGATTTAGAAGAGGAATTCTATATGGAACAACCAGAAGGGTTTGTTTTGAAAGGTCAGGAAATAAAAGTTTGTAAACTTATTAAATCTTTATATGGCTTAAAACAAGCACCTAAGCAGTGGCATAAAAAATTTGACCAAATGATTATTTCAAATGGATTTAAAATAAATGAATCGGATAAATGTGTTTATTTTAAGTTTAATAAAAATTTTGGTGTTATAATTTGTTTATATGTTGATAATATGCTTATTTTTGGTACTAGTGAAAAAGTAGTATTAGAAACTAAAGTATTTTTGTCTGCTACTTTTGATATGAAAGATATGGGGGAGGCTGATGTAATTTTAGGTATTAAAATTGTGCGGTTTCAAGATACCATTTCTTTAACTCAGTCATTATATTGAGAAATTGTTAAAGAAGTTTAATAACGAGAATTGCAAGATAGCCTCTACCCCATATGATCATTATGTTAAGTTATTTCCAAATAAAGGAAATAGTATATCTCAATTAGAGTATGCAAGTGTAATTGGTAGTCTAATGTATGCAATGCAGTATACTAGACCTGATATAGCATTTGCAGTAGGAGTATTGAGTAGGTTTACTCATAATCCAGGTCAGGTTCATTGGGATGCAGTATTAAGGATACTTAAATATCTTAAAGGCACAATGAACTATGCATTATGCTATACAGGATACCCAGTTGTGATAGAAGGGTACACGGATGCAAACTGGATAACAGATTCGGATGAAATAAAATCTACAAGTGGATGGATATTCACTTTAGGAGGAGGGGCAATTTCTTGGGGTTCCAAGAAACAAACCTTGATAACACATTCAACTATGGAATTTGAGTTTGTCGCATTATCAACTGCTGGAAAAGAAGCCGAATGGCTTAAGGATTTATTATTTGAGATACCACTTTGGTCCAAACCAATGACAGCTATCTCAATATATTGTGATAATGAGGCAGCATTATCACGGTCCTATAACAAGGTTTATAACGGAAAGTCTAGACATATAAGCTTAAGACATAGTTATGTAAGGGAGTAAATCAATAAAGGGATTGTTACATTTAACTATGTTAAGTCAAAAGAAAATTGGCAGAACTTTTTACAAAAGGCCTAGGCAAGGATGTAATATGTAAGACTTCTAGGAAGATGGGTTTAAAGCCTTTAAATGAGAGAGGTAATCTATAAGTGGTACCCAACTAAATATTAGAGTAACATCTGGTATATTAGTTCAATGGAAAAATACTTATAGTAATAACTAGTTATACACTAGACAAGTATGAAGAAGAAATTTTTCAAAACCATCTCAAAGATAGTGTATGCTTGTATGGAGAACAAAGAGGGTAGGGTAAACCTTTAATGAATCTATGTCCGGTTTGGAGGATGCAGGTCATACAAGTGCATCTAATTAGATTCACCTATGTAAGTGAAGGAAGTGGGCCGCTTCTGCGAGACATAAGACATATCTCTAAGTCACTTGCAAAACCCAAGAGGTAAACACAAAGCCATAAATGTGTTGGGTTTCCTTAAACTATAAGAGATATAGTATATGTCTATAGAGCAAGATATCACTTTAAGATTTTTTAGTTTAAAGTTAACGCTACTAAAAATTCAGATGTTTTGTGAAATAGACTATGTAAAGGTTTAAGTCGAAAGACACCTATTACTTATGTATACTATATTTAAGAGAAAGAAGAATGTCAAAGAAAAAGGATTGGAGGATTATGAAAATAGGGGAGGATTGTTGGATATTTTCATTATCTAAAAGTATATAATAAATATATTATATGTTATCCATATAACCAACAATTAATATTAGTTAAGTTGGATAATAGAGGAGTGTTGATATTAAGGACTTGGGTTCAAGTCATGGTAACATCATTTATATATATATATATATATATATATATATAATAAAATTTTTAAAAGGCCAACAGTAATAAAATCAACGGTAATATCAGTTTCCAACAGACGGGCCAACGGTCAGTTTCCAACTGTAATATTCTGTCTAATATTTGGTGGAGTATTGGAAGTTGGGAGCCACCGGTAATATTTGATATTAAAATTGGGCTGAATTGGGATACAATTCAAAAATACAGAACACCATATCCTATAATTGGGATACGACCAAATTAATTGGGATACGACCCATCAATTGGGATACGAGCAATCTATAAATAGATCAGAAATCCACCAAATTCAACACACTGAAAATTATTCAATCCAATCCTTTTCAAGTACTTGAGAAAATTATTATTCTATATATTTTTCTTGTTATAATTTTCTTCTTTCATTTATAGTTTAGCACTAGATTTGTTCCTACACAACAAATTCTAGTACAGAATAAAATATGGGTCTGTCTTATCTTGGGAGACTAATTCGCAGTAACTCTTTATAGCAAAAGTAAGGGGCGAATATAGTCTTAAGGAAAGAGTGGTCAACCATTCATTCAGGCAGAAATATTGTTGTTCTATATCTTACTACAAAGCAAATTTTATAACAAATATAGGGTTCGAACTTGATTTATTTATGCTTTTCCTTGATAATTATGTCATTCAGTTTTGGCGGGATTGGATCAAACTTCATTTTATTTTGACTTTTAGGGTTAGCCAACAAGAAAACTGTGACCATTCAGCCTGCTGGTAAAGATCAGGGTGTGTTGCTGGCAACAACTAGGACTAAGAAACAGAGCAAACCTGCAAATTTACTGAACAAGTCTGTCATGAAGAAAGAGTTCAACCGGATGGCAAAGGCAGTTACAAACCAGGTACTAGTACTACTATCTTTAGGAGCCTCATTTCTTGTGAATCTCACGGTGTTATGTATTATTGAATGTTTAATGTAAATTTTGAGCAATAATTGCAGTGAGCATTATGATACTGAACTGTGAGTAGTTTCATTTTTATGCATGTGTCTAACTCTAGATGTTCTCTGGGAACTCTTTGTAACACCCCGAATCCGATACAGACCCAAATATTACACGCCGCAAGGCAAAAATTTCAATAGCGCAGCCCAAGACAAATGAAACAACCCATCAATAATACTAGATTTAAACCCAACTTATATCATCGTTCAAATTTAATCCAAAACAGTAGTAACTAAATAACTTAAATTTAAATGGAGGAGCAACTCCCAAAATTAAATAGTCTTGTCAAAATTCAATAACACATAATAGTAATCATCATAAATTAAAAACTCCAGTTGTCCATGATGTATCAAATAATTGCTCAGCTATCAACAATGTAACATGTAAAAATTAATGTAAAAGGTGAGCGATAAAGTTCAATAAGTGGCAATATTTGCTTACTTAGGTGGATTAAGTATAATTTGCAAACACTTTATCAAAATAACTTTTTTAGCTTCGATAACAATAGTAAATATACTTTCAAAACTAAAACAAATTATAACAAAGCAAAGTCACATTCAAAAACGATTTCAATGTATACAATATATCCTTTAATCCACAGCCTTATCGACTAAGGTTACAATAGCCCTGTAACATGGTCCAAAAGTTCGATAAATGTTATAATAGCCTTGTAACACGGACCAAAAGTTCGATAATGTCAATGATCACACACCCTATCTTGTAAAGCGCACGCTCTCCGAAGGGCATCTAAATGGTGTGTGCACTTTAAGTAAGTCCTATATTAGTTCCGGAACTAAGCGTAAACACTAACAGGTTTTGTACATAATTAGACTGAGGATTTCAAAAATGTTTCTTAATAGTATCGATGTTCTAAACTATACTTTTTTTACAGTTCAAGATCATATAATCTCATTTTCTAAATCAAAATTCTATTTTGATTCTTGATCCGAATTTTAAAATAAAAGAGTAACATTTTCATTTAAATAGAAACCTTAAATAAAACATAACAAATTTTGAAACAGTACATTTAGGCATCCAAGTAAATTACTAAGGTATAAGTAAAAGTAAATGACAATACTAGTATACAAAAAAGGAAAACAAAAACAATGAAGACAAACCTGCTCCTAGTTTTGTTTCTTCCGTAATTAATCTCTCTCACAACCGCAAGTCAGAACAATTCCTTTCTCTCTATCAGTTACAGCAAACCCGCTACACTGTTTTATGCAGTAAGCGGTAGTGCCATTATATATATATATATACACTAAAACCTAAATCTTTTTCCTTTTTTTTTTATTAGTATCAAGTTCTAATTTAAATTTATTTTTTTCATATAGATAAATACAAATCAGGCATAGCTTTTATTTATTTATTAATATATATTGTTAATTCTATTAAAATCATTCTCTTAATTTTAATAGAATTTAATATTACACAAATATTATTTAGACCCAATTAGTTTTAAGGCCCAATTTGACTAGAGAATAATACTTGTTAACTAATATTAGGCCATTAAATTTAATAACTAGTTTGATCCAATAAAAGACAAAGTCCAATTAATACGTTTAAAAGTAAAAATATAATTTTACTTGGTTATTTATTTATTTTTATCGGGTATTAAACTCTTACTCGGTGTTAAATTTTTGTTGTTATTAATTACATATTCGTATGATAGATTTTGTATTGCATGGTGAAGGGATATGTTATTTTGTTTTGTTGTTGAGCTTACTATGTACAAGTAGTAGCATAGCATAGAATGATCATGATTTTGAACACAAGTTGATTAGATCTTCCATTTTGTTTTCTGATATGATGGTGTAGTGTAGCTAGGAACTTTTAGTTGTTTTGCTAGGAACTTAATATTCAGATTTAAATCATAGACTTTTGTCTTTAGATAGGATCCGAGTGGACGATCTTCTTTTTGGACTGTGGCATTGGCATGCACTTTAGTGTTCAGAATGGTAGACAATTAATCAGCAGCTTTGTTGTCTATCTATCAATACCAGTTTAATAATTTCTTGCATAGAGGTTGAGTTTAGATGCTTTAGTTGTTGTTCATTAGTAACAGACTTGTGGATCTCTTTGGATAGAATTTAATTTAATTGGTTTTTGTTGTTTGCTGCGATTGTCGCCTATGATAACGTCAAATTGGTGGACCATCTAGTGGAGTTAATAGGAAATTGACAAAAATCTCTCTTTTAAGGTTACCCATTTTTCCTTCTGAACATCTCTTTGAATTTGATTCGTTTCTCATATACTAAAAAAAAAAGACATTATGTTCTCAATTATAGCAACACAATTTTATTACCAAGCTATCACTACTAAACTAACACCCTTATATTTAGGGATAAACATGGAAGATAAGTATATCCTTAAAAGTTTGCAAATGGGACCCTTTTTTAAGAACGGAGGCAGTGATATTTTAATGTTATTTGCTTTCTCCAATTTGTTGTTTCCCTAATCTAATTATTAATTCCATATATCAATTAATTCTATTAATTATGCATTGCAGGTGGCTGATAATTACTATAGGCCAGATTTGCAGAATGCAGCCCTTGCAAGGTTAAGTGCTGTCAACAGAAGCCTTAAGGTTGCTAAGTCTGGTGTCAAGAAGAGGAACAGACAAGCATTTAAGGTACCTGGTAGGAAGTGAAGTAAACAATCCACTGGGCCATCATCATTAACTCTAGTTCTTTCTTTATTTTACCCTGGTCAAACTCCCTTTTTTGGAATGGCAATAGATTTGTTTGTGGGCCAAAGAATACTAGAATACTTGAAACCTTTATCTAGTTTCTTGTTTTGCAATGACTATACTTATCGTATTTGTACTTTGATTTAATCTAGAAGTTTGAATGAATGAATGAATGAATGGAGGATATGGCTTGTTTATTTTCACTTATTTTGGGTATTAGAAAAAAAAAATAATTAGTTCCTTGAAGATAGTAATTTACCAAAAAAAATATTAAAATTTACCAAAAAATAATCTTCTCTCTTTTGGTTATAGTGATAAACGACGACTTGTGCCAAGTGTATTTGTAATTATAATTTTTATCATCACGAAACTAAAACATTAAATAAAGCACTACATAAATTTAAAAATGTTTTTTCAAGTTTATAAATTTTATATATAACATTACTTTTTTTGAAACAGAGGATTATTCAAGTTCAATTACTTTTAAAACATTTGATTTTGCTATAAAGTTGGTGCTGCAATAAATGTGTGGGTAGAAAAGAATTTGAGCTGATAATAATTATCTTTATAACTTTTTAAAAACAATATTTTATTTTAAATATAAAAAATAAATATTATTTTAAAATATTAAATATAATAATTATTATTTTAAAAAATTAAATATAATTATTATTTTAAAATTAATATTTTCTTTTAAAATATTAACAATAATAATTATTAAAAAAATATTTTATTTTAAAATATTAAAATAGTTACTATTTTAAAAATAATAACTTATTTTAAAATATTAAAATTTTGAGTTGAGTCAAAATGGGTCGGGTTGATGTCAAATTGGGCTTAAGGAAAGGAAACGTCAACAAAATACCACTTTAAAGATCTAACTGACAAAAATTAAACTTTAAGAACAACTTTAAAAGTGGGCGGCAACTTGAAAGGATAAAAGTGTCATTCAACTAAGAGAATTTGGATTGATATAATGTGCTAGTGGGTTTATATATATATATATATATATATATATATATATATATATATATATATATATATATATATATATATGTGTGTGTGTGTGTGTGTGTGTGTGTGTGTGTGTGTGTGTGTGTGTGTGTGGATATTCGGATCCGATTAGTATGAAATTTATTTTTTGGTAAGTTGATCAATTGGCCAATAGAGCGTGTCAGTACTCTATTAGCCAATTGACCAATTTACCTAAAAATAAACTTCATACACAAGACAAGAATTTTAAATATATATAAATCTAAATAAAATTTGCACCAAACTAGATATAATTATTTAAGTACTAATGGATAGTGGTAAGAACTAATACAAAAAAATATATATTCAATATTATTCCTAATGGGTCCATCGAAGCATAACGCAATAGATGTAATTTTGTTAATTCTCGTTCGATAGTATTAAAATGCCAAGCAGTAAACACACTTGGAATGTTTCCCAAATCTTAGGGACAAATTCGACTTTGTTGGTACAAACTGATCTAAGCTAGTGGAAAGGAAATTTTATTTATTTTTGAAAAAAAAATTAAAATGGGGTGGATATGAAAGGGACCTAGACCCACAATACAATCTGATAATGATGGGTGATCTATTATTTTATTTTATTTATCTCAAATATGTTAAGTGCACTTTGGTTTAAACGCAAGTCTAAGACAACTTAAGGGTCAATTTGCTGATATCGCAACTGCAGGTGAGTTCTACCTCAACCAACCCAGCAGTGTTGCGGTATGAGTAATTATTTTTTAAATTGCCCATTTACTATACATCACCTCCCTATACACACATAAATGTATATATATGCACTTAACCTTTGTCCTTCGATGTGCTGCTGCACATACAATGACTAAACTTGGCAAACAAGTCTGCAAGCACTCTTCAGCATCAAGAACTTTTATAAATCCAAATGTCAAAAAAAAGAAGGGGAAAGATGGTCCCAGCATCAGCCTCGGAGCCCCTGCTAGGCTTCCATTAAGGCTGAGTATAAATGAAAGTGCACAGAACATCAAATTGACCACTTTTGTCACTCATTCTTGTGTGATCCACCAATTATTCTTTCATTGCCGGAAATGCTCCTTAAAAGCTGCTTAGAGTACATGTGTTGTGCTTGAGTTGCATTCTTCAGGCGTTTAGCTTTTACCCAATCGGGTTCCTAACAGAGGGAAAAGAAAAGTGTATTATGTTACTTGCATTCTCGGTGACATTGCTATTTGAACGCTTATTTAAGAAAATCAATCACCCAGTAAATGAACAGTATGCATGAGGGGGACGAGAGAAGGTAACCTCAGGAACAATGCCAGAGAATCCAAATTTAATTAGCAGGAGTACATGTTCCATGACTAGAATTGCTGCAAGGCCGGGTGAGATGTTCCACTTCCCTTCTTGATCATACAAGCATACTAGAAGCACACAGTTGGTGCATATAGACATTACTATCAGAAACTGCAAAATTTAAATATATAACCCCATATCAGAGACCCTCAATAATAAACTGTGTTAAAAAATAAATAGCAAGAAATCAAACAGATCAGTTTTATTGCAGTGCTTGATGATCACAAATCAATAAATTCTCTAATTAGGTTCTGAACAACTAGTTACCTAAATTTAATACTTGATATCAAAATAAAGTACATTGTGTCGCATACAATTTCCCAAACAGACATACTTGACAGAGAAGAGAAAGCTAAACATAAAGTGGAACAAGATATACGATAACAAATGATTTAACATGATGTTTCATGGTATACTTGAATCATCAGAGGGTGAAATTCTGACGGCTTTTAATGTATTGGCATAATACTGCTGCCTCCCGTCAAAAATTTGGTTAATTCTATGACAAACATTTGCTAGCAAACGTGTCGGTACTGGTACCGTGGTACGCTTTAGGAGTACTTGACCATTTGCGATTATACACTGAACTTCTTCCAAATTCATACCTACCCCTACCTCCCACCAACCCCCAAAGGAGAAGCAAAACTTCTTCCCAAAACAAACTAATCACCAACTCCCGAAGGAGATAAAAAAAAATATCTATTGTTTGATCGTCCTTCTCCTGGAGGCTGCATTTTGTAGGTAACCCATTTGCCAATGGCTAGACATACCAATTATTTTACCCTTCATGTAAATTATATTTACTTCATTTCAAAGTTTTTAGTTTAGGATGCCATAACTGCCAACAGAAACAAGTTTTACCTTATTTTAGTTCGTCTTCCTACAGCTTATTCCAAAATGGGAAACCATCAACATCGTAATAAGGTAAAGTAAAACTAGAAAGCTTTTTCATCATGAAGAAGAAATTTACACTACCTGAAATATGTTTAGCCATGCTCCGATGGTCGCAGCGGCACGAGGAATAGGCCTTCTCAACATAACCAGCAGCTTCAATGCATCTGCTCTTATTTCTGTAATGTTGTTCTGCAAATTGAACCATACAAATCATTTACCTCTTAAGTTGAAGCAACTCAGAGCATGTCAACAACCTGGAAAGAACACTCAAAACTTGTTATTACCAATGCAGCAAAGGCAAATGCAGGAGGGAACGCACAGGCAAACATCATGATCATTCCGAACTGCAACGCCATCTCCAGTAAATCTGCATGTAGTTTGAAGTGTTATCAGCTGAAGACTGGAAAAATCATTTGGAACATTCATAGCTTAACCGAAACATGGGCCTGAAATATCTCAAATTTCACATAAAATAGCAACAAGTTATTTGCTAAAGATAAAGTTATTATAAGCCTACTCTGTTTTTATTTTTTTTGGTGGTGTGTGTGTGTTGGGGGGGGGGGGGGTTGACAGATTTTATCAATGTCAAACACATGATTCATTGAATTTCAGCCGCATGAATTGTCCCAAACCTCAGTAGTATGAGATATCACTTGCATGCACACACAAAAACATACATAAGCAAAATGAAATCCCGTCATTATCATAATTTTTCAATCTTATATTTTTACATTTGCATGAATCTGTATGTTACCATCAAAGAGTCCATCTTCAAGTTCCTCGCCCACACTTGCAGAATAAGCAGGTTTAAGATACTCTTTCTCTACCCTTGATATGAACTGGGTCTTCCCTGTTGATGATCCTTTCTCACGTTTTCTCTTGTTTCTTCACGTACGTCAAGACAGTTAATCAAGCTATATAGTCTACAGTTTAAGCTTCTCAGAATAGAAAAAATGATAACAGATAATGCTTACCGAATAGCACTATGTTTTCTGTAACTGTACTTCAAGTAAGGTATAGAATTTTCCATTAGATTTTCCAGCACCTGGAGAACATATTGCATTGCATAAGTTCATAGTTCATCCAAATCGGAGAGACAATAAATACAGAAAAGATCATAAATTACATTCCTACCTCAGATACAATTAAGCGCTGAATCAAAACTTGGCGAAGAGTCACAAAGTTGCGGTGCAAAAGAGCGTGATAGAAAACTCCTATATATGACTGCATAAAATAAAGACCAAACACCTGCCAGAGAAAGTGCCCGCTTGAAGTGACAAAATTCCCAGATCCACAAGTGACGGGGAATAACTTTGACAGTTTACCTTGTAAATTAAGCTGTCAGCTCTATATTCTTTGTTTTCATTCTTTTCGTACTGAATTAGTTTCACTGATATCTTGCCCCCAAATTTTGTGAAATATTGAATGACAAAAAAGTAAGCTGCTGTCAGACCAAACCTAGGAAAAAAAAAAAGGTTTGCAACAGTATCATCAAACTATTAGTATATAGATACAGCATAGCTCAAAGATATATGTTTAGTTCAAATGACTCACGGGATTTTTGATCACAGTTTATTGCTCCATCCACTTTGATGCCAAGCATAAAAGAGGAGAGTTACTTATTTTTTATCTTATAAGTTGATTTTTAAGTCAAAAAAATAAGTAACTATTTGTGACTTATTTTAAAATGACTTATAAGTCATTTTAAAATAAGTTAGTTTGACCAAATATAATGTTTATTTTGTCCTTCCTTTTATTAATGTCATTTTTAGTAATCTCTACATCATTTTAACTTATAAGTCATTACGAGCCGAACACCTTCATAACTTGTTTTAACTTAATTTTTGACTTATAAGTCAAATTGATGTCAAACACTTTTACTTATAAGTCACAACTTAAATCAACTTATAAGTCAACTTATATTTTAACTTATAAGTCATTTAAAATAAGTAGGTCCGAACAGGGCCGAAGTAAGAAACAACAATGATGTCTAAAATAAACTTAAATAGACAGGACCGAAGCTCTACTAATTAGGTCTTAGAATTGCATATTTATCAGACAACATAGCATTCCAAAAGCAAGTGCCAAGAAAACAATGGAAAAAAGTATAATGTGCGCTGATCCTTTTCACTATCCAATTTATTTAATTTTTATTGTGTGTTTCCAAAGTCAGCCCCACAATGGAACACACGGTTCACTGCCTGGGAGTTTTGGAGATTTTTATTGACTTCGACAAGAGTACCCTCTATAAGTCACATTGTCGATTGCTACTCAGGCAAATTACTAGGGATTGCAGACTAACCACAGATCTGGCAATTAAACACAACTGGTAATTTCACCCTAAACAGACGGATATAATTATTTGCTAACATAAGAAATCCTTCTACTTTAACGTAAACAATATAAACTAATAGTAGTAAGGGAGCACAGATACTTCCACAAGGTCAACATCCAAGATGAATAATGAATATCTAGGACACTCGTACACATGTCCTAAATCACTTTTATGTGCTCACTTAAAAATTAATTTTTCCATGTCGAGAATGCCAAAAGTTATTGGACACTCATCTATATGTACCAAACAAGTGGCTCCAAAATAGATAACAAAACAGCATATACAGGCCAAATATAAGTCATATAAACTACCAAGCACAATTCTTGTAACTTAGATCAGTATCTAGGAAGATTGACCAGAGAACTACAAGTTTTTTCTTTTTTGCTAAACCAGAAACTACTAGCTTACAGATCCTAAAGATGTAACTCCTCAAGATAGGGGGACAGAAATACAATTATAAGCAAAAATCAAATGCTTACTTCACAAAATCAGACCCAATAACCTCATAGAGATGTGCATAAGCCAATTCAAATGGCAGCTGGAGACATATAATACTCAAGATAATGATGGCATCATTTCTGAATCTCATCAAATGTCCAAACCATTCCTCCCTTTGGAACACTTCCTTTTCTTTTGGTTTATCAGTCCCCCATTTATTTATGAGTTCCACAGGGGACTGAAAGGAACTCCACTCCATTTCCAGAAACTTACTTCTGGAGTCATGCCCAACTGAGTAATTAATCTGCCACCTTTAAACCCTCACAAAATAACAAAGAAAAATGAAATTAACTAAAAGTATTTGAGGAAATGGATAAACAATAAGATTTAAATGACTCCTAGTTACGTCATAACGTCATAAGTGCTACAACCATATTATACAAAATTACCTAGCTACCATGGCAGCATTTTTCCGTTTCCAGAATTGGCAAAATAATACGGCCCATAATATTATGCTTATAAAGAAAACAGGGAGGACCAGCAACTGCAATGATCTGAAGAAACCCAAAGAAGGCAGTGAGCTAAGGGTGAAAAAAGCACATCAATTCAAAAATGTGAACTACTATGCAAAGGAAATGTAAGGTAGCCAACCCAAAATCCACCAACTGCATAGTAAGGCCAAACGCAGCAGGAAAAAGCATCCACTTTGTGTACATTCCAAGGAAAGCAAAATAGGTTGCAATCTACAGTGTCCATTAGTTTATAATCAAAATTTGAACATGAATTGCAGTTGCATGTAAATTATCAAATGCCAATACAAATTAAATTCCAACAAGAACAATATGAAAATTTACCTTCATCCCAAAATATGAATATATCTCATCAATAGGCTGTTTTGTGAAGTCCCACCAGTTCAGTGCCCAACATTTAAGAAGCTGCTTTCTTTTCACTTCATCTGTAACCAAAATTACGCTTTATTAAGACTCCCCAGGATTGTACATAATATTCAGACACGGAAATTGGAATACCATGCAACGGAAAGACTTCTTTAACAATGCCCCCTGATTCCAATTTCTGTAGTAGAGGTTCCCCCAGCTCCCAGCAGATTTCTTTGGATTCAGATTGTAGAGCTATACCTGATTCACCCTTGTTCACCTGTGAATTTCAGTGTTCATGTTAATTGAAAGTAGATGCAAAGTTGATCTACAGGGAAACGGCCTAAATAGCAACCTAAATAATTCTGATTATATCATGGGTGAAAAATACCATTTTGAAACTTCATTTACTACTCACGTGCATAGTGTATTGCACACAAAAAAACATAATGAAATAGGTATGACAAAATAATAGTAATAAAAATATTAAAATACTTTCACCTTATACTGAGTAGCTATGTCATTCTGCAGTATCCTAGACAGATGACTATAATACTTCATTAGTCCAGAAATGAGAATATCTTGCTTTGGTTGACATCTTCTTTTTCAAATATTAAGATATTAAGGTCTGCATTTGACGCACTTAGAAATAATTTCATAGATAATTTTTTTAAGTTACTTTAAATAGTATAATTTATTAATTTGGAAAAATATATCCAAGTGTGTCAAATGGGGGGGGGGAGTCAATAATAATAATAAAACACAAAAAACTAAAAGAAGATTAATAGGACTTTCAGACGGAGGTAGTATATAGCTGATGTTTATTTAACTGAAATTTGAACATGCGGACTACCAAATAAAAGAGAACATTATTACTCACAATTCCATATATTATGTGATGGTAGCAACAGAAACGTTCACACCAACTAAACAATGAACCATCAGGCTGCCTGACAAAAGCATCAACTTCCTCCCACTCAAATTGTATATCCACTCCTAAAATCAAATACAAAAGAAATTTGCAAATTAAACCACACTTCTATGTATAGTAGAAGTTACAATTCAAAGATGAAGACTATTTAGAGAAAGAATGAAGGGTGGAAGTTGAGAAAAAATATAATAGAAATTGCATAATTATCACCTATCTGTGTTTGTTTCTTCAACTTCAACTCGACTGCTGCCCTCCCCAAGACTTCTAAAGGAGCTGCCAACTGAAAATAATAACGCGACATGAACATCAAACTCATTGACCTCTTGCATACCATGCTAACTAGAAAAGCAAATCCAGCTATCAATCTCTAAGCCATACAAAATTTTGGGCAATCCTTAATATGAAAACAACATGCAGAATTCAACTGACTTGTTAGAAAGAGTTATGGAACCCATTTTTGACATCTCAAATTTCTTCTTATTGCAATTAATCATTTAATTGAGTGACAATAATTCATAGGTGAATAAGTATTTCATATTATCAAGTTGCACTAAAAGCAGAGTATCAATTTGTAAATACCAGTTAAAAAGGTTGGCAAATAGATTAAGCATATTCATATAGCATGGAAAAAAGAATAAAAGGAGTTATCATAATGAATCATCGATCTTTAAGTATGAAAAAAGATTAAAGAAAAGATTGACCTTGATAAATTCATATTGCATGCCAAGAACTCTGTCAACTATCAACCCAACCTTGCTGAACTCGTTTACAAGAACTTCCGCACAATCATGAGTCTCGTAATTACCACCAGGCTTCGCCACCCTCTTTGGAACCACCACTCCTATTTCAAAAGGAGTTTGTTCTTCCTCTGCATGGCTTTTCATCTTCCAACCCAACAGAAACAAGAACACCAAATTAAAGGGTGGTATCCGTATTTATGGTCATTAATTCAAAGCTTTAAATTTTATTCGATTTCTCAGAAATAGGGATATGGGTCGCTCTGCTTCACGCCTTCAATCGATCAGAAGGTCTATAAAATTGGGCATTTGGGTTTTCATTTTATGATATCAAGAACCTAATTAAGCTTCCTGCGAAACAAAATTTGCGTTTTAGCTAAAATGAGAAGATGGATTGGGTACAAGAGAGAGACACATACAAAGAACTGCTAGAACAGATGTATGCTAAGTCGGAATTTGGGGGACAGCTGTATCTGCAATTGCCACATAAGGTGTAGAAGGGAGGTTGACGCGTGGCATTTTCCATTTCGTCTGTCCTCTCTCTTATATGAATTCGATTTCTTCTGCAGTTGGTTGATAAATTCTCCGTTTCTCATTGGGATAATTTGGGATAATTTAACGGTGTACGATGGGGGCGTGGGGGAAGGGGGGGGGGGGGCGGGGTTGGGGCCTCATCAAACAAATAATATTACTCGTATTAGCTTTAAACATAAAGAAAACAAAATTCGTGCATCTTCACACAGTCCTCTCATACACCGACATATTCATTATTTTCACGTCTAGTCTAGGCATGAAATACTCCCTCCTTCCTTCCTTGCGTTTTAAAATTATGTATATAATTTAACTTTTAAATTCAAATAATGATATATTAAATTTTAAATTAATATAAATTTATTTAATTTTAATTAATATAATTATTATAATTATATAGTATATACAAAATTATTAATTAAAAACTTTATTTCATTCTAAAATTTTATATTAAAATTGCAAAAATTATATAATAAAATTCTCATTGTTTCAAAATATAATAATTATTATTATTAAAATTAGTTTAAGATATTTTAAAATATAAAATTGATATAAACTAGCTTAGCTTTAGACGTTATAAAATTGTTGAGGAGTATTTAAATAGTAATATACTTACAAAATTTAGTGTTCTTAAGTAGAATAAATCATGTTAGTTTTGAATTTAAAAATATTTTAAAGTTAATCTAAAAATAAAAGATAATTCTACATTTGAGAACTCTGATATTATTCTTTTCTATTATTTCTAATATCATAAAATATTATATATTTATTTAATGTGACATCATTTTAAGTAAAAAAATTTAAAAAAAACCCTAACATGAACATGTGTTTTGTGAGTTTTGAAATGGAAATTTTAGAAATTTGGAGAAGAAAATTAAAAGTCCACTATGCGAGATTTTATAAGAATAAAAAAGAAAACAAAGTGAAGGAAATTTTAAGCAATTTTTTAAAAAAAGTTTGAAATATTTAAAAATAAATTAGCCATAAACTTATATATAACATTTAAAGAAACAAAAAAATTCTTATAGAATTTATCAAAAGTAAGTTCAAGAGGATATAATAATAATGTACTATATTTTAAATTAACTTTTTTTTTAAATCAGCAAGATCAAAAACTCTCGTAACCTTAAACTCACGTAGTAAGGCTCGACTTGGGTATGAAATAAAAGGACTTCGTTTTTTGTACTGATTTATTTATCTATCTATAAGAGTCTGGATCTTAAGCTCACCCTCTATCCAACTCACTCGAGTTCACTACCTTTAGCGACGGACCCGGCAACGGTTCGGTCATATAACTGTCGTCTATATTTTTAGCGACGGATAACATATATCGTCACTAAAAGTATAGACGACGGTTGTATGACCGAACCGTCGTCGGATCCGTTGCAAAAGAGGAAGTGAGCTCGGGTGAATTGGATAAGAGGTGAGCTTAAAATCCAGACCGTATAAAGTTTTCTTAAGACTTCCTCTACAAATTTAATTATTTTGTGTCTTATTTATTTATTTACTCTTCTAACTCTTCAATTTTAAATATATTAATATTTTATTATTTTTACTATTAATTTTTTATATATTTGTATTCACTCTTCTAAATTTTATAAATTTTCTATTTTATCCCGCACGCACGCACGCGTAAATTGCAGAGCGAAACATCTCAGAAACCCTCAAAAAGCAATTCAAAATTCGATACAATTCGAAGATTTTCAATCCCCCAATTCGAAGATTATCCTGAAACCCTACTCCCCAATTAATCCTTAAACCCTCAAAAGGAAATCAAAATCTTATCAATGGGAAACACAGAGAAGTTGATGAACCAAATTATAGATCTCAAGTTTACAGCGAAAAGCCTCCAGCGCCAAGCCAGAAAGTGCGAGAAAGACGAGAAATCGGAGAAACTGAAGGTCAAAAAAGCCATCGAGAAAGGCAACATGGACGGCGCCCGCATCTATGCCGAGAATGCAATCCGTAAGCGCAACGAGCAGATGAATTACCTCCGATTATCCTCTCGCCTCGACGCCGTCGTTGCCAGGCTCGATACTCAAGCCAAGATGACCAACATCAGCAAATCCATGTCCTTGATCGTCAAATCGCTCGAGTCCACGCTCGCCACGGGTAATTTGCAGAAGATGTCCGAGACTATGGACAGTTTCGAGCGCCAATTTGTGAATATGGAGGTCCAGGCCGAGTTTATGGAGAGTTCCATGGCCGGAAGCACTTCACTTTCAACTCCTGAGGGTGAAGTCAACAGCTTGATGCAGCAAGTGGCGGATGATTACGGCCTTGAAGTCTCCGTTGGCCTGCCACAGCCGGCAGCCCATGTGGTGCCTGTGAAGGCTACTGAGAAGGTCGATGAGGATGATCTCTCCAGGCGGCTTGCAGAGCTCAAGGCCCGCGGGTAATTAATGCACAGTATTAGACTTGAATTATATATATATATATATATATATATATATAGAATGGATCAGGACCGGTAGTCCGGACCTGATCCAAAACGAACCGATCCGTCGCTAAAGGGGGTAAGGCATGCTAGATAAGGGGTGAGCTTAAGATCCGGACCGTATATATATATATATATATTCTGGGATTCTATATGATATCACTAGAACTTGATTTGTAAATGTACTGAATTGTGATTTTGGATCGACTTCCATGGTTGATGCTTTATGATATTGATGGGTTTTCTATCTTTGTTAGCTCATACTCCTTAGATGTTGAAATTCTATATTCATGGGTTGGTAACTAAATAGAATGAACAGGGCAAATGTTGAATAGAATGAAGTCACTATGGTATAAGTAGAGGTATGATTTTAGATGATCTTGGATTCTATTTCATATTGAATGGACTAAATATGTAAAATTTACCTGAATTGGCTTCATTCTTGATTGGGGACATAATATTTCTAGACAATTTTCCTAACCTAAATTGAATTCTAATAAGATAACTACAAATTAAATAAACTAATTAAAGTATAACTTCAAACTCATGGGCTTTCAAAACTTTTTCTATTGTTCTAGCCAATAACCAACTTTCATAGGCTCGTCCTACATCAGCACTAAAATGATAAGGACAAGAGTTTTGGGATAAAGGATAAATATCACACAGATAATCTCACATAAAATCCAATCAATTCTAATTAATCAATGTATCAAAATAATGAAGTACGTCACTATTTATAATACTCCTTAGACAACTTTCCTTACATAAATTGGATTTTAATAAGATAACTACAAATTAAATAAACTAATTAAAATATAACTTCTAACCCATGGGCTTCCAAAGTCTTTTATATTGTTCTAACCAATTTTTACGGGCTAGTCCTACATCAGTTCTCCTCCGCTAAGAAAACTTCGACTCCGTCAAGTTAAAGACATCAACACAAGAATAAGCACCTCTAGATTACCAAGAAATTCTTTGCAAGTTTCAAATTAGACATGTTGAT
Source organism: Panax notoginseng (assembly GCA_016801055.1). Taxonomy (NCBI): domain Eukaryota; kingdom Viridiplantae; phylum Streptophyta; class Magnoliopsida; order Apiales; family Araliaceae; genus Panax; species Panax notoginseng. The sequence goes on along the minus strand of CM029012.1, from coordinate 290,414,251 downwards.
AGCACAAGTAAGAGTGAACTTGGTATTCCCCTTAACAAGTGAATAAGCATTAACACAAGTATCATGTTGTGCATGACGATCCCATAGTCATGTTCGCTTTAAGATAATGTGACAAATCTTAAAGGGTAGAACATCACACATTACGGTATCCTTAAGCTTGTCAACGAAACATATAACCAAACACTTATGCGTAACTCGCAACTTTGTATTGGTAATCCATGCAACATTATACCGCTCCGGCTTCGGCTTCCGGGTGAGGCTCAACCCTTAACCCAATTTTCTTAACTGCTTCCTTAGAGATAACATCCGTACAACTCCCAATATCAATCACAAGAGAGCATACATGTCTTGCACATTTGACTCTTGCCTAAAAAATTTACCTACGATGGATTTTAATATTATCATTATTTTTTTGAGCAACAAGTGAAGGTCGAAGTACACCTAAACATCCTTCCAAATGAGCATCAGCTTCCAAATCCTACTTATCGGGCTCATATTCGATGTCTAACGGCTTGCAAACCTCGTCTAAATCAGTTTTTCCAAACTCTTTGTTAACAATAGCAAGTTGCCTAGAAGGAGAAGAGACAACATTCATCTTTGAGAAAGGACACTCAAAAGATATGTGATCGAAACCACTACAGTTATGACATCTAGACATATGGTTATGGTTGTTGCTAGCATTAGAAGAACTTGGGGTACTAGTAGGCATGTTAGTAGTTGAAAGGCTCGCTGACGATTTTTCCACGAGCCTGTTTTTAATAGCCTCCATAAAAGAACGTTCACTCCGAGTTTGGACTGGTATTGGAGGCCTTACAGAATTCTTTTTCAAATTATCCTCCACTTGATGGCAACTTGAAATGCAACATTCAAAAGTAAAAGTTTACCTGAAGCTACACCACCTGCAATCTCTAGATGCAATCCTTGACGGTACATTGAGATTAAAACTTCTTCAGCTTAAGGGAATTCGAATCGTGTAACCAAACTATAGAACATTGAAGTATACTCGACTATGGATTTACTTCCTTACACCAACTCAGTTAACTGCAAATATGCTCACTGCTTATAATCCGAAGCACAAAACGTAGTTTCAATGTAGTTTTCATATCTTCTCATCTTCTCGTAGCTGTATATAAATTTCGCTGATGTTGATCTCACGTCAGCAAAGAAAATTTCTCTTGTTAATTAGCTTATACCAACGAAAGAAACTCCCCAAACTATGAATCCAATCAAAGAATGTTTCGGGACCATATTGCCATTGAAGTCTCCAATATCTAATTTCGCTCCTCTATCCACTACATTCATCCTAGGATCTAGAATATGAGTATTAACTTGTGGATTAGGGTCATGTTGTTGTAGTCTCAAATTATTAAGATTCGGGATGGGATCTTTAAAATTCTTATGAGAATCTTCTTGTCTCTTATTGACGTGTTACGTGAGTACGCTAACTTTTGTTGTTGCTGTAATAGAAACTTGAATATTTGTTGCATTTGCAATAATTGTTGTGATTGAATCTTCAAAAATTTTGAGATGCTTATTTTGTTGTAAGATATAAGTATCAAGCTTGGCTTGATTTCTCTGGCATTTACCATGGTTCCTGCAAATAAAAATATAGACTTCCTTTTTTTTTTGGATTTGCTCTAGGGGTTTGAGTGCAAAAAGTATAAAAAAACAAAGACTGAACTGAAACAAATAAAACTTTAGGGGTTGGAATTGAAGAAGATGAAAGTATAATGACTGATATGTAAAATTTTAGAAAATTTGGGGACTAAACTAAAAAACTTTAAAATTTTTGGGGTACCTAACTATAATTAATCAAGGGATATTTACTTTCCCCCCTAGATCTAGTCTCTCTTTTATTTTTATTCTTTCACCTCACGTGAGGTAAGGAGCAATAGTTTGGGGGTGAAGGCCAAGATGAAAAGGTTAAAGAACTCCTCTACAAAGATGAGGATGGCACCAACGGCGGAAAGAGGTGGTGGAGATGGCAGGATGCAGTAGCGACGACTTTCTACTTCTACCTTTTTTTTCTTTTCCTCTTTTTTTGGTTTTGTTTGGAAGCTAGTTGGGGTAGTTCGATATTGTCGGCTAGGGTTTTTAGGAGGTTTTGGGGTGTTCAATTTGATGTATTATAGTGGTGGCTACTAGGGCAGATTATGTTGGCTTGTTTGTGTACTATTGATGACTCAAGGTAGTGAATGGTGACTAAAGGTTTTTGCAATGGTTTAGGGTTTGGGTTAGACTTTGTTTGGTTGAATGGTTAATATAGGTTGACTATTTGGCAGATTAAAGGCTTATGGCGAGAGGATATGTTTCCTGTTTTGACAGTTAGCGAATAGGTTGGGTAGATTAATGCAGTTGTGTTTTTCTGGTGTTGGCATGTTGTAGGCAATAGCGACTAATGATTTTTTACTTTCTAGGCAGTGGCTAGTTGTGAGATTGTGATCGGTTTGCGGGCAATAAATTTGGGATTGCTGGAAAGTAAACAAAAATTGTAATTAATAAATTGCAAACCTTGCTCTGATACAAAAATGATGGGGACGGAGGTATTGGGATGAAGGATAAATATCACACAGATAATCTCACACAAAACTCGATCAATTTTAATTATTCAATGTATCAAAATAATGAAGTACACCACTATTTATAATACTCCTAGACAAAATTTTAATTGGATTTTAATAAGATAACTACAAATTAAATAAACTAATTAAAATATAACTTCCAACTCATGGGCTTTCAAAACCTTTTATATTGTTCTAATCAATTTTTACAGGGTCGTCCTATATCAGTTCTTTTATATTTATGCTTAGTTGTTTTTGGCGGTGATGCTTTTAAGCCTAATTCAAGTGTAGTGTTTGGTACTAGGTTGTGCTGAAGCCGAGTTTTAGTGGATTTTTGTTATTAAATTGAAAAGTCTGTGAAAACTGAGTTTTGGGGGATTTATGCTGTATTGTTGTGTTAATTTAGTGGGAGTTTGAGAATTATATTGAATGAGCTTGGTTGTGAAAGTGTTTAGATTATTGTTAGATTGTGATGTTTAATGTGTTGAAAAGGATCCTTTCTAAATTTATTTTTTTTGGACATGGAACAAGAGATCCACATAGCATTAGTGATCTTGTGATCCCTTCTTAATTAGTTGTTTTGACTTCAATTAGCTTACAAACAATTTCAATTTGGCCAGATTTTATATCATTTTTTATTCTTCATATTCATCTCGAAATTGATTATCGTCTAAGGTTTTCTAACTGGCTGTGCTGCTCTAATTTTCTACAAGATTATAGATTTATATTGTATAACATTGGTTGTGTCATTGTATACTGAGTTTGATCCTCAATGTTATGTTGACAGACATGCATGATCAATCTCTTGGACTTTGATACTGCAGCAAACTTAGCTAAATGTACAGTAATCCACCTTTGACTCTCACTTACCTGGCCTCATCAACCAGAATACTTGTACAGTAACCATTCAACTCGTCTCTTGAGGTTTTTACTGAAAAATATGATTCTTTTCTGATATAGAAGGGATAGACTTTTAATCCTTTTGAGGCCCGATGATTTAGACTTAAGAGATAAGATTTAGGCACTTCAACTTCAGTATTAGGCCTCATTAATTGCTTTAATTCAGCAGACATGTCCCATCGGTTCTAGGCAATCTTCAGTAGCCAAAATTTAAAGCAACTGGCAGTTAGAAGCTTCTGTAGCATCTCTTCAAGCAAAAAGCACCACTTAGACGTAAACCTTGGATTGAAAATTCTAAATCCACAATTCAATCCTTCTGTGGGGTTTAAATGTTTTTTCAGTGATCGTATTATAGGTCAACTTACATATGGATAACTGAACTTTTTTTTCTTACAGTCAACTCACTGTACTCGATTTTGTTAACAAAAATTAAAAAAACCGTTAAGTCAAAGTTTGACTTAACGGAAATGTGACTAGACAGCTGACTTGTCTTTAAAAAAAGCCTATGTGGCAATTATTATGCGACGTGGCAGTGATAATATGGATTTGGAGAAAATTTTTATGAAAAAATATTTTAAAATATAATATAAATTATAAAAATTAGACACAAAAATAAGAAAATAAATAAATAAAAATAATTATTTTTAATAAAAATTAAAAAACGCAGTTTTTTTTTATTAAAAAAAATTAAAACGCATTTTTTTTAATAAACATAATTGTTTTTTTATTTTTATTAAAAAAAATTAAAACTTAGTTTTTTTTAATAAAAATAAAAAAATGAAGTTTTTTTAATAAAAATAATTTAAAGTCAGTTTTTTTAATTAAAAAAAATGCAATTTTTTTCTTTTTTTTATTAAAAAAAAAAATTAAAACGCTGATTTTAAATTTTAAATAAAAATCAAATTTTTTTATTAAAAAAAAATAAAACGCTGATTTTAAATTTTAAAAAATAAAACGCTAATTTTAAAAAAAAAATTACAATTTTTTTTATTAAAAAAATAAAGCACTGATTTTAAATTTTATATAAAAATCAATTTTTTTATTAAAAAAATATAAAACGCTGATTTTAAAAAAAATATTTAATAAATTTGTTTCTTTTTTTTATTAAAAAAATAAAACGCTAATTTTGAATAAAAAACAATTTTTTTATTAAAAAAAATAAAACGCTGATTTTAATAAAAAATATTTAATAATTTTTTTTCTTTTTTTTATTAAAAAAATAAAACTCTGATTTTAAATTTTATATAAAAATCAATTTTTTTATTAAAAAAAAATAAAACGATGATTTTAAATAAAAATGCAATTTTTTTTATTAAAACGCATTTTTTTTAATAAAAATAAATAATTTTAATAAAAATAAAAAAATGCAATTTTTTTTAATAAAAATAAATAAAAGCTGTTTTTTTTTAATAAAAATAAAAAAAATGTAGTTTTTTTTAATAAAAATAATTATAAACGCAATTTTTTTTAATAAAAAAATTTAACAGATTAATGTTAAAATATTTTTAATTAAGAGATTTTAAAATTTTAACAATTTAAAAATTAATCTGTTAATTTTTTTTATTATAAAAAACTACATTTTTAACAATTATTTTTATTAAAAAATTCAACGTTTTGTTATTTTTTTAATAATAAAAAAAAGAAAAAAATTTATTAAAAAAAGTTGCATTTTTAACAATTATTTTTATTAAAAAATTCTGTTTTTTTTTAATAATAAAAAAAACTTATAAAAAAAATTGTTTTTTTTTTATTAAAAAAAACTGACTTTTAATTATTTTTATTAAAAAAAACTTCATTTGTTTATTTTTATTAAAAAAAACTAAGTTTTAATTATTTTTTAATAAAAATAAAAAAACAATTATTTTTTTTAAAAAAAATGCGTTTTAATTTTTTTTAATAAAAAAAACTGCGCTTTTTAATTTTTATTAAAAATAATTATTTTTATTTATTTATTTTCTTATTTTTTTTGGCTAATTTTTATAATTTATATTATACTTTAAAATATTTTTTCCCATTTTTTCATAAAATTTTTCTCCAAATCCACATTATCACTGCCACGTCGCATAATAATTGCCCCATAGGCTTTTTTTATAGATAAGTCAGCTGCCTAGTCATCATTTCTGTTAAGTCAAACTTTGACTTAACGGTTTTTTTAATTTTTGTTAGCAAAATCGAGTACAGTGAGTTGACTGTAAGAAAAAAAATTCAGTTACCCATCTGTAAGTTGACCTATAGTATAGTACGATGACTGAAAAAACATTTAACCCCCTTCTATTGTTACTGCTTGATTTATGTATATATGAGTAATTAATGGATTAGAAAAACACCATATATGAATAACAGTACCTGTTTCCATTTACCGATCAAATTAACCTTGTACAGACAGCATCGACATATGAATTAAGAAGAATATGAAGAGCTGTGATTTCAGTCACCTTCTAGGCTTGCATGCATTTTAGACCCTAGGTAGGGGGAAGAGAAGGTCGCGTGCTTACCATGTGACCCAAGTCAAATGACATTTTAATGTAATTTATGTATCCTCTTAAATCATGTAGTACTACATCATGTCAATAAAAATCAAAATGTAATTTCTTCAGCAGCCAACAAGTAATCACTAGCTAACCACCACAGGCCAACTTTTGGTCATTTTTGTAGTTCTTTTAATAATGTTATGGATACAGGTGTTTAAAAATGTAATTCCCATTGATTTAAGTGAAAACAAACTAAAAGTTGCATGATTTTTTGGTCATTAAGTCAATTTATTTAATCCCTCGTGGTTGGTTGGGAGTTCCAACGGAGAAATGGTGAAAGGGAAATGAAATGATAAACCCACTCCACTCTACTCTACTCTACTCATGATGTGAACAATCTAGTTGGAAATATCAAAAATACGTGTAGTAGTGCTCCCTGCCTCCCCATAATGAAAACATTAGAAAAGCTAGTTGTATAATACAGGTGTCTCCGGCAATAATTGAATTTCTACCGGCGTGTCTGTGTTTGGTTACAGGGAGGGGAAAAAACAGCAAGAATTTTCCTTGGAAAACATTAGTTCATATTTCACCAGATTGGTCAGTAATTACAATAATTTTTATTTTATTTGGTAAAGGGAATTATTTAATGCAATAGTTTTGCAAGCACAACATAGTGCTGAAGAACAAAGATAAAACATATGCTGCTGCTGCTGGTACATGTGCTACTAATTGAGCTTTGGTGGCCTCAACAGGAGTCGATCTACTCAAGTTTGGCTATTTCTATTTTTTGGATGCCAGAGGTGCAGTACTAGTAGTAGCAAGTCTTTTAAGCTTCTGCTGAACCCTGTAATAGAAGCCTGATGATTTTTGTGCACGAGATAAATAGAATCCTATTTCATCTATATACCACCCGCTTCTTCCCTTGAAACCAACTATTCGCTCTCCTCCCTCCGCTGAAGAAGAAAAGGGAGTCCCTACCTCCACTCCGTACGGCCCAAAAGTCCTCCGATTGCTCTTAAAAGTGAGTGATCGAATCACTGAGCTGCCTCCATGGATCACCGGACAGTAGTGCCCGCTCGCACCCACCAAGAACTCATCCGGGAATTGCAGCTTAATCTACAGTTTGTGCATGAAAAATTAAACTAAACACAAAATGGTTAATTTACTAATTCGAGATTGAAAAAAAAAACCCAGACCTCAGCTGTCTTATTGCCTCCACCGCCTCCATGTTTTTCTACAGACACAGGCTTGCCTTTCTTATCATAAACTACGTGGATTGAATCGATGCACCAGTCATAAACGAGTCTGATTTCTCTAACTCCATTGTAGCTACCATCGTCCCAGCTGATCCCACCGGTACCTCCCCACGGTCCAACAAGTGCCATGCTCTTCTTCCCATTAGTATGATCTTTCTCACCTTCCTATAATTACATGAGGGTTATACATCTTGAAGAAACTACGAAGAATGGAGAGATCAAGTAATTTAAACACTAAACCAGAAAAATAATAGTAAGAGTAACAAAGAGTTCCTTACCATGTTGAACCAACAAGTGGCTTGGAGAAATGCTGAGAAGATATGAATAATTGGCAAGATGCTAAATAAGGTGTTTGGGAGTGTAAGAAAGTGGTGCCATATGCTGCTTTTATCAGTGCCTTGCAACATCTGATTCCAATTCTGGCACTATCGTGGAATTTTGCCTTTTCTTTAGCATAATATTTGGCTTTTTGGTATAACAATAGCCGGGCCAAAAAGCATTTGCTTTTTCATTGATATACGCTTTTGACTGATGATATAATTATCAACCCAAATTAATTAAAATCATTTGAATTGGTTAATCACTTCAAATTATTTAGGTTGGCTAAAATTTTAATCTATATTTAAAAAAAAAACTCAATTCACTTAACTAGCTTGCACCTTTTTTTTTTACCTTAATAATTTATGTAATAATTTTGTGAAAAAGAAAGTGAAAATAAGAAAGGAGACAGGTGTCCCCTCTAAACTATTGGGCCCTTTCACCCATATAAAGGTGTTTCAACACCATACGCTCCTTATTTTCGTTGCCAAAGTCTAAAGAGACAATACCTGAGGCTGGAAAACGAGAGCAAACAGTTTAGACTCGATTCGTACTCACTTGACTAAAAATTTGATTCGAGCTCGACTCGAAATATAAATGAGTCAAATATGAGCGCATTTTAAAGTTCGATAAATTATTCGAACCTCCTCAAATTATAATTTACTATTGATACTCGAATCATATTCGTTAAAAAAATCCAAACTGCTCGGGCTCGATTCAGAATCGTGCTTGACTCGGTAGTTAAATGAATCTCAATCAAATCTTATTTTATACTCGATAAATTTTGTGAACCAAATTTGAGTAACTCAATACTCGGATCGACTCGATTCGTTTACACCCTTAACAATACCTACCTGCTCTCTACAACATCAATACACATACACGTGGCACATTCAGGAGTCTTGGTGTTACGGATTTGACCTTTATTTTAAAATGTCAACTTTTTCTTCATCTGTTTGAATAATGTACAGGTGCTTTTAAAGAGTATAAAAGTATTAGGGAGAGTAAAACTTTTAGAGAGAGAAGATTAAAAAAATACAAGGCGTATAAAATTAGAGAGAGAGAGAGAGAGAGAGAGAGGGGAGAATGAATAAAAAAAATTTATTTGATTCCAAATCACAGCTCATATTAAAAACAGATTATATAATTTTAAAAAGATCATAACTATTTTTTTGTAGCCCATAACTCAACCAAGCCCAGTTTTTGCCAAATCTAATATCAACCAACTGATATGGCGAGCACGAACGCACAAAAGACAAAAAAGAGAGCATATATATGAAGTAGCACAGAATCATACAATTGCAATCAGCCAGATGAGCTTAGTATATATTTTCAGAAGGATATTTATGGGCTTTGAACTACCAGTGATTTTTTTTAAATTACCCGCCCGCCCGCCAGCCAAACTAAACTATAAACATAAGGTCTGAGAGGAATAATGATATTTTTTTTAAAGTTCAGAATCTTAAAAAGATTAAAAATATCTTGAATATTCATTCAGACTATCTAGAGCAATAAATAATTCTCCAGCTCTTCCATCTCTATAGACCAGGTGGCTCTCCATGCTTAACAGCGCATACACTTACTCTTACAATTTAATTTGAAAGAAGTTTGAAGAGTAGGAGATGACATTAAGCAACGATTCGAGGCAGATGACTCATCATTTTCAACCGCTTCAGAGACTTCAGTTTTCACATCTTCTAAGTTGTGTCGCCAACATTTCTTTGAGTAACATTTACAGAAGATCGGATTCTCCCCTCTGTTTGTAATCTTGTCATTTATGAACTGAAACCAGGCTAAAATGGACATTGTTAATAGTGAGGTCAAAATTAATTAGTTTGTGTGGACAGACTCCTGATGTTCCTGAAAGTGAAAATATCACACAGCATGTGATGGGATTGTGTTATATTACCAAAATTCATCCAATTAGCTTTTGCTCAAATCCATCTCATCTAGAAACATGGCTAATTAGTATTTAATGATGGCAATAGCATACTGAAACGTTGAAACTAAGGCCGTAAACGAGCCAAATAATTCGGGATCGATTCGGGCTCGACTCAAAAAAATACGAGCAAGACTTGAATTCGTTAATAATATGATCTAAATCTGAGCATTAAAAATAGTTCGAATAAAAATATGAGTAGAATCTGAGTAAGGTGTTACTCGACTCGTTTAAAATTCAGACTACTCGAATTCTTGATTGTGATTCGATACATACTCAATTGATACATATTCGATTAGATGATCGATACATTCTCTTATAATATATACAAATTTAAATCAAATAAGGATAATTAATTATTATTATTTTGTTTTGCTTTGTTTTTAATTTTAATTGTGATTTTATATTTGTAAAGTGTAATAGTAAATATATTTTCTCATTTATAAGTAAAATAACAAATTCAATTTATAATTATATTTATTATAAAACTAGTTATTATATAGAGACTCGAATTCGAGTCTAAATTCGAAGCTCGCGAATAGTTTGAATATAATTCGATCCGAGTCAGATCGAATTCAAATAATAAATATTCGAGTTGAGTCGAATCTAGGTAGAATTTTTCAAATACAATTCGAATTCGAGTACGAATTTATCATTTCAAGTCGAATTCGAACAGCTCTCTGTTGGCTTCGGTTTTGTTTACACCCTTAGTTGAAACTCGCCCTACTTCCCCAAGATAAAATAAAATACTCACTCCGAAAGAATCCCATTTGCACCCAAAAAACAATCCCACAAAAAGACTCCTTCATTGATGATAGTATAAAATGAAATAACACAATTTCACTACCATGCCACCACTTCTAAACTTAACACTAGGGATACACATGGAGGAAAAATATATTCTTAAAGTTGACAAATTTTGCAAAAATGAGACTCTTTTTGTGAAATATAGAGAATAATACAAGACAAAAGGAAAGTCAAGAAAGATGAGTAATTATAATCCACAAAGAAAAAAAGTACCTTCAGGAATTTGCTGCAAGGAGATGATACTATGGATAAAGACTTCGGCTGAGATGCCCTTAAGAAATTATCAACAAAATCTTTCTAATTCGCTGATGATTTAGTTATTTCTAACTTGAAATCATTGATTGAAGCAAGATTAATTCCTTTCAACTCTTCATAAATCGTCAGTCTTCAAACACCATGCCAAACAAAAGGATATTAGTTTCAATAAAAGCTATAACATAAAAATTATGTTGCCATAATTAAACAATGTTAGATAATTTTAGAAAAATACCTTGTTGGAGCAGACGGCCAATTTAAAACCATATAATTTATCAAACTTTTGTAGAAATTTCTGCATTTCAAGAGAAAGTTGAGAGGCGTTTTTACTTTTGGATTCAAAGTAAAGCATTGCCTCATGCAAACCTGAAATAGTCATGGAAGAAAAGGGAACTTTATCACCAGTATATTCAAATGAAGGCAAATTTGGAGCATCAATATTGGCCTCCACCAAATTCTTGCAACGATTCAGGGATAGTCCCTTGAGTTTTTGACTCATAATTGTAATCCTTTCTAGCACCAACTTCTCAAGGACCGGAAACTTAGAAAGATGATCCTGGAACAACTAATCAGTCATGTAGGTATCCTTCAATGTCAAAATTTTCAGATTTTCACAATCGGCTAAGTTTAATTTGCATTTGCCAATTGATCTCTTTCCATGGTACCAAAAAGTTTGAAGATTTGGTATGAGGATTTCAACCCTCTCGAGGTCGTGGCACTCATGTACCTTGACCCTAGTGAGTTTAGGAAGAGTTGAAATGTGTAAATATTCCAAGCAACTGCACTCGATGAGTCTCAAATCTTCAATCAAATGGCAGCTACTGATGAAGCTCTGGATTATGTTAACATTCACATGAGCCTTTTTTATAGACAGCTCTGTCAGGTTTGAGAGCTTTATATCACCCAAATTATCAAACTTGCAGCCATGTAACTTTAATGAAGTTATTGTCTATTTGTCTTGGAAGTAAAAACAGCCTGAGGCAAAATATAACGTTTGTTTCTCTTTACTTCCAAGTGGATTTCCAGATCTTTGACATTTCTGTTTGTAGCAGCACTTATCCAATGATTCATATCAGGGGCCAACTTGAAATTAAAAGAAGTGAGATGCAGCCTGAATTTCTGTATGCTTAACATTGGCTTCAAGTCTGGTCGCCAATGCATAATCAACAAATTTTTTGAAGGCATTAATCTGTTCTCTTTCCTTCGTGTGAAAGCTCCTCTGATCAAAATTGAAGGAAAAGAATGAAACCCACAAGCTTCTCCACCTCTTGGATAATACACTAGTTCGGGTGACATCTTTTGGACAACGGAGAACAGAAAGAATGTGATGGATAATGTGTTCGGGCAATTCTGAGATTCGATCCATGGTGTCAGCTCCTTCTTCCATCCCCTCAACAAATCCTACATTTTGCTTCTTCCTATCCCTGGTTCGATTAAAAAGTATCTGTGAAAATTTTCGCTTTGGCTTCCGATGAATATTGTAAAGCCTTGTACCAAGTGCAATTTTACTTCTCTGCTTTCCATCTGTTTTTAAACCTCTGGTCTTAATAAGATTTCTTTCTTCCGTAACACAAAGATCCCTCTTCATAAACTTCTGTCAAAAAACTTTATTCATTAACATCTCGATTCACTTGAACCTGTTTTCCTTCAAACATATATTACTATCACGACAACTCAAATAGAAAATTGATATAACTTCTTAGGATTTAACTTTTTGAAAGTGCTTTAATGTTAATTTTTCCTTTGCAATGCAATTGAATAAGAGAAAGTATTTTGATTGAAAATCACAGCTTCGCACAAGATAATTGATGTAGCTATCTCTTTTATATGCATATTTAGGGGGATAACGACTACTTCAAATTGCCAGGAGAAAAAATATGAAGACCTATAGAAATAGTACATATGCACACACACACAAACATGTATAAACACAATATAGTAAAAATCAAAGTTTATGCATTGAGCAAAGTAAGCAATACAAAACTACAGCAATAGTAATGTGGCTATGCACAAACAAGTGCGTGCATACTAACGATCACAAATAATTCTTCCAAAAAATATTAGGTTCTAACTGTCAGCATCTAATTAGCAAACTCTTCTATTTACTGATTACTCAAAATCACACTGATATCAGAACAAATAAACACAATCCACAATATATGGGATAAAGAGAATTATATAATTAGGAAGAAATTACCGTTTGGAGAATTGGGAATATGTACATCAATTGTTAATTAGGGTTTCTTCGAATTTCTTCAACCGTAAGGGTTGAACCGTGATAATCTTCCATTAGAAGTAAAAGTGTAAAACCACCTAATACATAGTTGAGAGCCTTGTGGCTGGGTAAACCTAGATCACTTGGACGGAGATTACACTACCCACTAAAAAGTTTTCAAGGCCCAGCCCGAATTGATTTTACTTTGATTCTAATTTATATGTAAAATTTTTAACTTGACGTTGAGATATAAATTTATTTTAATTTTAAAAATAATAATTTTGCATTAGTAATAATTTACAATATTAACTATCAATAAATTAAAAATCAAATAAATTCACATTAATTTTGAATTTAAAATTCTATAAATTTAAAAAAAAAAAAAACTTTTTTGGTGAAATAAAAAAAATATTGCGCAACCTCCACCCAAAATAGGGAATCGTAAACTATTTCTGAAACGCATTCTTTTTTTAATAGTATTTATGGTCAAACGCATTCTTTTGATTTTGCACTCTACTAGTTCCATTTTTTTTTAATCTCTATCTTTGTTTTATATTATTTTTTTTGCTTAATTAAATCATATTTGTGAAAACCCATAACAGACCCAGCCTGAGGTAGTTTATTCTATCCTCATTTTTTTATTCAGCCTGGTGTTTATGGGCACGTTTGTTTCAGTTTTAGTTATTTTGTTATGGCTTTTGAAACATATGAATGGAAATAATTTTAAAAATCAGTCTCATGTCAAATTATTACTTATTGTTTTTACATAATAAGCTTAAGTAAAAAAAAAAATCATATTTAATTTTCACTAAAATAAAAGTGCTATTTTTCATTGACTTTTATTTTTTTCTAACAACACATTTGAGCATGATTGTTACAATAATTATTTTAATCACAGATTTAGTCATTAAAAAGTATAAAATGAGGAACTGCATTTTATATACTTAGTACAATTAACTGAATACATGTAATGATATAATTGTACCACCAACTCTCCTGAGTAATGGTGAACCAGAAGAAGAAGCTTGTATAGCAACTATGGAGCATCATTGTCTTAAAAAAATGCACTAGATCCCAAGGGATCTTTTTTCAATAGCTGAAAAATTCGGATGAATGTTGTAATAATGAATCTAAAGCACTTGGAGCAAATTTTCTTGCAAAAAGAAAACAAACTGAAGATGTCTGGTTATTATAGCTGCATGTTTGACCTTGGAGAATTTTCTTGAAAAATTGTTGTGTCATATCGGCTTTCCCAAATGTAGCAGGATGAGCACCACCTCTAGACCAGTCCACCCAGGTAATGCTCCTGTTCGCCAAGAGACGGGGCGAATGGATGCTCAGCATCGTTGGAAAGTAGTGCTCGTCCACATAACACGCTGGTCTGCAAAACTGCTCAAACTTTGGGTAATAAGTATCATCTTGAACAATGTCAACTGCCAGTTTTCGATTAACTTCAAACCACTGAGACCCTTTGCGCCATTGGGTGATGTTAACCACGGGAGCCATGTTGTCATTATAGCGCCCTCTTCCATATGGTCCAGGGTCATCATATGCACCCATAAAGCTGAACCGAGATCTTAATATGTAGTCGTAAACTATGGTGAAGTTGTGAAGAGGTATGCATGCCTCAGACAGGAGAACGAACCATTCGTTGGAGATATCAAGCAACGCATTAGCAAGGAGTCTTCTCTCAGCATCACACATGCTCATCCTCCCCCACTCTGCAACCTACAATAACTACGTCTAAAGCATAAGAACAATAATGTCCAAGTCCAGACAAAAAAGAAAAGAAAACGGAACCGAGATATGACAAGCCCTACATGTGGCCAATCAATTATCATAATATTGCTAAATCACGTTCTTCGTGTTTACAGAAACCATGCATTGTTCAGTGAGCTTCTAATAGGACAATATTGTTTCCAAAAAAAGTAAAAAATAGAAGGAAAGACTGCAAAAGCTAAGCATTTTGTTCCAAAGATTGCATTCCAGTTTTGCTAATGTTAATCCAGATGAGGAAAAACATGCCCCAACCAGTAGTTCAAGTCATCTTATTAAACTCTCAAGATTCTCATCACTTCCAAAAGCCAAGTACTACTAATCACTGGTTGTAACAAGCATGTATTTAGTCCGGAAGCAACAATTACTACAAACAGATGAGAACAGCATACTGCCACATAAGTAAGAACACCTGAGTAAGCACTTGAAACAAAAATATATTCTAGCCAAATGCTAGTAGTTTATATTTCTGATTACATTATTCACAGAACTACAAATTTAGTCAGTGTTGCAACATGGTGACTCCCATTATCTGCGCACCCGCAGTTCTACCTCCAATATGTTTGTGCGTAATTTTGTGCCTAAAATATCAACTCCCGCTTTACTTTTTGGGTTTACCTAGTGTTCTTGTTGAACTACTAATGAGAAATTGTCTAACTTAGTCTAACATATATGAAGAGCAAGTTTTGGGAATGAATAAGTACTGTTAGCGTATCTTCTAACTTCTTCAACCTTCTTAACTTATATGGAATCTGATACCAACGGAAGTGAGGATTTCTATGATAAATAGTGAACTTTATCATCTGTATATGTTTCACTGAAGCTAAGCTACTATAACAGATTTTACAATGAAAACATAGTTAAAAAGTCTATATGCTGCCGATCCCCTGAGACCAGGTCCACATTACAAGCATCTATGTGCAGAGTCGGAAAAAAAAAACACAGTTAACTCTCAGTTATTTGGAAATAATCAAAGAGAATTTTGCCCTATGTAAGCATTGTATCCTACACCAGCACAGTCATTAAAATGAAAAATATCTTAACTTGCAGTGAATTCTTACTTGAAGGGGATAATGCTTTAACATCTATACCATCCAAGCTAACAATCAAGTTTATTTTGAAGACAATAATTTGCAAGTGTAATAAACAGACCTTCAGGGACAAACAAGAGAGGGAAAAAGGAGGAGGACATTATAGCTTGACAGTTCTAAAAGTTCTCCTATAGACATATATAAGCATATAAGTGAAGAAGAATTAAAGTTGGCTCTGTCTTGCAATCTTTAAAAATTAATAGAAATTAAAAAAAAATGTAATGCACTAGGATGATATCAGAATGATGAGTTACAAGAATGATTAAATGTTAACTAATAGTTGAGCTTGGAAAGGGAACAGCTTTTAGGTAGATTTCTAGTAGTTGATGATAATGAGAAAGAACTGGTGTCCATAATAAAGAGAAAATCCATAAACTACATATGAGATTGTAAAGGAGGATACAGAAATCACAATAAACAATTAACTAATATTAATTTGGGGAACTCGAAGGCAATACTAACTAGTAAGTGGGACTAACTAATTTGAATAACAGCCAATCCTAAATGGAGAAAGCGTGAAGAAATTCTAAGACAACATATAAAGAGCCCTTCAATTAGCTACTTCACAATTCATATCCGTGTAGAGCTGGCCCTGGACTAGGTCTACCAGCCCATGGCCCAAAACTGAGGAGGGCCCAAATTTTTTTAAAAATTATGTATATATGTGTATAAAAAAATAAAAAATTAATTATAAAATATAATATAAAACAAATCAATAAATATGGAGAATCAAAATAGACTCTTAGCCACACAAGAAAAAAAAAACCCTTCGACCCTCTTAGTTCATAACGCAACGCAAACAATTTTTTTCCGATGATTCTCCTCTTCTCCAACAAAGTTGAAAAATAAATCATCCACCAGCTAGACCAATGCCTTTCTTTGAAGGTAATTTTTTTTAAAGATACATATAGAATCTAGATATATAAATCTTGTAAATTGTAATATATATTTTTGTTAACTTTTTCTTATTTATTATTTGATCCAACATAAAACTTGATTGAGATTTTTGTTCTTCGTTTTTAATGCAATGCTTACAATTTGAGGTACTATTTTTCCTTCGTTTAGGGTTTTGTCCCATTAGATTTTCCCCAAACAAGTTTTTTAACAAGGCCCCAAAGTATTCTTACTTATCTTTTGTAAATTCTTATAATTTTAATAAAATTAATTAGTTGATAATTTTATTTTATTTTTGTTTAATTTGTATAGAGGGGCACACTTAAAATTTTTTGCCCTGAGCCTTACAAAAACCAGGACCGGCTCTGTATCCATGTGTACTAAATAAAAAGGACAAATGTAGCATTGTTGGATCATCAATATGATTATGGATAAATTACTGTTATCATAATTTGTAAACTCGAAGGAAATATAGTTTCATGAGGTGTGGACCGAGAAGCCTAGTCAGGGACGGAGCCAGGATTTAATCTGGGGGGGCCAAAATCAAACTTTCAATCTTCAGACTTTTCAAGATAAAAGGTTATGCCATTGAGCTTCTCAAGTCCCAACTCCAGAAAATAATTCCCACCAATCCTAATTTCTGGCATTATTTCTTCTAACCACATGTCCACAATCCCACTGTATTTACGAAACAGTCCATTATCTCCACCAATCCTAATTCCTAGCATTATTTGGGACTTGAGAGTGCATATAAATCTCAATAAAAGCAAATCTAACAACGCAAATACACAATGACAAGACTTTGTTTGTTGGTGTGTATTGTGTAGTGGAGAATTGGAGATAATGAAATGAAATGGATTGCCACAAAGCACAAATTTAATCTCACAATTCAAGTGGGTGAGCCTTAGTACTTAAAATTTTTTAAAATCTTGGGGGGTGCCATGGCCCCCTGCAAAAAAGGCTAGCTCCGTCCCTGAGCCTAGTTACATAAGGTAATCAAATACATCAACAAAAATATACATACCTGCAAAGTTACAGGCATAACAGACAGGTTTGAATGTGTTGAGCATGTAGATGAAAAATTACTAATATTTGTCTAATGGGCCTCAATAGATAAGTTCTTGGTTCGATATGAGTTTACTAATCGTGGAAAACAGTCTTAGAATTTAGATTTTCCAAACATTAATTCACAAGCATGGGTAGTGTAAATACAAATTACAGAGAGCCACAAATAACTTTACAGTAATATACATATATAAAAAACCGATACCTGACTGGGAATGTGTCTCCCATAAAAAACAGACGAAGGGGGGTAATTTGCAATGTACGATGGCAATGCATGTATATAAATGGAATACAGGCCCTCATGGCCCTTAAGAAACCTCTCCCACAAAGGAGCCATAGGCAAAGGTCCCCTAGTCAAGAACATGAAGGCGATCTTGGGGACTCTCTTAAAAGGGTAGTCTTTTATTTGAGGAGCAAATGAAGCTCGCCAATACAGCTGAGAATCATTCATGGAATGCCACATGCTTGATGGAGGCCTAATCCAACTCTGGAAACTACTTGGTTCTTGAAAACAGGGCCGGGTTCTGGTACTTGTTACCGGGATTGTTACACTCGCCAAGCTGAGATACCGGGTCATAAACATACCAAGAATTGAAAAGGCAATGCCCAGACCCAGAAACAGCAAAAGAAACTGCAGTAACCGTAAAGGCAAAACTCTAGATTGGTTTTGTCTAATTGGTATTGCAGGGTCCTTGCCTTCCTCCATTGCCACTAACCTTGTCTGCATCTTAATTCCCCCAAATCTTCAAACAACTCCAATTTGTGGGAAATTATTCTACCAAACCAACAACCAGGAAGTGGGTTATTAAATAAAAAAAAAATCAAAAGACAAACCAGATTTTATTTAATCCAAATGGCAAACCCAGACAGTACAAAAGGATTTATTAATGAAAATGGCTGGGTGGGCTGTAATGATGGAGATGAAGTTTTATCAACACTACCATTCCAAATAGGAAAGTTTTTAATTGAAGGCAAAACTTGATATGTGGAAGGGAAAAGAAACTCAGAAACAGATCCACAGAATCCAAACAAGTCAGGTGGGTAAGATCCGAAAAAGTAAAGTTTTTTAATTGAAAACAACTTTTTAGCTGATCTTTCAAGGCAAAATGGAGCAACAGACATGATGAGGAGACAGATAAAGAGTGAAACACAAAGTTAGGACATTGTTGTGAGAAGAAATGAATATGTCTGGGGTGTGGATATTCATGGTATTTAAGAATCAAAAACAAAAACCTTAATTACAACCGCTTTTGTCAAATGTGAAAATAATGTCTGAAGAGACAGTTTAAATGGGCTCTATAACCTCCGGTCCTTCTTTCATTCTCTGTTCTTTTCTTCGACTTGCTCCGTTAACTTTCTTCCGTAAATCTCTAACAACAACAAGAAAACAACATAAGATTGGATCAATCAATAATCTCTACATACATAAAAAAAGCATCAAGTAGAAAGAGATAGAGAAGGCGAAGGTGAGAGAAGTCCGAAAGATTGGGAAGACAAAAAAAAACACGTGAAGTTGAAGTTGGAGTTGGGGTTGGGGTTGGGGTTGGGGTTGGGGTAGGGGGCGAGGGGGAGAGAGAGAGGGTAATTAGTGACTTGTTAGTGTCACGTGTGTTGTTTGGCAACGTGTGCGGGGTGGAAGAACCTAGGAGAGATTTCGGAAAGAGTAATTAGTGACTTGTTAATGTTAAATGCTCTTTCACAATTTACACACTATTTTAATAAAAATTAGTACTCTCCCGTTCTTTAATATAAATCGTTTTAAAATTATGCACAAGTATTAAGATAATGATTATATAGTATTAACTATAATATTAATTATCTATATTACTCTTGTATTGAAATAAGAAATTGTTATTTATTGGACAGAAAATAGTGAGAGAACCAAAGTTACATTTAATATTTGGGGTAATATTGAAAACTAAGCAATTAATGTTTATTAGAAATTCTAAAACGACTTATATTAAGGAACAAAAATATTGCTCTAAAACGACCTATATTAAGGAACGGAGGGAGTACTTCATTTCATGTAATTCTGAGATATATGGTGCATTAATCAGTTTTAAAATTAAAATTTGTGTTTTTCAGTTTGAATTTTGGGGAATAAGCATTTTCTCTCTCTTTTTTTTTTCTTCTCTTTTTTTGTCCTTCCTTTTCTCTTATTCTACTAAAGTTGTGTTAGATAAAATTGAAAGTTAAAATGTGAACAGTTTAGACATCTAAATAATATAAATCATCTTAATCAAATTGTATCAGAATGAACAAATATTGTTTGATAATTAATTTTTTCAAAATATATGAATAATAATATTTTATCATTTTTACATTTCCTTCCCTCTTCCTATTTAACAACTCAACTTCTTTCTCCTCATCCTCCTCCTCCTCCCGACTAAATTGCAAATATGTCCCTTCTATTTGTTATGTTTTTGCTAGACTGTTCCTTGAACTTTTTTTTTGGTACAACTGTTCCTCGTAGATGCATTAGTTATACAAAAGTGTTCCTCTATCATTTTTTTGTTAAATCATTTAACAGATATTAACTGAGCTAGGGGTATAATGGGATTGACAAGAAATGAAAAGAAAATGAGAGGGAAAACATAATGGTACAACTTATTCCCTCCAGAATAAATCTTCATTGTCAATTAGACAATCACTATAATTGCCATTTCTCTTCCAAAACAAATGGATGTAGGGACAAGAATGTTAATAAATAATTAACCGTGGGAGGCAAATGTTTGGGCGTTTTGGGAGAGGAGAGAAATGGCGATGTTTGTCAGTATGTAAAGATTCAACCAATATCAGTTTGCTAACATGCAATACATTGCAATGAAAATCTGGTTCAAACATACAAACATCACTAACCACAACGAAAATATGTATATAAAGCATTAAAGCATTAAAGACATTCTAATATAGCTCAATTGTAAATATTAAGTCATGAATTTCTTTTCATTTTTGTACAGAGTTCATTAATCCACACGTAGAGAGGAGAGTCCATCAATCCACACACAGTCTACATATCTCAAAATAATTGATACCAACAATAATTTCATGGCGAAAAACATTGCCAATTAATACCCAAAAAGAATAGTTAAATATTTGAAGTATTCCTTAACGAACACCAAAAACATAATAAACTACTTATTTATTGTCTTCTTGCAACCCTTAATCACCATTTCCTTGCAACCTTGAGATGGCTTTTTGGTTCTCCACTCCCGCAAACTACACATCGGGTTATGTGAATATAAATTAGAGATGACATTCAATTAAAAAATACATTGTAATTATAAAATGACATTACTTTTTTAGATGTAGCAAATGATGACTCATTTGGATTCAAGTTATAGACTCTCGTTGGTGGTGGCAGTGGTGGCTCATTTGAAATCTACACAAATTCATTTAAAATGACAATCAATTCATTCAAGGACAAGCAAGTGAAAACAATGGTAAATATAATTATAATTAGTAATATTACCCTTGTAGATGTTGCTGATGTAGCTCTAGGAGGCACCCATGATTTTCTATACGGTGGAGGTTTAGACTTAGGGACCCATGTTTCTTTAGGCCTTTTTACCTACATACAAAATCAAAATAAATATATACATATATATATATATATATATAACAACAAACTATAATGTTATTATAAAATAAATATACTTACTGACAGTTTTTGTTTTCTAATGCCTTGAGCTGGTTCCCTAATATTTCCATAATGTTCATTTCCTTGACCTCCAAATGTTTTTGGCATCTTGCAACCTTTTTTGTTGTGGCCATATTCACCACACCTTTTGCACCTCACCTTGTAAGGCCTTCTCTCAAGTCTTGTTGGATTCGCACTGTAAGACCCCAACTTTTATAAATAAAAATGAATTTTCTATAAATATCATTTTTGAATATTATGGAGTTAATTTGATATAATGTTATAGTTGTGGATAATATTTATAAATTTTGCAAAGTACGAAAGTTGTTATATAATATTCGATTGGTCGGGGAATATTCGTTTTAACAGGGAATATTCGTACAGCGGCACAATTATTGGTGGACCCCACAACGGAATTATTGTCGGATTGAGAAAACGACAAAAATATTTTATTAAAAATAACGGCGGAAGTTTTACCATTGATACTGTTGAACTACTCGGTAGTAAAAGTACAGTAATATGTGTGGTTGCATAGTAGCACACGGTATTAATTATTAATGCTTATGTGAGAAGTCACTCAGTTTGATTCAATTATTGTCAGTTAATAATATGAATTATTTAACGATAATGAAGTTTTGTTTTATTCGTATTATTAACGTAATAAAACAGAAACATCTTTTTATATAAAACAGAATACTTTATTAAAGTTATTCTATAAATAGAATATATTATATTTTATTTAAAAGATTTTTATTTAAATATGGACCGTCAGATTAAAGTAATCAATCTGGACCGTTCATGAATTAGTTACTATGCATTCTATTTTTTTATAAATTGCAGCTCATTCCTTCATTATTTCTTACGAATTCACTGAACTCTAGAGAGAGACACTATAGAGAGAAACTATAGAGAGAGAGAAGAAAAATATTCAGCTACTTAACTACTTCTGTGACAACCCCAAAATAGGTTCATTCCATCCAACCTATTCTGAGTCGCCAAATACATGATACAGAAAACAACAACAACTTTATTACAATAATTGTCGTGCAAAATACAACAACACATATGCTGTGAGTTTGGACACAAATATATACCAAATGTGACTCATGTCCCAACCGTGGACAACGCCTCACAATGACACCTTACATAAAGGTATAGTCAAAAATTATTTTAGAAATTAGAATCTTTGGGAAGTGCTCAAGGAAACCTTCGTACATGGGAGGCCATGCGTCTAGGTTATGATAGATATCATATGGCCACAGAATTATCCTTGGTTGACCCAATAGACCCCAAAGAAAAACGAGAAGATTACTATCATATTCTTCCCAATGGTGAGTCTTCTCTTGACATATTATTATCTCCACTGTCTCTAATTGAGAATTATACTTCAAACAAACACCAAGATTATATAGGTAGTGCTCGTAAAGATACTCAGCAAGTGGATGAGCACAACCCTGTCATATGATGACACGATGTTGTATGTCGTTAGACATCTTGTATGATAGTGGCAAAACACCCTTCCAACGTTGGGTACGCCTTACCCTATTGGATTCATCAAATATAACTACTAAATGACGACCATCGTTCTATTCCCCAGTTACCCTCGCTCGACCCAACTACACTCTTATTACCTGAAAAGGAATTATGAAGCAAAAGGGTGAGCACAACTGGCCCAGTAAAGAATATCATGACTAAAGATAATTAAATTATCAATAGCCTTCATCAGTAATAAATCAGAGATTTAGAACATATGGTAGATGATAAAATTTTTCAACCATAGTTGCAGCCGAACGAGCAATCCATTAGAAGAGTCAAATAGACCATAAAGTCTATTATCTTCTCCATGTTAAAAATCCACCAATAATATTTTATCCCTGTAACATCAATCAACAGTTCTGGTCCACAAACATATGAATAACTCATAATCATAATTGTGATTCTAAATTTTTCTTCGCACCCAGGACGAAGAATATTTTCATCACCTGTCTTTACCTGAAACATCAAAGATCATGGTTATACCCAATCACAGTTCCTGTTCATAATCATACTAATAAATTCATCTTTGCACTACCGGCCAAAGATATTCATCAACAGACCATCTTTGCACTACATGCCAAAGATATTCAACAAAAGTTCATCTTTGCACTACAGGCCAAATATATTCATCAATAATTCATCTTTGCACTACGGCCAAAGATATTCATCAACAATTCATCTTTGCACTACAGGCCAAAGATATTCCTCAACAGTTCATATTTGCACTACAGGCCAAATATATTCATCAACAGTTCATATTTGCACTACAGACCAAATATATTAATATCTCAAAGACATATATAAGGCAAAAAGCACTTTTTGCCCCCTGTGGTTATAGTGATTTAACGAATTAGCCGCTGTATTTTTAAAATATTCAATTAGCCCACTGAACTTTTTAAAAATGTTCAATAAACCCATTCCGTCTAATTTTTCAGACGTACGTTAAAAAATATCATACGTGGCACTTTAAAAGTAAAATAAAAATAAAAGAAATGACATGTAAATGCTGATGTGGCTCATCTTCTTTCTCAGTCGGGTCAACCCGACCCGTACACATTTAAAAGGGTCAAATGCTGGTTCAGTCCTTGCTGGTGAGCTTTCCCTTGTCTGCACTAGCTGCAGGGCAACTTGTGAAGAGCCACATGAAATTCAATAGATCTAGCAGGGCAGATCTAGCATGAAATTCCTCTACACACATTCATATATACACAAGCAGATCTCGTATCATTGTATTCTCAAATTCTAGGATCGCTCTGTCGCATCTTGTTGGAGGCGTTGATTTAGGGAATCGCCGACGAAGATATCAACTGTAGATTTTGGCCGGAAAAAATATTTGATTTTGGCCAGAAAAAATGGGGGAAAAGACTGTAGATTCCTATCAAGCAACCTGTATCTTGTGGATGAATATGAAGATAAATATTTATAATATTAATATTATAATATTAATTTTTATTAATATTATAAATATTTAGGTAAAGAAAAAGAAATAAAATAAAACATAAAAAAAATTTTATTTTTAAAATTTTTATAAGTATTTTAAAATATAAAAGTATTTTTATTTTTAATTTTAAAATAAAACATACATATTAATTATAAATATTATAATATTAATTTTTATAAATATTATAAATATTTAGGTAAAGCAAAAAAAAGAAAATAAAACATACAAATATTTTTATTTTTAAAAATTTTATAAGTATTTTAAAACATAAAAATATTTTTATTTTTATTTTTCAAAAAAAACATACATATTAATTATAAATATTATACTATTAATTTTTATTAATATTATACATATTATAAGTATTTAGGTAAAGCAAAAAAAAGAAAATAAAACATAAAAATATTTTTATTTTTAAAAATTTTATAAGTATTTTAAAAGATAAAAATATTTTTATTTTTATTTTTCAAAAAAAACATACATATTATTATTTTTTGATAAAGAGGGTTAAATGAGATGAATAAAATTATTTTTATTATTATTTTAATAAATATTATAAATATTTAAGTAAAGAAAAAGAAAGAAAAATTCATTATTTCTTTATGTTTATAAATATTAATTTATTTATGTTTGTAATTTGCATTATTTCTTTTCTGTCTAAAAAATTCAAAAAAAAATTTGGTCTTATACAAGTAAATATAAAGTCAACATGTATTGTACATGCCACATAATCAATGGTGTTATTTTATTTTTTTATGCTGCCACATCAGAAAATTAAAAAATTTTGTTTTTTTTTCAATGCCACGTGTGCAATTTGTTAACGTCCGTCCAATAAATTGGACGGAATAGGCTTATTAAATATTTTTAAAAAGTTCAGTGGGCTAATTGAATATTTTAAAAATACAGTGGCTAATTCGTTAAATCACTATAACCACAGTGGCCAAAAAGTGCTTTTTGCCAAATATATAATCATTTCAGAATTTATATACACCATAATTATAACCATGTTAATTAATTCATCTTTACACTTAAGCTAAAGATATTCAATTATAAATTCAATGGTCATGATCATACTGGTTAACAATTCATCTTTGCACTACAGGCCAAAGACATTCCTCAGTCACGATCATACCAATAATTTACCCATCTTTACACTCAAGTGAAAGAGAAATTCAACATCAGGGTTATAAAAATGTTATATATGATAATAAAAACAATATGATCAACAACTGCATTTATTTTCGAGAGCAACAATCATAAATCAACGATAATTTGGTCAGAAAAAGAAACCAATTTTTATCGTGAATAGTAACTCGTGAATAGTAATTCATGAATAGTTACTCATGAATAGTACTCTGTATTCGTACATAGTACCGTATACGTAGATAATGTCATATACGTAAATAGTGACATATACATGAATAGTGCCGTATACGTGAATAGTAACTCCGACTCAAAAAGGTAGAAATTCTACAATAAAATCCATACCAATATTTCAGTATAATGATATTGAAAGAATAACATCATTATGAAGAATATAACATTCCTTACTATCCCTTACTATCCCTTACAATCCCTTATTATCCCTTACAATCCTTTACCTCAAAAGAGCAGTACTTCTGACTGGATATCGGATATGACGCTGAAGGAAACTTGCACTGATGAATAGCAACTCACCAACTATCTAAATACTCACAAAATACACTCAATAATCTAGAGAGAGAAAGAGATAAAACTTGTTTCTGGTGTGATTTTTAATTCTAACTTAGCCCTCTATTTATAGGAAAATGTTAGCACGCCGAAGCAGACTTGACCTGCAACCTGATGGCTTTACCTGCTACTATTCCACCCACCAAAAATCAGCCATCTTCCCCAACAACCAAAAGTGGGGACCACCCATTTCTAGAATTTTCTACCAAAATCATTTATAAACCTAATTTTCGAATCAGTCAACTCTTAAAATTCATAACAAATCATTCGTTCATTTTTAACGG
This sequence comes from Panax notoginseng, assembly GCA_016801055.1. Taxonomy (NCBI): domain Eukaryota; kingdom Viridiplantae; phylum Streptophyta; class Magnoliopsida; order Apiales; family Araliaceae; genus Panax; species Panax notoginseng. The sequence continues at coordinate 290,388,092 of CM029012.1, read as the reverse complement.
TTCAAAATTTGTGAACATATACTCAACTTATATATGTATAACATATCCAAAAATCACAACGATCCAACGGTCGGATTAAAAATTATAACCCTCGCAAAATATCTCAAAGACCCTAATTTGATTTTCAATACCTCCGTTCCGACAAAAATACAGATAAAACACCTCAACATTAACTCCTTCATTTTTAACCACAAAAATATATCCCTCATTTATATCCACATAAAATAAATATTTCCTTATCATATGAATCAATAATTAATTATTCACAAATAATATTACAGAATCACAATTATGACAACCAGGCCGTTCCCAGGAAAGAGTGGACTTTTCAATAAGGATTTTTCCTTACTAGCGCGCAATTAGATGACCAAACCTCTCCTTAGACAGAACTTTCTAGATATTGCCAATAATGCTATCTAATAATATTATTTAAATAATATGAATTATTGATCTGATAATGGAAAATACTGTGCATAAACAATTATTGAAATAACAATAATATAAAATATCAACGCAGCAATTATTGAATCAATAAAATAAAATATTGAACAGTAATTACTGTAACAATTATTGAGTAGTGCCTTCTTACGTAAGGATCAATAATTCAAAAATACTGTGTAAAACCGTTTGCTACTGTGCAAACACGCGTATTACTGTATTTTAACCACCGGGTATTCCAACAGTGTTAACGGTAACAACTACGCCGTTAATTATAAAAACTCAATTTTTGTCGTTATCTTCATCCGACGTTTTTCGTTATGGGGCCCACAAATAGCTGCGCCGTCGTACGAATATTTTTCGACAGAAAGAATATTCCACGACCAATGAATATTCCCCGACAACAATGATTATTTTATAACCACTTGTTTATTTTGAAAAAAATTCATATTTCACCCATAAATTTAACTTTTTATCAATTTAACCATTTACTGAATTGTAATTATAAGAAAAATTGAATACTTTAATTTCATAAAATTCGGGGTCTTACAACTTCCTTATTTCAGTTCTTCTTTAAAACGGTAAGGGGTGCTATTCTTTCTTATTCATGAAGAGAACTGTTGTTATTTCATTTCTTATTATTCTGTTGGAATAACCAGTATACGCGGTCTACCCTATACTTGGTGATATTCTTCTATTATTCTGTTGGAACATCCTGTCTGTGTGTTTTACACCAGACCTGGCTCCGTCTTTATTATTATTCTGTTGGAACATCCTGTCTGTGTGTTTTACACCGGACCTGGTTCCGTCTTTGTTATTATTCTGTTGGAATATCCTGTCTGTGCGTTTTACGCCGGACCTGGTTCTATTATTTATCATTCTGTTGGAATAATCTGTCTGTGCGGTCTATCGCATGCATGGTGATTTCTTTTGTTATTCCATTCTTTATTATACTCAGTTGGTTAAGTTTTGACTTCTATACTCCATGAAATTTGTGGAATATCCTTGATAATTACTGTAAGACCCCGAATTTTATGAAATAAAAGTATTCAATTTTTCTTATAATTACTATTCAGTAAATGGTTAAATTGATAAAAGTTTAAAGTTATGAGTGAAATATGATTTTTTTTTCAAAATAAGCAAGTGGTTATAAAATAATCATTGTTGTCGGGGAATATTCTTTCTGTCGGGGAATATTCGTACGACGGCGCAGCCATTTGTGGGCCCCATAACAGAATAACTGTCGAGTGAAGAAAACGACAAATTTGAGTTTTTACAAATAACGGCGTAGTTGTTACCGTTAACACTGTTGGAATACCCGGTGGTTAAAATACAGTAATACGCGTTATTGCACAGTAGCACACGGTATTGCATAGTATTTTTGAAATTATTGATTCTTACGTAAGAAGGCACTACTCAATAATTGTTACAGTAATTACTGTTCAATATTTTATTTTATTGATTCAATAATTGCTACGTTGAAATTTTATATTATTGTTGTTCAATAATTGTCACTGCACAGTATTTCCCATTATCAGATCAATAATTCATATTATTTGAATAATATTATTAGATAACATTATTGGCAATGTCTAGAAAGTTCTGTCTAAGGAGAGGTTTGGTCACCTAATTGCGCGCCAGTAAGGAGAAATTCTTATTGGAAAGCCCCCTCTTTCCTGGGAACGGCCTGGTTGTCATAAATGTGATTCTGTAATATTATTTATGAATAATTAATTATTGATTCATATGATAAGGAAATATTTATATTATGTGGATATAAATGAGGGATATATTTTTGTGGTTAAAAATGAAGGAGTTAATGTTGAGGTTTTTATCAGTATTTTTGTCGGAATGGAGGTATTAAAAATCAGGGTTTTTGAGATATTTTGCGAGGGTTATAATTTTTAATCCGACCGTTGGATCGTGGTAATTTTTGGATATGTTTTACATATATAAGTTGAGTATATGTCCACAAATTTTGAACCGTTAAAAATGAACGTATAATTTATTATGAATTTTACAAGATGACTGGTTCAGAAATTGTTGAATTTTCGGAGTTTATCATTTTGGTGGAAAATTCTAGAATTGGTGGGCCCCACTTGTGGTTGGTGAAGAAATGTGCTGAATTATATTTCAAATGTGGTGGGTGGGAATAGTAGCAGGTAAAGCCATCAGGTTGCAGGTCAAACCTACCAAAATTTTCCTATAAATAGAGGGCTAAGTTAGAATTGAAAATTACACCAGAAACAAGTTTTCTCTCTTTCTCTCTCTAGATTATTGAGTATATTTTGTGAGTATTTAGATACTTTGAGAGTTTCTATTCATCAGAGCAAGTTTCTTTCAGCCTTATACCGGTATTCCGACCAGAAGTACTAATATCTTGTGGTAAGGGATATTATTTTCTTCTTAAATGATATTATTTTCTTCAATATCATTATGCTGAATTATTGATATGAGTTTTTATCAAATTTGGAACTTTTTGTGTCGGGGTTACTATTCATGTATACGGCACTATTCACGTATACGACACTATTCACGAATACGACACTATTCACCGAAAAATAAAATTTTCCCTTTTTGTCCAAGATGTCTATTATGGTTACTATCTTTGATTGTATCCATGTTTTGATCTTTATTTTTGAATTCTGCTTCACAATTGATTATTATGAAGTATTATTGATCTTGGATAAACTGTTATACGAATCCCTACTATTTGTCCTTCTGTCTCATTGGATTCGTTCTCTTTAAGATATTTTTCATCATCCTCAGTCCTAAATGATGATATTACTGAATATCTTTGGCCTGTAGTGCAAAGATGTATAATTACTTGATGAATATCTTTGGCCTGTAGTGCAAAGATGAACAGGTGTTGAGATGAACATGACCGACTGATGATACAAATGAATATCTTTGGCCTGTAGTGCAAAGATGAATATTTGGTTAAAGATGATTATTAATTGATGTTACAGGGATAAAATATTGATGATGGACTTTTAAATCTTAGAAGATAGTAGAATTCTTTCTCTACTTGACTCTTCTAATGGTTTGCTGTTTCCGCTGCAGTTGTTGATCTAAAACTTGTTGTCGATTATATTTTATCAGATTTTTTCCCTGTTGAAGACTAACGATAATTTGTTGTATATTATCTTAGTCATAATATTCTTTACTGGGCTAGTTGAGCTCACCCTTTTCCTTTTTGTTCCATTTTTCTTCTCAGGAGGTGAGAACATAGCCGGATCTAGTCGGGGTATGGAGTGATGGTTCTAGAAAGATGTATTAGCAGTTCTCACTATTTCTGTAAAATAGTGTTTGAATAATTGTAATGAGGATTTATTTGAGTGTGGATATTGTCTAGAAGACAATATTTGTATTTAAACTCACAGTATGTGTTGTCGTATTTTGCACGACAATTGTATTATTGAAGTTGTAGTTTGCTTTCTGTACCATGTATTTGGCGACTCAGAATGGGTGTTGTATACCTATTCTGGGGGCGTCACAGGTGGTATCAGAGCTTAGGGATATGATCTCTGGCGGAGATCGGGAAATATAACTAGGAGGGGAGAGATGAGTAAATCCTTCGCTAGTGTGTCCTACCTAAGCTTATTTGTTGGTCAGTCATAATATTGGGATATTATGTGATATGTTAATTTGTTCAATTAACCCTTATTTTGAAGCTGTATTCTAGAATGATATCTGAAATACAGGAGATGAGCAATGGAGAAATCATGATGATAGGGAAGATGGAATCTGAAATGAAAGCAAGGTATTCTCAACTCTTTGAAATACCAGGTACGTAAATTTCGGGGACGAAATTTCATAAGGAGGGGAGATTGTAAGACCCCGAATTTTATGAAATAAAAGTATTCAATTTTTCTTATAATTACTATTCAGTAAATGGTTAAATTGATAAAAGTTTAAAGTTATGAGTGAAATATGATTTTTTTTTCAAAATAAGCAAGTGGTTATAAAATAATCATTGTTGTCGGGGAATATTCTTTCTGTCGGGGAATATTCATACGACGGCGCAGCCATTTGTGGGCCCCATAACAGAATAACTGTCGGGTGAAGAAAACGACAAATTTGAGTTTTTACAAATAACGGCGTAGTTGTTACCGTTAACACTGTTGGAATACCCGGTGGTTAAAATACAGTAATACGCGTTATTGCACAGTAGCACACGGTATTGCATAGTATTTTTGAAATTATTGATTCTTACGTAAGAAGGCACTACTCAATAATTGTTACAGTAATTACTGTTGAATATTTTATTTTATTGATTCAATAATTGCTACGTTGAAATTTTATATTATTGTTGTTCAATAATTGTCACTGCACAGTATTTCCCATTATCAGATCAATAATTCATATTATTTGAATAATATTATTAGATAACATTATTGGCAATGTCTAGAAAGTTCTGTCTAAGGAGAGGTTTGGTCACCTAATTGCGCGCCAGTAAGGAGAAATTCTTATTGGAAAGCCCCCTCTTTCCTGGGAACGGCCTGGTTGTCATAAATGTGATTCTGTAATATTATTTGTGAATAATTAATTATTGATTCATATGATAAGGAAATATTTATATTATGTGGATATAAATGAGGGATATATTTTTGTGGTTAAAAATGAAGGAGTTAATGTTGAGGTTTTTATCAGTATTTTTGTCGGAATGGAGGTATTAAAAATCAGGGTTTTTGAGATATTTTGCGAGGGTTATAATTTTTAATCCGACCGTTGGATCGTGGTAATTTTTGGATATGTTTTACATATATAAGTTGAGTATATGTCCACAAATTTTGAACCGTTAAAAATGAACGTATAATTTATTATGAATTTTACAAGATGACTGGTTCAGAAATTGTTGAATTTTCGGAGTTTATCATTTTGGTGGAAAATTCTAGAATTGGTGGGCCCCACTTGTGGTTGGTGAAGAAATGTGCTGAATTATATTTCAAATGTGGTGGGTGGGAATAGTAGCAGGTAAAGCCATCAGGTTGCAGGTCAAACCTACCAAAATTTTCCTATAAATAGAGGGCTAAGTTAGAATTGAAAATTACACCAGAAACAAGTTTTCTCTCTTTCTCTCTCTAGATTATTGAGTATATTTTGTGAGTATTTAGATACTTTGAGAGTTTCTATTCATCAGAGCAAGTTTCTTTCAGCCTTATACCGGTATTCCGACCAGAAGTACTGATATCTTGTGGTAAGGGATATTATTTTCTTCTTAAATGATATTATTTTCTTCAATATCATTATGCTGAATTATTGATATGAGTTTTTATCAAATTTGGAACTTTTTGTGTCGGGGTTACTATTCATGTATACGGCACTATTCACGTATACGACACTATTCACGAATACGGCACTATTCACCGAAAAATAAAATTTTTTCTTTTTGTCCAAGATGTCTATTATGGTTACTATCTTTGATTGTATCCATGTTTTGATCTTTATTTTTGAATTCTGCTTCACAATTGATTATTATGAAGTATTATTGATCTTGGATAAACTGTTATACGAATCCCTACTATTTGTCCTTCTGTCTCATTGGATTCGTTCTCTTTAAGATATTTTTCATCATCCTCAGTCCTAAATGATGATATTACTGAATATCTTTGGCCTGTAGTGCAAAGATGTATAATTACTTGATGAATATCTTTGGCCTGTAGTGCAAAGATGAACAGGTGTTGAGATGAACATGACCGACTGATGATACAAATGAATATCTTTGGCCTGTAGTGCAAAGATGAATATTTGGTTAAAGATGATTATTAATTGATGTTACAGGGATAAAATATTGATGATGGACTTTTAAATCTTAGAAGATAGTAGAATTCTTTCTCTACTTGACTCTTCTAATGGTTTGCTGTTTCCGCTGCAGTTGTTGATCTAAAACTTGTTGTCGATTATATTTTATCAGATTTTTTCCCTGTTGAAGACTAACGATAATTTGTTGTATATTATCTTAGTCATAATATTCTTTACTGGGCTAGTTGAGCTCACCCTTTTCCTTTTTGTTCCATTTTTCTTCTCAGGAGGTGAGAACATAGCCGGATCTAGTCGGGGTATGGAGTGATGGTTCTAGAAAGATGTATTAGCAGTTCTCACTATTTCTGTAAAATAGTGTTTGAATAATTGTAATGAGGATTTATTTGAGTGTGGATATTGTCTAGAAGACAATATTTGTATTTAAACTCACAGTATGTGTTGTCGTATTTTGCACGACAATTGTATTATTGAAGTTGTAGTTTGCTTTCTGTACCATGTATTTGGCGACTCAGAATGGGTGTTGTATACCTATTCTGGGGGCGCCACAATTACGTTTCATCCAGTATCTTTTCACGAAAAAATTCTTCTAAGCATTCTTAAATTTTACTCCACAAAGCAGTATCATGTTGACAATTTAGACGTTGTTAATTCTTGGATAAATTAATTTTTGAACTTATTTTATTGAATTCTTATATCATTGTCATCATCCTCATGTTTATAAAATGTTGAAAGTCATCTGTAGCCTGTAGTGCATAGACGGACTTGGTATGATTATGACCAGGGATTATTCGGTATAATTATGACTGTAATGTTATAAATAATGTGGTAAAAGTCCTCATTGGCCCGTAGTGTAAGACCCCAAATTTTATGAAATAAAAGTATTCAATTTTTCTTATAATTACTATTCAGTAAATGGTTAAATTGATTAAAGTTTAAAGTTATAGGTGAAATATGAATTTTTTTTCAAAATAAGCAAGTGGTTATAAAATAATCATTGTTGTCGGGGAATATTCGTTTGGTCGTGAAATATTCTTTCTGTCGGGGAATATTCGTACGACGGCGCAGCTATTTGTGGGCCCCATAACAGAATAACTGTCGGGTGAAGAAAACGACAAATTTAAGTTTTTACAAATAACGGCGTAGTTGTTACCGTTAACACTGTTGGAATACCCGGTGATTAAAATACAGTAATACGCGTTATTGCACAGTAGCACACGGTATTGCACAGTATTTTTGAAATTATTGATTCTTACGTAAGAAGGCACTACTCAATAATTGTTACAGTAATTACTGTTCAATATTTTATTTTATTGATTCAATAATTGCTACGTTAAAATTTTGTATTATTGTTGTTCAATAATTGTTGCTGCACAATATTTCCCATTATCAGATCAATAATTCATATTATTTGAATAGTATTATTAGATAGCATTATTGGCAATGTCTAGAAAGTTCTGTCTAAGGAGAGGTTTGGTCATCTAATTGCAGGAGAAATCCTTATTGGAAAGCCCCCTCTTTCCTGGGAACGGCCTGGTTGTCATAAATGTGATTCTGTAATATTATTTGTGAATAATTAATTATTGATTCATATGATAAGAAAATATTTATTTTATGTGGATATAAATGAGGGATATATTTTTGTGGTTAAAAAATGAAGGAGTTAATGTTGAGATTTTTATCCGTATTTTTGTCGGAATGGAGGTATTAAAAATCAGGGTTTTTGAGATATTTTGCGGGGGTTATAATTTGTAATCCGACCGTTGGATCGTAGTAATATTTGGATATGTTATACATATATAAGTTGAGTATATGTCCACAAATTTTGAACCGTTAAAAATGAACGTATGATTTATTATGAATTTTACGAGATGACTGGTTCAGAAATTGTTGAATTTTCGGAGTTTATCATTTTGGTGGAAAATTCTAGAATTGGTGGGCCCCACTTGTGGTTGGTGAAGAAATGTGCTGAATTATATTTCAAATGTGGTGGGTGAGAATAGTAGCAGGTAAAGCCATCAGGTTGCAGGTCAAACCTACCAAAATTTTCCTATAAATAGAGGGCTAAGTTAGAATTGAAAATCACACCAGAAACATAAGCTTTCTCTCTTTCTCTCTCTATATTATGAAGCATATTTTGTGAGTTTTTAGATACTTGGTGAGTTGCTATTCATTAGTGCAAGTTTCCTTCAGCATCATATCCGATATCCAGTCAGAAGTACTGCTCTTTTGAGGTAAGGGATTGTAAGGGATAGTAAGGGATAGTAAGGGATATTAAGGGATTTTAAGGGTTGTTATGATTTTCAGTTTCGTAATTTTTCTGATCTTCAAAAATTCTGGAAAAATTTGAAATGATATTTTGATGAGTTTTCTTGATTGTGTCCAAAAATGGTGATTTTTGGATGTATAGATTGAGAGTTATGAATTTTATGAGAAAAGACTATTTTAAAAGTAACAGCTTATAATTCCTTGTGGTTAACTCCAAAATTGATGAAATTTTTATTGGGAGTACATGTATATGATAGAAGTATACTCTGTAAATTTCAGAATTTTTAGACAAAAGTATAATTTTTGATAAATGTCTAAATATTCGGCTATTTTGGCCATATGAAAAATAGTAAATGACTTTTAAAAATTCTGAGAAAAATATATGTTCACTATGGGACTATATTATGCTAAATCCCAGAAAAGAAATATTTTTATAACTGATTTGGTATTTTTCATGAAAATAGTTTAGTTATGAGTAAATGAATTAAATATGTTTTGTGAAGAAAGAAAATTGGAAAATAGGATTTTATGGCTTGAGAATCCTATATGAGGTATATGCAGATTTTTGATGAGGGTTTTGGTTATTGATGATGAAATTGTAAGAGTTGGCATTTTATGATGATTAAATGCATTAATTAGTAAAGTGTAAACAATTAAAATAAATTGTTTATAAATTTAAGTAATATTATTCTTTCAATATCATTATACCGAAATATTGGTATGAATTTTATTGTAGAATTTCTATCTTTTGTGTCGGGGTTACTATTCATGAGTTACGAATATTACTCTTGAGATTAAAACTATATGTTGATCATATTATTTTTATCATCATATATAACATTTTTATAACCCTGATGTTGAAATTCTCTTTCACTGGAGTGTAAAGATGGGTAGATTATTGGTATGATCATGACTAGGGTTCTCTTTGGCCTGTAGTGCAAAGTTGAATTGTGACTGGTATGATCATGACCATTGAATTTACAATTGAATATCTTTAGCTTAAGTGTAAAGATGAATTGATTAACATGGTTATAATTATGGTGTATATAAATTCTGAAATGATTATATATTTCTTTGAGATATGAATATATTTGGCCTGTAGTGCAAATATGAATTGTTGAGGAATATCTTTGGCCTGTAGTGCAAAGATGAATTGTAGAGGAATATCTTTGGCCTGTAGTGCAAAGATGAATTGTAGATGAATATCTTTGGCCTGTAGTGCAAAGTTGAATTGTGACTGGTATGATCATGACCATTGAATTTACAATTGAATATCTTTAGCTTAAGTGTAAAGATGAATTGATTAACATGGTTATAATTATGGTGTATATAAATTCTGAAATGATTATATATTTCTTTGAGATATGAATATATTTGGCCTGTAGTGCAAATATGAATTGTTGAGGAATATCTTTGGCTTGTAGTGCAAAGATGAATTGTAGATGAATATCTTTGGCCAGTAATGCAAAGATGAACTGTGGATGAATATCTTTGGCCTGTAGTGCAAAGATGACTTGTTGATGAATATCTTTGGCCCGTAGTGCAAAGATGAAGTTATTAGTATGATTATGAACAGGAACTGTGATTTGGTATAACCATGATGTTTGATGTTTCAGGTGATGAAAATTATCTTCGTCCTAGATGAGAAGAGGAATTTAGAACTACAGTTATGATTATGAGTTATTCATATAATTGTGGAAAGGAACTGTTGAGTGATGTTACATGGATAAAATATTGTTGGTGGATTTTTAACATGGAGAAGATAATAGACTTTATAGTCTATTTGACTCTTCTAATGGATTGCTCGTTCCGCTGCAACTATGGTTGAAATTTTTATCATTTACCATATGTTCTAAATCTCTGATTTATTGTTGATGAAGGCTATTGATAATTGAATTATCTTTAGTCATGATATTCTTTACTGAGCTAGTTGTGCTCACCCTTTTGATTCACAATTCCTTTCAGGTAATAAGAGTGTAGCTGGGTCGAGCGAGGGTAACGGGGAAATAGAACAGTGGTCTCTAGCTGTGGATGTTCTCCCGAAGCAGTATAGAAAAGTTTATTTAGTAGTTATATTTGGTGAATCCAATAGGGTAAGGTGTACCCAACGTTGGAAGGGTGGTTTGCCACTATCATACAAGATGTCTAACGACATACAACCTCGTGTCATCATAAGACATGGATGTGCTCATCCACTTGCTGAGTATATATACGAGCACTACCTATATAATTTTGGTGTTTGTTTGAAGTATAATTCTCAATTAGAGACAGTGGAGATAATGATAAGTCAAGAGAAGACTCACCATTGGGAAGAATATGATAGTAATCTTCTTGTTTTTCTTTGGGGTCTATTGGGTCAACCAAGGATAATTCTGTGGCCATATGATATCTATCATAACCTAGACGCGTGGCCTCCCATGTACGAAGGTTTTCTTGAGCACTTCCCAAAGATTCTAATTTCTAAAACAGTTTTTGACTATACCTTTATGTAAGGTGTTATTGTGAGGTGATGTCCACGGTTGGAACATGAGTCACATTTGGTATATATTTGTATCCAAACTCATAGCATATGTGTTGTTGTATTTTGCACGACAATTGTTGTAATAAAGTTGTAGTTGTTTTCTGTACCATGTATTTGGCGACTCAGAATAGGTTGGATGGAATGAACCTATTTTGGGGTTGTCACAGGTGGTATCAGAGCTTAGGGATATGATTTCTGGCGGAGATCGGGAAATATAACTAGGAGGAGAGAGACGAGTAAATCCTTCGCTAGTGTGTCCTACCTAAGCTTATTTGTTGGTCAGTCATAATATCGGGATATTATGTGATATGTTAATTTGTTAAATTAACCCTTGTTTTGAAGCTGTATTCTAGAATGATATTTGAAATACAGGAGATGAGCAATGGAGAAATTATGATGACAGGGAAGATGGAATCTGAAATGAAAGGAAGGTATTCTCAACTCTTTGAAATACCAGGTACGTAAATTTCGGGGACGAAATTTCATAAGGAGGGGAGATTGTAAGACCCCAAATTTTATGAAATAAAAGTATTCAATTTTTCTTATAATTACTATTCAGTAAATGGTTAAATTGATTAAAGTTTAAAGTTATAGGTGAAATATGAATTTTTTTTCAAAATAAGCAAGTGGTTATAAAATAATCATTGTTGTCGGGGAATATTCGTTTGGTCGTGAAATATTCTTTCTGTCGGGGAATATTCGTACGACGGCGCAGCTATTTGTGGGCCCCATAACAGAATAACTGTCGGGTGAAGAAAACGACAAATTTAAGTTTTTACAAATAACGGCGTAGTTGTTACCGTTAACACTGTTGGAATACCCGGTGATTAAAATACAGTAATACGCGTTATTGCACAGTAGCACACGGTATTGCACAGTATTTTTGAAATTATTGATTCTTACGTAAGAAGGCACTACTCAATAATTGTTACAGTAATTACTGTTCAATATTTTATTTTATTGATTCAATAATTGCTACGTTAAAATTTTGTATTATTGTTGTTCAATAATTGTTGCTGCACAATATTTCCCATTATCAGATCAATAATTCATATTATTTGAATAGTATTATTAGATAGCATTATTGGCAATGTCTAGAAAGTTCTGTCTAAGGAGAGGTTTGGTCATCTAATTGCAGGAGAAATCCTTATTGGAAAGCCCCCTCTTTCCTGGGAACGGCCTGGTTGTCATAAATGTGATTCTGTAATATTATTTGTGAATAATTAATTATTGATTCATATGATAAGAAAATATTTATTTTATGTGGATATAAATGAGGGATATATTTTTGTGGTTAAAAAATGAAGGAGTTAATGTTGAGATTTTTATCCGTATTTTTGTCGGAATGGAGGTATTAAAAATCAGGGTTTTTGAGATATTTTGCGGGGGTTATAATTTGTAATCCGACCGTTGGATCGTAGTAATATTTGGATATGTTATACATATATAAGTTGAGTATATGTCCACAAATTTTGAACCGTTAAAAATGAACGTATGATTTATTATGAATTTTACGAGATGACTGGTTCAGAAATTGTTGAATTTTCGGAGTTTATCATTTTGGTGGAAAATTCTAGAATTGGTGGGCCCCACTTGTGGTTGGTGAAGAAATGTGCTGAATTATATTTCAAATGTGGTGGGTGAGAATAGTAGCAGGTAAAGCCATCAGGTTGCAGGTCAAACCTACCAAAATTTTCCTATAAATAGAGGGCTAAGTTAGAATTGAAAATCACACCAGAAACATAAGCTTTCTCTCTTTCTCTCTCTATATTATGAAGCATATTTTGTGAGTTTTTAGATACTTGGTGAGTTGCTATTCATTAGTGCAAGTTTCCTTCAGCATCATATCCGATATCCAGTCAGAAGTACTGCTCTTTTGAGGTAAGGGATTGTAAGGGATAGTAAGGGATAGTAAGGGATATTAAGGGATTTTAAGGGTTGTTATGATTTTCAGTTTCGTAATTTTTCTGATCTTCAAAAATTCTGGAAAAATTTGAAATGATATTTTGATGAGTTTTCTTGATTGTGTCCAAAAATGGTGATTTTTGGATGTATAGATTGAGAGTTATGAATTTTATGAGAAAAGACTATTTTAAAAGTAACAGCTTATAATTCCTTGTGGTTAACTCCAAAATTGATGAAATTTTTATTGGGAGTACATGTATATGATAGAAGTATACTCTGTAAATTTCAGAATTTTTAGACAAAAGTATAATTTTTGATAAATGTCTAAATATTCGGCTATTTTGGCCATATGAAAAATAGTAAATGACTTTTAAAAATTCTGAGAAAAATATATGTTCACTATGGGACTATATTATGCTAAATCCCAGAAAAGAAATATTTTTATAACTGATTTGGTATTTTTCATGAAAATAGTTTAGTTATGAGTAAATGAATTAAATATGTTTTGTGAAGAAAGAAAATTGGAAAATAGGATTTTATGGCTTGAGAATCCTATATGAGGTATATGCAGATTTTTGATGAGGGTTTTGGTTATTGATGATGAAATTGTAAGAGTTGGCATTTTATGATGATTAAATGCATTAATTAGTAAAGTGTAAACAATTAAAATAAATTGTTTATAAATTTAAGTAATATTATTCTTTCAATATCATTATACCGAAATATTGGTATGAATTTTATTGTAGAATTTCTATCTTTTGTGTCGGGGTTACTATTCATGAGTTACGAATATTACTCTTGAGATTAAAACTATATGTTGATCATATTATTTTTATCATCATATATAACATTTTTATAACCCTGATGTTGAAATTCTCTTTCACTGGAGTGTAAAGATGGGTAGATTATTGGTATGATCATGACTAGGGTTCTCTTTGGCCTGTAGTGCAAAGTTGAATTGTGACTGGTATGATCATGACCATTGAATTTACAATTGAATATCTTTAGCTTAAGTGTAAAGATGAATTGATTAACATGGTTATAATTATGGTGTATATAAATTCTGAAATGATTATATATTTCTTTGAGATATGAATATATTTGGCCTGTAGTGCAAATATGAATTGTTGAGGAATATCTTTGGCCTGTAGTGCAAAGATGAATTGTAGAGGAATATCTTTGGCCTGTAGTGCAAAGATGAATTGTAGATGAATATCTTTGGCCTGTAGTGCAAAGTTGAATTGTGACTGGTATGATCATGACCATTGAATTTACAATTGAATATCTTTAGCTTAAGTGTAAAGATGAATTGATTAACATGGTTATAATTATGGTGTATATAAATTCTGAAATGATTATATATTTCTTTGAGATATGAATATATTTGGCCTGTAGTGCAAATATGAATTGTTGAGGAATATCTTTGGCTTGTAGTGCAAAGATGAATTGTAGATGAATATCTTTGGCCAGTAATGCAAAGATGAACTGTGGATGAATATCTTTGGCCTGTAGTGCAAAGATGACTTGTTGATGAATATCTTTGGCCCGTAGTGCAAAGATGAAGTTATTAGTATGATTATGAACAGGAACTGTGATTTGGTATAACCATGATGTTTGATGTTTCAGGTGATGAAAATTATCTTCGTCCTAGATGAGAAGAGGAATTTAGAACTACAGTTATGATTATGAGTTATTCATATAATTGTGGAAAGGAACTGTTGAGTGATGTTACATGGATAAAATATTGTTGGTGGATTTTTAACATGGAGAAGATAATAGACTTTATAGTCTATTTGACTCTTCTAATGGATTGCTCGTTCCGCTGCAACTATGGTTGAAATTTTTATCATTTACCATATGTTCTAAATCTCTGATTTATTGTTGATGAAGGCTATTGATAATTGAATTATCTTTAGTCATGATATTCTTTACTGAGCTAGTTGTGCTCACCCTTTTGATTCACAATTCCTTTCAGGTAATAAGAGTGTAGCTGGGTCGAGCGAGGGTAACGGGGAAATAGAACAGTGGTCTCTAGCTGTGGATGTTCTCCCGAAGCAGTATAGAAAAGTTTATTTAGTAGTTATATTTGGTGAATCCAATAGGGTAAGGTGTACCCAACGTTGGAAGGGTGGTTTGCCACTATCATACAAGATGTCTAACGACATACAACCTCGTGTCATCATAAGACATGGATGTGCTCATCCACTTGCTGAGTATATATACGAGCACTACCTATATAATTTTGGTGTTTGTTTGAAGTATAATTCTCAATTAGAGACAGTGGAGATAATGATAAGTCAAGAGAAGACTCACCATTGGGAAGAATATGATAGTAATCTTCTTGTTTTTCTTTGGGGTCTATTGGGTCAACCAAGGATAATTCTGTGGCCATATGATATCTATCATAACCTAGACGCGTGGCCTCCCATGTACGAAGGTTTTCTTGAGCACTTCCCAAAGATTCTAATTTCTAAAACAGTTTTTGACTATACCTTTATGTAAGGTGTTATTGTGAGGTGATGTCCACGGTTGGAACATGAGTCACATTTGGTATATATTTGTATCCAAACTCATAGCATATGTGTTGTTGTATTTTGCACGACAATTGTTGTAATAAAGTTGTAGTTGTTTTCTGTACCATGTATTTGGCGACTCAGAATAGGTTGGATGGAATGAACCTATTTTGGGGTTGTCACACGTAGTGCATTGATGGACACTTGTTGGCATGATCATGAACATTAATGAATACACGAATATCCTTGGCCGTAGTGCAGGGGTGATTCGATGATGTGGATTATTTTTTTAAGCTGAGTCCTAGTGATAACAGTGTTGAAAAACCTTTTAGATCATAGAAGATAGTAGATTTTATTTTCTACTTGACTCTTTTAATGGATTGCTTGTTCCGCTGCAGTTAAACTTGATGTTCGTTATATTTTATCAGTTTAACACTGTTGAAGGCTAATGATAATTTATTCTGCATTATCTTAGTCATAATATTTCTTACTGGACTAGTTGAGCTCACCCTTTCTTTCACTGTTCTATTCAGGAAATGAGAATATAGCTGGGACGAGTCGAGGAACGGAGTGATGGACCAGATGATAGTATTAGTAGTCCTCACTATTCTATTAAATAGTGTGACAATAATTGTAATGAGGACTCCTTTTGAGTTTGTATAGTCTCTAGTAGACAATAATTATTTTCAAACTCACAGTTATGTTTTGTCGTATTGTATACGACAGTTGTATTAGTAAGTTGTATTTGTTTTCTGTACTATGTATCTGACGACCCAAGATGGGTGATGTATACCTAATTTTGGGGGCGTCACACGCACCTCCTTCAACCTCTTCTTGGCTCTTCCTCCTAACATTTTGTGGTCTACTAAGTTTGATAGTGAATGCAGGGGGTAACATAGGTGGTAGGTTTTGCTTTATCCAAAATTCTGATGAAGGTACAGGATTAATGATTCCAGCATATGTCTGTCTGTAAGTCTCAACGTTATACCACTCATGCACATAATCTAGTGGATCCTGATCATTATGAAATATGGCTCTAATCCCATGGCAGCAAGGTATACCATTCAATTGCCATTTTCTACATGTGCACTCCTTTGTATATAGGTTAACTGAAAACTGAGAACCAAATGTTTCAGTCACTTGATATTTACCATATCCTGCATAAATTGCAATGCAAGCTCTAGAATCAACCTTCAAGCATTCCAACTTCTCAACTATAGATGGACAAATCCTTTTAGAATTCCACTTGTCTGGTCTATCCCTTGCTTCTTGCATCCTCTTCATACAGTAGTTCCTAAGTCCTTCCATTAGCCCAAGTATTGGTTTACCTCTTGGCACTCCAATTTTGCTGTTAAAAACTTCACATAAATTGTTGCATAACATATCACATTTGGGAAAACTACTGAAATAAGCCCTACACTAGTGCACAGGGTCTTTGTCATCAAGCCAGGAACATGCTTTGGCATCCATTGTCTTCAATGCTTTGATTGCTAGCTGAAAAGTACCTTCGATGGTTGCTTTGGTACAATCCCATAACTTCTCTCTAAGTGCCAATCCCCTATGACCTGCAGTTCTGAAGTTGTTGTACATGTGCATAAAACAAAATCTATGATCAGATAATGGACTAACATCTTCAAGTGCTCTAATAAGGCCTTTTTGTTTGTCTGAAATAAATGTATAAGCACTCTCATTTATAATGTTTACATCCTCTTATAAAATCTCTAAAAACTAGGTCCATGATGCTCTATTTTCCCCTTCAACAACATCCCATGCTATGGGAAATATATTGTTATTCCCATCTATACCAATCGCAGTAAGCAATACTTCTCCATATGGCACCTTCAAGAAGCAATCGTCTAACCCTATTTGTAAGACCCCGAATTTTATGAAATAAAAGTATTCAATTTTTCTTATAATTACTATTCAGTAAATGGTTAAATTGATAAAAGTTAAAGTTAAGGGTGATATATGAAAAAAAAAATAATTCAAAATACACAAGTGGTTATAAAACATTCATTGTTGTCGGAGAATATTCGTTTAGTCGTGGAATATTCTTTCTATCGGGGAATATTCGTACGACGGCGCAACCATTTGTGGGCCCCATAATAGAATAGCTGTCGGATGAAGAAAACGATAAATTTGAGATTTTATAAATAACGGCGTAGTTGTTACCGTTAACGCTGTTAGAATACCTGGTGGTTAAAATACAGTAATACGCGTAGTTGCACAGTAGCACACAGTATTGCATATTATTTTTTTAATTATTGATTCTTACGTGAGAAGGCACTACTCAATAATTGTTACAGTAATTTATGTTCAATAATTTATTTTATTAAATCAATAATTACTGCGTTGATATTTTATATTATTGTTGTTTCAATAATTGTTGCTGCACAGTATTTTCCATTAACAGATCAATAATTCATATTATTTGAATAATATTATTAGATAACATTATTGGCAATGTCTAGAAAGTTCTGTCTAAGGATATGTTTGGTCATCTAATTGCGCGTGTGACAACCCCAAAACAGGTCCATTCCACCCAACCCATTCTGAGTCGTCAAATACATGGTACAGAAAATAACTACAACTTTATTACAACAATTGTCGTGTAAAATACAACAACACATATGCTGTGAGTTTGGATACAAATATATACCAAATGTGACTCATGTTCCAACCGTGGACATCACCTCACAATAACACCTTACATAAAGGTATAGTCAAAAACTGTTTTAGAAATTAGAATCTTTGGGAAGTGCTCAAGGAAACCTTCGTACATGGGAGGCCACGCATCTAGGTTATGATAGATATCATATGGCCACAGAATTATCCTTGGTTGACCCAATAGACCCCAAAGAAAAACAAGAAGATTACTATCATATTCTTCCCAATGGTGAGTCTTCTCTTGACTTATCATTATCTCCACTGTCTCTAATTGAGAATTATACTTCAAACAAACACCAAGATTATATAGGTAGTGCCCATAGATATACTCAGCAAGTGGGTGAGCACAACCATGTCTTATGATGACACGAGGTTGTATGTCATTAGACATCTTGTATGATAGTGACAAAACACCCTTCCAACGTTGGGTTCGCCTCACCCTATTTTCTTCACCAAATATAACTACTAAATGATGACCACCGTTCTATTTCCTTGTTACCCCCGCTCGACCCAGCTACACTCTTATTACCTGAAAGGAATTGTGAAGCAAAAGGGTGAGCACAACTAGCTCAGTAAAGAATATCATGACTAAAGATAATTCAATTATCAATAGCCTTCATCAACAATAAATCAGAGATTTAGAACATATGGTAAATGATAAAAATTTCAACCATAGTTGCAGCGGAACGAGCAATCCATTAGAAGAGTCAAATAGACTATAAAGTCTATTATCTTCTCCATGTTAAAAATCCACCAACAATATTTTATCCATGTAACATCACTCAACAGTTCCTTTCCACAATCATATGAATAACTCATAATCATAATTGTGACTATAAATTTTTCTTCGCACCCAGGACGAAGAATATTTTCATCACCTGTCTTTACCTGAAACATCAAAGATCATGGTTATACCAAATCACAGTTCCTGTTTATAATCATACTAACAAATCCATCTTTGCACTACGGGCCAAAGATATTCAGCAACAGTTCATCTTTGCACTACAGGCCAAAGATATTCGTCAACAGACCATCTTTGAACTACAGGCCAAAGATATTCAACAACAGTTCATCTTTGCACTACGGGCCAAAGATATTCATCAACAATTCATCTTTGCACTACAGGCCAAAGATATTCATCAATATTTCATCTTTGCACTACAGGCCAAAGATATTAATATCTCAAAGAAATATATAATCATTTCAGAATTTATATAAACAATAATTATAACCATGTTGATCAATTCACCTTTGCACTTAAGCTAAAGATATTCACTTATAAATTCAATGGTCATGATCATACCAGTCACAATTCAACTTTGCACTACAGGCCAAAGAGAACCCTAGTCATGATCATACCAATAATCTACCCATCTTTACACTCTAGTGAAAGAGAATTTCAACATCAGGGTTATAAAAATGTTATATATGATGATAAAAATAATATGACCAACATGTAGTTTTAATCTCAAGAGTAATATTCGTAACTCATGAATAGTAAATCGTGAATAGTAACTCATGAATAGTAACCCCGACACAAAAGATAGAAATTCCACAATAAAATCCATACCAATATTTCGGTATAATGATATTGAAAGAATAACATTACTTAAATTTATAAACAATTTATTTTAATTGTTTACACTTTACTAATTAATGCATTTAATCATCATAAAATGCCAACTCTTACAATTTCATCATCAATAACCAAAACCCTCATCAAAAATCTGCATATACCTCATATAGGATTCTCAAGCCATAAAATCCTATTTTCCAATTTTTTTTCTTCACAAAACATATTTAATTCATTTACTCATAACTAGATCATTTTCATGAAAAATACCAAATCAGTTCCAAAAATATTTCTTTTCTGGGATTTAGCATGATATAGTCCCATAGTGAACATATATTTTTATCAGAATTTTTAAAAGTCATTTACTATTTTTCATATGGCCAAAATAGCCGAATATTTAGACATTTATCAAAAATTATACTTTTGTCTAAAAATTCTGAAATTTACAGAGTATACTTCTATCATATACATGTATTCTCAATAAAAATTTCATCAATTTTGGAGTTAACCACAAGGAATTATAAGCGGTTACTTTTAAAATAGTCTTTTCTCATAAAATTCATAACTCTCAATCTATACATCCAAAAATCACCATTTTTGGACACAATCAATAAAACTCATCAAAATATCATTTCAAATTTTTCTAGAATTTTTGAAGATCAGAAAAATTACGAAACTGAAAATCATAACAACCCTTAAAATCCCTTAATATCCCTTACTATCCCTTACAATCCCTTACCTCAAAAGAGCAGTACTTCTGACTGGATATCGGATATGATGCTGAAGGAAACTTGCACTAATGAATAGCAACTCACCAAGTATCTAAAAACTCACAAAATATGCTTCATAATATAGAGAGAGAAAGAGAGAAAGCTTATGTTTCTGGTGTGATTTTCAATTCTAACTTAGCCCTCTATTTATAGGAAAATTTTGGTAGGTTTGACCTGCAACCTGATGGCTTTACCTGCTACTATTCCCACCCACCACATTTGAAATATAATTCAGCACATTTCTTCACCAACCACAAGTGGGGCCCACCAATTCTAGAATTTTCCACCAAAATGATAAACTCCGAAAATTCAACAATTTCTGAACCAGTCATCTCGTAAAATTCATAATAAATCATACGTTCATTTTTAACGGTTCAAAATTTGTGGGCATATACTCAACTTATATATGTATAACATATCCAAAAATTACCACGATCCAACGGTCGGATTAAAAATTATAACCCCCGCAAAATATCTCAAAAACCCTGATTTTTAATACCTCCATTCCGACAAAAATACGGATAAAAATCTCAACATTAATTCCTTCATTTTTTTAACCACAAAAATATATCCCTCATTTATATCCACATAAAATAAATATTTTCTTATCATATGAATCAATAATTAATTATTCACAAATAATATTACAGAATCACATTTATGACAACCAGGCCGTTCCCAGGAAAGAGGGGGCTTTCCAATAAGGATTTTTCCTTACTGGCGCGCAATTAGATGACCAAACCTCTCCTTAGACAGAACTTTCTAGACATTGACAATAATGTTATCTAATAATATTATTCAAATAATATGAATTATTGATCTGATAAAGAAAAATACTGTGCAGCAACAATTATTGAAACAACAATAATATAAAATATCAACGCAACAATTATTGAATCAATAAAATAAAATATTGAACAGTAATTACTGTAACAATTATTGAGTAGTGCCTTCTTACGTAAGAATCAATAATTTCAAAAATACTGTGCAATACCGTGTGCTACTGTGCAATAACGCGTATTACTGTATTTTAACCACCAGGTATTCCAACAGTGTTAACGGTAACAACTACGCCGTTATTTATAAAAACTCAAATTTGTCGTTTTCTTCACCCGACAGTTATTCGTTATGGGGCCCACAAATAGCTGTGCCGTCGTACGAATATTCCCTGACAGAAAGAATATTCCACGACCAAACGAATATTCCCCGACAACAATGATTATTTTATAACCACTTGTGTATTTTGAAAAAAAATTATATATCACCCTTAACTTTAACATTTATCAATTTAACCATTTACTGAATAGTAATTATAAGAAAAATTGAATACTTTTATTTCATAAAATTCGGGGTCTTACAGCGCGCCAGTAAGGAGAAATCCTTATTGGAAAGCCCCCTCTTTCCTAGGAACTGTCTGGTTGTCATTATTGTGATTCTGTAATATTATTTAATAATTAATTATTGATTTATATGATAAGGAAAATATTTATTTAATGTGGATATAAATGATGGATTTATTTATGTGGTTATAAATGAAGGAATTAATGTTGAGGTATTTTATTAGTATTTTGTCGGATTGGAGGTATTAAAAGATCAAATCGGTGTTCTTACAGCTTTATTGTGTGAGTTATAATATTTAATCCGACCGTTGGATCGTTGTGATTTTTGGATATGTTATACATATATAAGTTGAGTATATGTTCACAAATTTTGAACTGTTAAAAACGAATGAATGATTTGTTATGAATTTTAAGATGTGACTGATTCGAAAATTAGGTTTATAAATGATTTTTGTGGAAAATTATAGAAATGGGTGGGCCCCACTTTTGGTTATTGAAGAAGATGGCTGATTTTTGGTGGGTGGAATAGTAGCAGGTAAAGCCATCAGGTAGCAGGTCAAGTCTGCTTCGGCGTGCTAATATTTTCCTATAAATAGAGGGCTAAGTTAGAATTGAAAATCACACCAGAATTCATAAGTTTTCTCTCTTTTTCTCTCTAGATTATCGAGTGTATTTTGTGAGTATTTAGATACTTGGTGAGTTGCTATTCATCAGTGCAAGTTTTCTTCAGCGTCATATCCGATATCCAGTCGGAAGTGCTACTCTTTTGAGGTAAGGGATAGTAAGGGAATTTAAGGGTTGTTATGTTTTTCAGTTTCGTAATTTTTCTGACCTTCAAAAATTTTGAAAAAATTTAAAATGATAATTTGATGAGTTTTCTAGATTGTGTCCAAAAATGGCGATTTTTGGATGTTTAAATTAAGAGTTGTGAATTTTATGAGAATAGACTATTTTAAAAGTAACCGCTTATAACTCTTTGTGGTTAACTCCAAAATTGGTAAAATTTTTATTGAGAGTACATGTATATGATAGAAGTATACTCTATAAATTTTGTATTTTTTGGATAAAAGTATAATTTTTGATAAATATCTAAATATTCAGCTATTTTTGACCATATAAAAAATAGTAAATGATTTTTAAAAATTTTGAGAAAAATATATGTTCAATATGGGACTATATTCTACTAAATCTCATAAAAGAAAATTTGTTTGTACTGATTTGGTATTTTTCATAAAAATGGACTAGTTATGAGTAAATGAATTAAATATGTTATGTGAAGTAAAGAAAATTAGAAAATAGAATTTTATGGCTTGAGAATCCTATATGAGGTATATACAGATTTTTTATGAGGGTTTTGGTTATTGGTGATGAAATCTTATGAGTTTAAAATTTTAGGATGATTAAATGCATTATTTAGTAAAGTGTAAGCAATTAAAGTAAATTGTTTATAAGTTTAAGAAATGTTATTTCAATATTATTATACCGAAATATTGGTATAAATTTTATTGTGAAATTTCTACCTTTTTGTGTCGGGTTTACTATTCATGAGTTACTATTCACGAGTTACTATTCGTGAGTTACTATTCACGAAGTTACTATTCATGGGTTACTATTCACGAGTTACTATTCATGACAAAATTGATTTCTTTTTCTAACCAAATTATAGTTGATTTATGAGTATTACTCATGAGATTAAATTTAGATATTTTGATAATGTTGATTTTACTATTATATATAATATTTTTATAACTCTAATGATGATATTTCTATTTGACTTGAGTGTAAAGATGGGTATATTTTTGGTATGATCATGACTATGGGTTCCCTTTGGCCAGTAGTGCAAAGTTGAATTGTTGACTGGTATGATCATGACCATTGAATTTATAATTGAATATCTTTAGCTTAAGTGCAAAGGTGAAATGATCAACATGGTTATAATTATTGTTTATATAAATTCTGAAATGATTATATATTTCTTTGAGATATTAATATATTTGGTCTGTAATGCAAATATGAACTGTTGAGGAATATCTTTGGCATGTATTGCAAAGATGAATTGTTGATGAATATCTTTGGCCTATAGTGCAAAGATGAATTGTTGATGAATATCTTTGGCACGTAGTGCAAAAATGACCTGTTGTTGAATATTTTTGGCCTGTAGTGCAAAGATGGTCTGTTGATGAATATCTTTGGCCGTAGTGCAAAGATAAAATTGCTAGTATGATTATGAACAGGAACTGTGATTTGGTATAACTATGATTTTTGATGTTTTAGGTAAAGACATGTGATGAAAATTATCTTCGTCCTGGGTGCGAAGAGGAATTTAAAATCACAATTATGATTATGAGTTATTCATATGATTGTGGACCAGAACTGTTGATTGATGTTACAGGAAAAAATTATTGTTGGTGGATTTTTAACATGGAGAAGATAATAGACTTTATGGTCTATTTGACTCTTCTAATGGATTGCTCGTTCCGCTGCAACTATGGTTAAATTTTTTTATCATCTACCATATGTTCTAAATCTCTGATTTATTACTGTTGAAGGCTATTGATAATTTATTTATCTTTAGTCATGATATTCTTTATTGGGTTAGTTGTGCTCACCCTTCTGTTTCACAATTCTTTTTAGGTAATAAGAGTGTAGCTGGGTCGAGCGGGGGTAACAAAGGAATAGAACGGTGGTCATCATTTAGTAGTTATATTTGGTGAATCAAATAGGGTGAGGCGAACCCAACGTTGGAAGGGTGTTTTGTCACTATCATACAAGATGTCTAATGACATACAACCTCGTGCCATCATAAGACACAGTTGTGCACATCCACTTGCTGAGTATATTTACGAGCACTACCTATATAATCTTGGTGTTTGTTTGAAGTATAATTCACGATTAAAGACAGTGGAGATAATGATATATCAAGAGAAGACTCACCAT
This sequence comes from Panax notoginseng, assembly GCA_016801055.1. NCBI lineage: Eukaryota > Viridiplantae > Streptophyta > Magnoliopsida > Apiales > Araliaceae > Panax > Panax notoginseng. The sequence goes on along the minus strand of CM029012.1, from coordinate 290,363,397 downwards.
TGGAAAGAATATGATAGTAATCTTCTTGTTTTTTTTTGGGGTCTATTAGGTCAACCAAGGATAATTCTGTGGACATATGATATCTATCATAACTTGGAAGCATGGCCTCCCATGTACGAAGGTTTTCTTGAGCACTTCCCAAAGATTCTAATTTCTAAAACAGTTTTTGACTATACCTTTATGTAAGGTGTCATTGTGAGGTGCTGTCCACGGTTGGGACATGAGTCACATTTGGTATATATTTGTATCCAAACTCACAACATATGTGTTGTTGTATTTTGCACGACAATTGTTGTAATAAAGTTGTAGTTGTTTTCTGTACTATGTATTTGGCGACTCAGAATAGGTTGGATGGAATGGACCTATTTTGGGGTTGTCACACTATTAATGGTCTGCAATGTTTGAAACCCTCCTTGCACGCACCCAAACAAACATACATTCTTTCAAATACTGGTTTTTCAGTAGCCAATGTACAATGTGCAACATCTAATACAATAGTACACTCTGGATTCTTCTCTTTCAACTCTTCCACATAGTTATACAGATTTGCAAATTGCTCAACAATAGTACCCTCAATAATATTTTGAGCCTTCTTTTTCACCCTATATGCCTTGTGAGTAGAGACATCTAGTTGATGCTTTGCTAAAACTATTTTTTGAAACTCGCCCACATTCATCTTTGGATGAATTATATAATCCTCCAAGTAGTTATGAGCCAACCAATCTGCAGTCATAAACTTATTTGTAGACTCTCCAGTACAACTACCATGGTCGGGAATAAACCTTTCCACTTGGACAGTGTCTTCCCCAGATTTCTATTGCGATGCAAATATCCTCCAAGGACAGCCTGAAGTAGGTTGACATCTGAATCTGATTCTAAATTTCTCATTTTTTGTCAATTTAAATGTTCTTCTAATGACAATTGAATGCCACTTCACAACTTCCTTGAATGCTTTGTTATCATTGAAAAGCATCCCCACCTCAAATTTTAGGTTTTTAGGATCTAACATGTGTATCTTTGGATCATAAACTGGATATAAAGGATATTCATCATCATTGTCCCTGTATGGCTGTATCTCATCTGAGCTATACACTAGTTCATCACAAGTATCGGTCCCAACATAGTTTCCTACCCCAGCTTTTCTTTTTCTGCTTGTAGTTTTCACACCATCATCTTGCTGCTTATTGACACTTACAATTTGTTTGTCACTATCAAGAACAATATCATCATTTATCAATGATTTTTTACCCTTTTCAGGTCTCTCAGTCCCATCAAATTCAATTCCTTTGGTAACATGTGTATCATAGATTTTATCATCATCTTCATCATTTTCAAAATTGCTATCATCCAAATGTATATATGAAGCATCACTATCGTCATGTTCATCTTCTGCATAGTTAAGTTTTGCACATTCATTTTCGGCATCTTCTTTAATATTCCCAAATGAGTGTTGTGTTGGCTGACTTTGTTGTGTCCCAGTTATTGCATGTAATATCTCGAAAGTCCTCAAATAAATTTCGACTTCATAATTTTCAGGAATAAAATTTTTAAGACCTGAAATATCTTCATCAGTTTGTAAACAGTCCATTTGATAAGTTGTAGGCTGTTTGTGGTAGAAACTAAAGATCCCTTTGTGCCCCAACAAGTAAGCCATATAATTCAAGTCGGTCATTTTGTAGTCTCAAAATTGCAATAATCAATATAACTCACTTTGCCTCTTACGTATTCAGTCTCATCCTTAGAAAATTGACCTCCATGATGCAACTTTATTGTGAAGCAACTGTTGAGCATTAACTGACCTTCAAGACAATATTAAACTATAATTAGGGACCACAATATAATATAACATTATATAAACAGAGAGGGCTGTCAACATATGATATAACAAATACAAACAGTTTGCTAAATTAACTGCAAATCCGACAAGTATGCAAAAGAAAATTACAACAATACTCATGACTGATCATGAGCATGCTTTTGGAACCAGTCCCAATTCCTCTGGTTTTCCATAATTTTTCGCTACAAAATATACAAGATGCTAGTATATATGCAGAACACTCGAGATTTCTTTCATTCCACTTGATTTCAAAATAACTCATTTACAAGACAATTTATATGATTTGTAAAATGCTAAATATATCCAAACACAAAAAGAAATTAATAAACGAGAACAAAGCATAAAAAAAAATAAATTAATGGTTTGCAATGTGGGCTGAAAAAAGGAACACTATTTATTTTTTATTATTACAATAGTTCTTTGGATAGAGATGCAACATTAAATTATTTTTAAAAGCTTATATATACAGACTTCCATCATTTGATTTTGTGCATATACCTACTGTATCGAATACAAGAAGGGAATATAGTGTTGCTGTTCACAGATAAAGTTAAACACATGTCCCTTCTCCAGCCTATGCCTTCTTCAGACCTATTCACAAAAGTATTACCCACTCCGATCCTTTCAAAAATTAGAGACGCGTTGTAATTTTTTTTACATACCATATTGGGGCGTTCCATCATCTTTTCATGAACATCGAATCATCCACTCCATTTGTAGCTGTAGCACTAATTAGAAGTTTAAATCTCACTAAGACATCTGATTAAGGCCTTCAAGCTAAAACCTTCAAGCTCCTTTGCGGCTCTGCTATGTATTCTCAAACATCGATTATGAAGGTTGTTCTCAAATAGGTTTAATAATAAAAATACTATATTAACCTTACTTTGGAAGAGATAATAGTTGACTAACGGAATTATTTGAAGTTAACTAACAGAATTTAATTTTTAATCTGTGACGCCCCCAGAATAGATATACAACACCCATTCTGAGTCGCCAAATACATGGTACAGAAAGCAAACTACAACTTCAATAATACAATTGTCGTGCAAAATACGACAACACATACTGTGAGTTTAAATACAAATATTGTCTTCTAGACAATATCCACACTCAAATAAATCCTCGTTACAATTATTCAAACACTATTTTACAGAAATAGTGAGGACTGCTAATACATCTTTCTAGAACCATCACTCCATACCTCGACTAGATCCTGCTATGTTCTCACCTCCTGAGAAGAAAAATGGAACAAAAAGGAAAAGGGTGAGCTCAACTAGCCCAGTAAAGAATATTATGACTAAGATAATATACAACAAATTATCGTTAGTCTTCAACAGGGAAAAATCTGATAAAATATAATCGACAACAAGTTTTAGATCAACAACTGCAGCGGAAACAGCAAACCATTAGAAGAGTCAAGTAGAGAAAGAATTCTACTATCTTCTAAGATTTAAAAGTCCATCATCAATATTTTATCCCTGTAACATCAATTAATAATCATCTTTAACTAAATATTCATCTTTGCACTACAGGCCAAAGATATTCATTTGTATCATCAGTCGGTCATGTTCATCTCAACACCTGTTCATCTTTGCACTACAGGCCAAAGATATTCATCAAGTAATTATACATCTTTGCACTACAGGCCAAAGATATTCAGTAATATCATCATTTAGGACTGAGGATGATGAAAAATATCTTAAAGAGAACGAATCCAATGAGACAGAAGGACAAATAGTAGGGATTCGTATAACAGTTTATCCAAGATCAATAATACTTCATAATAATCAATTGTGAAGCAGAATTCAAAAATAAAGATCAAAACATGGATACAATCAAAGATAGTAACCATAATAGACATCTTGGACAAAAAGGGAAAATTTTATTTTTCGGTGAATAGTGCCGTATTCGTGAATAGTGCCGTATACGTCAATAGTAACCCCCGACACAAAAAGTTCCAAATTTGATAAAAACTCGTATCAATATTTCAGCATAATGATATTGAAGAAAATAATATCATTTAAGAAGAAAATAATATCCCTTACCTCAAAATATCAGTACTTCTGGTCGGAATACCGGTATAAGGCTGAAAGAAACTTGCTCTGATGAATAGAAACTCTCAAACTATCTAAATACTCACAAAATACACTCAATAATCTAGAGAGAGAAAGAGAGAAAACTTGTTTCTGGTGTGATTTTCAATTCTAACTTAGCCCTCTATTTATAGGAAAATTTTGGTAGGTTTGACCTGCAACCTGATGGCTTTACCTGCTACTATTCCCACCCACCACATTTAAAATATAATTCAGCACATTTCTTCACCAACCACAAGTGGGGCCCACCAATTCTAGAATTTTCCACCAAAATGATAAACTCCGAAAATTCAACAATTTCTGAACCAGTCATCTTGTAAAATTCGTAATAAATCATACGTTCATTTTTAACGGTTCAAAATTTGTGGACATATACTCAACTTATATATGTATAACATATCCAAAAATTACCACGATCCAACGGTCGGATTAAAAATTATAACCCCCGCAAACTATCTCAAAAACCCTGATTTTTAATACCTCCATTCCGACAAAAATACTGACAAAAACCTCAACATTAACTCCTTCATTTTTAACCACAAAAATATATCCCTCATTTATATCCACATAAAATAAATATTTCCTTATCATATGAATCAATAATTAATTATTTACAAATAATATTACAGAATCACATTTATGACAACCAGGCCGTTCCCAGGAAAGAGGGGGCTTTCCAATAAGGATTTCTCCTTACTGGCGCGCAATTAGATGACCAAACCTCTCCTTAGACAGAACTTTCTAGACATTGCCAATAATGTTATCTAATAATATTATTCAAATAATATGAATTATTGATCTGATAAATGAAAATACTGTGCAGCAACAATTATTGAAACAACAATAATATAAAATATCAACGCAGCAATTATTGAATCAATAAAATAAAATATTGAATAATAACTACTATAACAATTATTGAGTAGTGCCTTCTTACGTAAAAATCAATAATTGGTGCAATACCGTGTGCTACTGTATTTTAACCACCGGGTATTCCAACAGTATTAACGGTAACAACTACGCCGTTATTTATAAACAACTTATACTTGTCGTTTTCTTCATCCAATCGATTTCCGTTATGGGGCCCACACAAGGCTGCGTCGTCGTACGAATATTCCCCGACAGCAAGAATATTCCACGACCAACCGAATATTCACCGACCAAAAATAAATATTTTATAACCACTTGCTTATTTTGCAAAATTTGCACATTTCACCCATAACCAAAGTATTATATCAAATTAACCCCTTATTATTCACAATAATATTTAGAGAAAATTTGATTTTATTCATTAATAAGTTGGGGTCTTACATAATCTGTGAAAAAAGAGGAGAAACACTTTTGCATAACTAATGCATTTACGAGGAACAGTTATACTAAAATAAAAGTTTAAGGAACAGTTTAGCAAAAATATAACAAATAAGAGGGTCAGTTATGCAATTTAGTCCCTCCTCCCTAATACCCTCTTCCGTCCGCATCAGTTTTCGGTACATCAACATTAATTAAATACTTCAAATACCAACAATAATCATTAGTAAAATCTTTTGCTACATATACAAAGAGGGAAGACTATTTGTGTTATAGATGGAATCAAAAACAATGACACATGGGCATATCCCAAAGAATATGGTTAGATCATCTTAAGACAAGTCTTGAGATGATCTAACTACTCCCTCCGTCCCAAATTATCTACTTTTTTAGAGTTTCACACATACTAATATATGTGATAAAAAAATTAAAATACCCTTATGTGCTTACTTTTTTATTTTTTGCGTATGAATCCTTATTGATGGGAATATGAAAAGATGCTTAAAAAAGAGGAGAGACATGCATGAGAGTAATGACTATCATTAATTAGGGTAAAGGGGCAAACTTGGAAAACAAAAAGAAAAAATGCATTGAAATCTTGAAAAAGCAGATATTGTGGGATAATTTTTTTTTTGCTAAAATAGCAGATAATTTGGGACGGAGGGAGTATATGAATAGGAGATAAATAAATGAGAAGACCTTGGAGTATTTTTCGGAGAGAAGTCGAACTTCGGAGGCGAATGATATATGACATACAATGTATAATTATTAGTTGTGTCACGTGCCTCCGGCACTACATAAAGGGTATGATTTATTCTAAATTTTAAACTGCCTAGATGATTTATTAGAATGAGCGAAAAATTTAAAATCAATTGTATTTTGTTAAATAGATTTGGTATATTATAATAACTAACTCATTTGGTAAATAAGTCTACCAAATAATTAAACATTATATTCATGTTATTTTGATTTTTTTTGTGTGTGTATAATTTATACATAAAGTAAAAGAACAAATCGTCCACAAATCCCCCACCAACCAATTTCCAATTATGAAATGATTAAACTTTAACGTTTGCACATAATGAATAAGTTATCAAACTTATTATTGGAAATAAAAAGTAAAAAAGTTTTCAACACAGCCCCACTAACATAAAATTTCAATTAAATATTCACACTGGACACATGTACCCTAGTTAATTAATGGAAGTGATTCAAGTGAACAATAAAAAACTAAATTAACCATAATAATAATAATAAGAAGAAGAAAAATAATAAAATACACTTTGTTCAAATCACTGAAATTTGTAGAGAGATTAGACGGAAAAAAAAGGTCGCACTCTATCCTGAATTAGGTTTATAATTACGAAAACATCCTCTATCCTCAACGAAAATAAACTCGCGAATCATAAATTTGCCGCCGATTCCGCAGTTGCAGTAGTAGACACCAGAAATGGCGACAGCCATGATGCCAAGCTTCGGCCTTCGACGACTAAACTATCGCCGTCCATGGCTTCAAAAGTTCCGTACAACTATACCGTCACACTCTTTTTATTCTTCTGCTGTAGTATTCGATTCTCTTCCATCTGAAGCCCCAATTGAATGTTCAGAAGAAACTCAGTCGAACACAACCGCAACCAAACCTAGCAATAACAACACCAAAACGAAGTCCTTTTTCCCAAAACGGGGGCAGACATTGGAACTGGAATGCGAATCCCTAGCCTTCAAAGGGAAAGGCGTTTGCAAAGTCGCCGACACTGGTTTCGTCCTCATGTGCGATCGCGCTCTCCCCGGTGAACGCTTCATTGGCCGCGTGACCCGCAAAAAGGACAATTACGCCGAGGTGGGCTATTTTTCGTTCATTTTCTTCTTTAAAATTGCAGTGCTTTGAAAATTTTGTTCCTTAAAATGTTCATTTTTAATATTTAATGCAATTCATAGTTTTTTTAAAATTATATATATAATCTCAATTGGTTCGTGACAAGTGCAGGTGACTAAATTAAAGACACTCTCTCCTCACTGGGACTTTGTGGAAGCCCCATGTGAATATGCTTTGTATTGTGGAGGCTGTAAAACGCAGAACCTACTGTATGAAGCTCAGGTCAGAGCCAAGGAACAACAAGTTCGTGAGTTAGTGGTACATGTTGGGAAGTTTTCTGATAAAGAACTGCAAAGTGTCATGAAGCCCATTGTTGCCTGTGACATCCAGTTTCACTATAGAAACAAGGTTAGTAAGGAATTCAAGTTGGTTGGATTTTGCTTCTGGTTCTTCCGTGGGTAGAGGCTGTAGTGATAGTTATAGCCACTAGGCCCAGGAACACATTCATTGATTGTGAGCTAAATGAATTTTATGATATCAAATGCGAGTCTTTCATTCTTCTGCACAGTCACACACTTGTTTAGAACTATTGTCTAAATATTCAAGTGCGAATAAACATAATTTCTTTAACTTTTGGATTGGAAGTAACCCATGTAAAGTGTTTGAGCTTAATAACACAATACCGCTAACCTGCATTCTATGACAGGTCTAAAGATGATCACTGAAATTCAAAATCTAAATTAGAAAAGTGTAATATCCTAAGAAACGGGAAGGGATATTTGATATTAAGACTACTCCAGAAGAGTGGGGTATAGCCTTTTCCGCGGTTATGTTCATTATCATCACAATTTTCACTAGTGGATATGGCATTAAGTTCCAAATGATTTTTATTCGGATTCCTCGTATCTAACCCGGTGTTCCAACGCAGTCTACCTTCCTTCTTTTTATGTTTGAAGAAGTGCATAATTTTCTCTTCATAAAATGACCTCTTCAGTTGGGGAGCACATTATATATGTACATAGATAGATCACTAAGTCATTGAGTGGATATTGAAAGCACTGGGATGTTGCTATGTAACTATAAAGTCAATGCTTGTGCTTGGGCTTGAGCTTGATCTTGATCTTGAGTTAGAACTGCTTCTGTTTTATTTTTGAGATTTTATCCAGACTCACATATGCCTAAAACAGTAGTTGTGTGATAATATTTCCTCGTGTTGTCTTATAATTACTTCAACCCAACACTTTCGGTATATAAGTATTATATACGTAAAAAAAGGAAGAGTGGGTTATTAACGTTTGCAAGGATTATGCAGATGGAGTTCTCGTTTGGCCCTAAGAAGTGGGTGCCTAAAGAACTGTTGCAAGAAGAATGTGACAACTGTGATAGCTATGCTTTGGGACTGCATGCTCCTGGATTTTTTGATAAGGTTCTTAATGTAAACAAGTGCTTATTACAAAGTGAGCCAGCCAATAAGGTATGCTTCTTGTCATCTGAACATTATAAAGACAGATTTCTACTGGCTGTTGCCGAATTTTCATTTGATGTTGCTGATCCTGTCTCACTAAAATCTCTGAGATTCAACTTTTAGTGCCCGTTGGATCGGAAAAGGGCTTCCTGTGCTGTGCAATATCTCGTATGAGAAGCCAACAATATTGAAATTTTTATAAAAATGCTATTGACGGTGTGTTCTAGTTAAAGGAAAATTTTGCTTTTGGGTGACCTGATTGTCATACTTATCTGGTGAAGCATATGATAAGGCTCTAGAGCACAACATTTTATTTTAATAAGTTATTTTATTGGTCAATGATTGCTGCTTTTATTTTTTTAAGTTTATTTCTTAAGACGCTTACTAGTGCTTCACATACAGTAATCATTTTTCTTTATTAAACTTATGACACAAAATATTACTAATATTTATAAAGTAAAGCAACTAAGCAAGCCATGCAAGTTACTCGTGATGGTCTAAATTTTATTATTTATGGTCATGCTTACTCATTTTGGCCACAAAGAAAAACAACCGGAAGTTGATGTTAGGAACTGAGCAATGTCATGTGACTGTAGCCATTATTGAGTTCAGTCAGTTAAACAGAGTTGTTTGCTGGTCAAGATTTCAACTTCAAATAAGTAATGATAACAATAAATTGATGAAAATATAGAATCATTTTCTGATTCATTGGATGCTCTATTGTAGTCTGTATAGAAATGTGGATATTCAACGATATACACATTATATTATGTAATCATGAATTCATGTTGTCTACCCAAGTATGTTGAAGTTGATCAAATATTAGCAAGGATTACTTGTAGCTTCTAGTGGAGAATTATTACAACTAGATGACAAATTCTAGTTGTAGCAAAGATGATTTAGATGAAATGATGAATATCAAGAGCTGCTACATTTGTCTTTGATACAAAAAGTAATTGCTGTTAATTGATCTATTGTGTACTTTTAAATGGTATTCTCTTTAAATGTGCATATTTCATTCAAGTTCTCTTTAATTTTACAATGGATACTAGTTAAGGTGTATTTGCTATGTTCTTACCGTTTAAATAGTATTTCTGATTAATAGGTTCTTGCAGCTATTCAAGATTGTTGGAGGGATCCACAATTAAGCCTTTCTCCATACAATTGCCGCTCTCATACTGGATTTCTGAAGCATCTGATGCTAAGAACTGGCAGGTATTCACATTCTACCTGTTCTTGTTCAACAATATTTGGCTTCCTTATTAGCGTTTTTCCTTGTGATAGGTTTCAGACATATAACTGCATGTAAAATGTATGCTTGTGCATGCTAGTGTATCACATGAACCTTCTTTTTCTTCATTTTCTTCACTTGGCTTTCCCTAACTAGCATGACGGACAGATAGACATTCAGTATTGGAGGATGTGTTATAGTTTCTTTAATTAAACTAATTACTCTTGAAATATTGATCTAGACAAAGAAGGTTTTTGTTTATTTGCTTCTTATTTACAGAGATTATCACTAGTGCTCAGAATGACATGAGAAGCATTCTAATGAATTTTTTTTTGTGTGTGTCTATATATATTTTATGTTTGTTATGTATATTTTTTAAAACTAATCATTTATGTCCTATATATATTGTCCTCATGGATGGACTCAATGCATTTTTAGCCCTTTGATCTCTAAGTGCCCATTATATCATTTTCTGTCCCAATTTAATTGAGCTCCTATTTTTTTAGATATCCCAAAATAAGTAAGCTCACTCTATCCTACCCATTCACCTCTCTGTCCAATGATTGTTACTCTCTATCCAGTGGTTGTAAGAAAAAGTAAAGCACTTTTGCTAAAACTTTGTGCTGGCCAGACGAGCACATCTAATTTGGGATTGGGATAGGGATAGTATGATTTTCTGTGCTATTATTCTTTATTTTATCGTTGTTATAAACCCTGTTCTGTTCTCCAAGTTCCTGAAGTTAAATGATCATATGTTGTCAATAAAGTTCAACCCTTTTTTTGTTTCTGATTCAGAGATGTTGAGACCGGTCTCCCTGAGCTTATGGTTAATTTTGTAACTTCATCTTATGAGCCGGAGTCCTTGAAGCCTCTTGTTGAGAAAATTGATTCTATACCTGCAGTGGTAGGCTATTAAATTTAAGATTTTATATGCTTCTATTGCTTAACTTGTATACTTGGACAATTTTCGAACTATCTATTTCACTGTTTATTAGCTGTAAAACTTTCCAAGTGGTTGTTGTGACCTTATGAAACTTTCCAAGTTGTAATTGTGATCATCTTGCTAAACTTTTACTGTAACCTCTTAAAATATTAAATGGTTTAAGTTTTAGTTGAGTGGTAGAAGAAATGGATGGTTTAATGCTAGCAATTTTTACTTCAGATGACTTTACACCAAAAAAGAAAGGAAAAAAATGATTCCTTCAGTACTAGAGTCAATTGATTTATATGTCTCCAAACTTCTTGCATCTCTGGGCAATCAATCAGTGAGCAACAAGCCAACAATAGGGCTGGACCCATATGCAAGCCTATACCCTGAGTTATTTAACTTTGTTTACGTTTCATCTTTTTCGAAAGCTTATATGTACTTGCGTTAGCGAATATATGCCTATAAAAAATTACTTGTACATATAAATGAGCCACTGTCGACTATATGAATGAAGTTTTTGTATTGATCGGTTTAACTACTGTCTGGACTTGTTAAGGACAAAACAAGGTTATTTTTCCAAGTTGTAAGTTTCACTCAGTGGAGGCCATGGAGGTTTCTTCTATCTCTCAGGTTTCATATGATTTGCATATAATTAAGCAATTTATTAGTGTATTCAACTGATTGTTCAAGTTCTTGATCTGTTATAAAACCTTAATTTTTTTTAGCTTATCTGACCATCTAAGAGATGTTCTAGCTCCTTTGCGGTTTTATTTTCCTGGTTTACCTTAGGTAGAATGGCCACTCAACACATGGATCTCAAACTTACGGAAAACAAGACAACATGTCACACTCTGTATGCGTGTTTGAGAAACCTTACCCACTTGGTCAACCTAGCTCACACATACCAAATTTTGTAATTTCCTCACTGAATACATGACATCATTGGATAATCAGTTAATAGGCAGTCCAGTTATTTTCTTTTACTTAATTATTGTAATTCTATGTGTAGGTAAGCATCATGAACAATGTAAATACTTCTGTTGGTAACACATCTGTTGGCGAGGAGGAGTACACTCTATATGGGGAATCCACTATAACAGAGACTTTAAGAGGACTTACATTTCAAATTTCAGCGAATTCTTTCTTCCAGACAAATACACACCAGGTATGCAACAAAAAGGATACTAATGGCACTTCCCATTTTTGTTTCCATATTACTGTTCAATGATGGCTTGCTTACATTTCCAATATTTTTCTCTCTCCTCGGCTGTAAATGCAAGGACTTTATAATGTGCAGGCAGAGGTTTTGTATAAATTGATTGAAGATTGTGCCTGTCTCAGAGGAGATGGATCTGAAGTTGTTCTAGACTTATTTTGTGGTACAGGAACTATTGGTCTTACACTGGCCAGAAGGTATATCTTTCTGTTTATTCAGCTACTATAAATTTACTGTTGTCCAAATCTTATATTTTCTTTTGACTTTTCTTGTTTCCATTTTGTAAGGGTAAGACATGTTTATGGGTATGAAGTAGTTGCTCAAGCCATCTCAGATGCACGTCGCAATGCGAAGCTGAATGACATCTGCAATGCCACATTTGTTCAAGGGGACCTTAATAAAATTGGTGAAAATTTTGGGAACGATTTTCCTAAGCCTGACATAATCATTACAGGTTATTTCCTTATTGGATGCATTGTTTTATTAGCTAACATATTCGAAAGAAAAGGTAAGGTTCAAACTATGGTGGTATGTTCATTGTATAATATATAGCAAACCTTTAAGTATGACAGGGTAAAGATAAGGTATGATGAAGAATTTTCAAAAAGTTAAAACAAAAGTAACTACATCATGAACTTGCAGCATAAATAGTAGGGCACTTTAGAAGTATCCCTTCACTGCCCCTCTAGGAAGATGATATCTTGAATTTTTTCTGTTTTATACAATCAAATTACAAATTTTAATCTGCTGTAGTTACAAATGTCATTACTTTCATAAATGTTAATCTGCCTTGGTTATACCCCCTCATCATCCATTGTTAATACAAGAGATTAATTAATTATCAGTACTCAGTACTCCATCAATACAAGAGATTAGTTAATTATCATCAATTATTATAATGTTCATTATTTGGTCTCCCACTAAAATGAGAATGCACTGCAAAGAGTTGCTCATATATTCATAGTCTGCTTGATGTGTTGAAAACTACAGATCCAAACCGCCCAGGCATGCACATTAAATTGATTAAATATTTGCTAAAGATCAAAGCTGCACACATAATTTATGTATCATGCAATCCGGCCACATGTGCACGCGACCTTGATTACCTCTGTCATGGTGTGGTAAGTGTATTCCATTTGATCAGAGTCTCTCTCGTCTCCTTAGTTCATTCACTGAGCGTTTCCGATCTTTCTGCAGGTGGAGCAAAATATAAAAGGATGTTACAGACTAAGAAGCTTACAGCCAGTAGACATGTTCCCTCACACCCCTCACATTGAATGTGTTTGCTTGTTAGAACTTTGTTGATTCATGGTTATCGTCTTTTGCTTACTGCATTTTAAGTTCTCTCTCTCTCTCTGAATTTGATTGAATTGGTGTTTTTATAAAATGCCACAATAATAACATTGGGATGGGATGATGAAGTCCGGAAGAACTCAGCTCAACCAAGCCTTGTCCAAGTACTTGGGATTGAAGTTTAGTTCTTCTCTTCTGTAGCTTCTTCAACTATTTGAGTAGTGATAGAAAAAGCACTGCGACAACCATAGAAATTTAAGGTAGAAGTTTATCACCCCCTGTATGAATTCACAGGAGCTATCTTCAGTTTTAGCTTTTGCATGGAATTAATCATGTATGATGGTGTATTCATCCAGCAGTTTAATTGGAGTTCCAAGTTCAGAGGGAAGAGGATTCGGTTTTGGTGCTACATGACTAGCCAACTATGTTTTAGCCACAAGCACAAAAGAAAAAGGAAAGAAATTAAAAATAAAAATAAAACACAAGTTGGTGAATGAAAATTAATTATGTTGCAGAGAAATGCATTAATTAATTATGCGCATCACTCTAATTAATTATTATGACGTTTTAGAGAAATATTTGTCTCTCGTTTTAGAATTTTAAGTAAACATTAATTGAATAATTTTTAATATTATTTTAAGTATTAAATATAATTTTAACTTTCTCATCATTTTTTGTTCAATAATTTTTTTTTTTAATATAAGAATAATATAGACAATTGATATTAACACTTTTTTACTGTTGGTCGATATGTGAGCTTTTAATAAAATTTTGTTATAAATTGTAATAATAAAAAATAGAAAACTGCATTTGGAATTTGAAAAACGGTGAATAAAAAAAACTATCTATTAATTACTCATTTAATTTCACCAAAATAATCTCATTTCTCAATTAATAGTTATTTAATCCATTCACGGTAATTTAAAATGATACATACATCGTTCTCAAAAAAAATTTATCATCATGCACGAACCATCTTTAAACTAACTGTTTATTATTTTTGATAATAAATATAAAATAAAAATATATCTTTAATATTTACAAATTTTGTAAATAAAACATTTTTTTTATGGAGGGAAGGAAATAGTAATATAGTACTTGCGTAGGATCAAAAACGCCAGCAAAACAACAGAAGCATTCAAGATCGATGGACCACTACATTATTCGACTGGCCTGGAAAACCACAACTATGGCCCAACTGAATTGTTAATACTAAATGGGTGAGTAATAATTAGAGGATTCACCTAGTATAAAAAATAGGGTCCTTAACACTAATATACAACAATTAAAAAATAATTACAAAAATAAAACACACACAACATAATTACAAAAATAAAACAACATAATATTAGGTTTGCTAAAATTACGGATCTTTTTTCTCCCTACACATCAGTTACCAACTCTCTCATCTCCAACTGCTCCTAGAATCAAGCGACTGAACATAACATTCATTTTGAAATCGGAGAAATCCAAATCTTCTGTCACGACACACATCTGAGATCGGAGAAGACGGAAATTTTTCTCGCGACGACACTCTGAGATCGCAAAATAGCATACAATATCACATCAACTTCGATACAAAACTGAATACAGAGGTATGTGAGTTTAAAATTGCTGTACATATAGTTTCTTATGGTTACTATGAATTTCTATATTGATTACCTTTCTTAAGTTTTTCACACTTAAAATGGTTACTACGAATTCCTATAACGATTGCTTAATTCACTGATATGTTTTATTTATATTATGGTTATTAAATAGATATAAATTGGTTACTATTTATTGGGTATTTGTTTGTTAAATAATATTTATTTGATTACTTTATAAATTTTTAATGAGTTCTACTGATTTTTTTATATTAATGGTTACTAATCAAATACATTGGTTACCTTCCTGCAACTGTTGGTTGCTGTCTAATGTTGTATTGGTTACTGAATAACATTATACTGCCTAATACTTTTTTGGTTACTGTATAACAACATATTGATTATTGACTAATGCTGACTCGGTTACTGTATAACATTATAATGGTTACTGAC
The DNA here is from genome assembly GCA_016801055.1 of Panax notoginseng. Classification (NCBI taxonomy): domain Eukaryota; kingdom Viridiplantae; phylum Streptophyta; class Magnoliopsida; order Apiales; family Araliaceae; genus Panax; species Panax notoginseng. The sequence continues at coordinate 290,348,171 of CM029012.1, read as the reverse complement.
TAATGATGTCTTGGTTACTGTGTAAAATTATAGTGCTAACTTGGTTACTGTGTAAAATTATTTAGTGACTAATGCTGACTTGGTTACTGACTAATGTTGACTTGGTTACTGACTAATGCAAACTTACTTACTGCAGAGATTAATTGGTTACTGTAATATTGGTTGCTGAAGCATATTAATGTACACTTCTACTTATATTTTTTATATTAAAGGTTACTTGTTATCTACATTGGTTAATTATATTCTTACAAAAGCTTGCCTTTAGTCGGTAACAAACAAATTATACTGGTTATTTTTTACTATAAAAATGCAATGCAGAATGTATTTATCTTGTGGTTACTAAATAAATATGTAACGATTTGTTCATTCATTGATACGTTTTCTATTATGGTTACTAAATATATATAAATTGGTTACTGTTTATTCTGTATTTGTTTGCTAAATAATGTTTATTTGATAGCTTTATAATTTTTAAATGAGTTCTACTGATTTTTTTAAAAATTAATGGTTACTCATCAAATAAATTGGTTACCTTCAAACAACTGTTGGTTACTCTCTAATGTTGTTTTTGGACACTGTCTAATGTTGTCTTGGTTACTATCGAATGATGTATTGGATTATGTGTAACAATATATTGGTTACTAATTAATGCTGATTCGGTTACTGTGTAACATTATATGGTTACTGTATATTGCTGAGTTGGTTGTGTGTAATATTATAATGATTAGTGAATAATATTACTTAACAATGATGTTTGGTTATTGAAAAATGATGATTTGGTTACTTACTAATTTTTATTTGGTTACTAATTAACATTATATTTTTTACTGTCTAATGCTGTCTTGGTTACTGACAATTCTGTTATGATTACTGCGAAACATTAAACTGTCTATTGCTGTCTTAGTTACTGACTAATATTGCCTTGGTTACTGCATAAATTACTAAATAATGTTGAATTGGTAACTAATACAAATTATAAATTATTGCATCATATTTTAAATTGTATTAGTTACTTACTAATGCTTTCTTGATTACAGAATAATATTACTAATTAATGTTGAATTGTTTACTGATTAATGTTATCTTGGTTACTATGTAATATTATATTGGTTACTAACTAATACTTAATTGTTATTTCATAACATTATAAAGGTTACTGCATACTGCTGAGTTGGATACTATGTAACATTGAACTGGTTATTGATTAATACTGTCTTGGTTACTGCATAATATTACTAATTTATGATGAATTGGTTACTGACTAATGCTTATTTGTTTACTGTGCAAAATTATAATGATTACTGAATAATACTGACTTGTTCATTAATTAATGGTAATTTGGTTACTATGAAATATTATATTGGTTACTAACTAATACTTAATTGCTTACTGCATATAATTATAATGGTTACTGACTACTGCTGAGTTTGTTACTATGTATCATTATACTGGTCACTAACTGATGCTTGTTTGGTTACTCTGTATCACTATACTGGTTACTAACTGATGCTTGTTTGGTTACTAACGGATGTTTGTTTGGTTACTTACTGCTACTGAGTTGGTTACTGTGAATCGTTATATTGTTTACTAACAACATTTTATTTTTGTTATAGGTTGAGACATCAAACTTAGTGATTTTCACTGTTTACGATGTCGCCAAACAATATATTGTGGACATCGAACAAAAGACATGCACATGTCGTAAATTTCAGTACTATGAGATGCCTTGTCCACACGCTGCTGCTGTTATGAACAAACGAAATTAGAGCTGTTATGATTTTTGCTCGAAAAATTATTATAAAACAATTTTGGTTGACACATATTCAGCTTCCATCATGCCGTTAAACGACAAAGAAAACTGGGATATACCAGATAAAGTAAGAAACATATGTGTAAAACCACCGAACACAAGAAGACCAGCGGGAAGACCAAAAATAGGGAGGTACAAACACGGATCTGAAATAAAAATTCAAAACAAATGCAGCAGATGCCAAGAAAAAGGGCACAACAGGAAAATATGCAATAATCCACCTGTTTTAAGACCAAAAAAGGTCTGATATATTGTAATTACATTAAGAGTGTAAATACAAGAACACATATATATACATTTGTTATTGTGTACAAAGAACTTGATGTTATTGATTAATATTTTGATTTATGATTTCATTATGAGTTTTCAATATAAAGCACACATATATATACATTGTACAATTGTTAAATATTCTAAAACATTTTTATGTAAATTTGTTTACCACAACTTAAATATTATAAGTAACCAAATAGTTATATAGCAGTAACCAAATAGTTACATAACAGTAACCATAATATGTTTTAATGGTAACAAAAACATAAAACAACCTGTGAACACAACATCCTATTATTTAATAATATATCATACTATTATTTAACAATATATCATATTATTATTTAATATAAAATAACCTGTGAACACAACTTAATGATATATTATTATTTAATAATATATCATATTATTGAAAGTGATATTGTTTGTTTATATTTCACAATTGATATATGTCCTAAAACAAGTTTGTAACTTTGTGGTTACTATCAAAACAATAGCTGGTTACCTTTTAATACATATTTGGTTACCAATTGAACATCTTAAACAATGCAACAAACACAACTTACTATCAGCAAACTCTGATATAGTGCATTTACATTAAGAGTACACTGTGCACTTGATAATTGTTTTAAATATAAAAAATATGGTGACCATAACATTAAACTATTTGGTTACTTATTTGTTATAACAGTAAACAAAATATAACAAACAAGTAACCAAATAATTAGATAAAGTAATCAAAACAAAATTTAATGGTAACTAAAACATAAACAATCTCACATATAATTAAAGTGATATTGTTCCTTTAGACAACCAATGTATAATCACACATATACATTTAACAATTGTTATATGTCCTGATACAATATTATAAATCTCTGTTTACTATCAAAACATTAGCTGGTTACCCTTTTATACAAATTTGGTTACCAAACTGTACATTTCATCAAACTGGTACATAAAACAATTTATAAAGACAAAACAACAAGTTCCGAACTAATCAAAATCTGGAACAAATCTTTCTGAGAATTCTCTGTCAGTCTCATATCCATCCAATTGTTTGTTCCTCGCATGAATGTATAGGTTTGTGCATAACTTCTTCCGATATTTCGCAATAGGGAATGGAATAGAAATTTTATCAAACTTCTGGTGAATGACATGCTCAGCAAAACAAATCGTGAACATCCCGCAATCACTGTACAAATGGACAAAAGAATAGGAAAATAAAAAAATAGAATCAACCTATAAATAATACATATCATTTTATGCAGTAACCAAACAGTTATATATAAAATTAACCAAAACATAAATTAAAGACAACTAAAACAAAAAAATAGTAACAAAAATATAACACAATAAGTAACCAAATATTTAGATAACAGTAATCAAATTCAATAACTATAAATACACAAAATCAGAATTAAACAGTTATTAGTAACCAATATAAAAAAATTTATACCAAAAATTGTAATATACACTAAACCCAGTAACCAATACATACTAAACAAGTAACCGAATATTTCTATAATGGTAACCAAACAATCTTTTAATGGTAACCAATACATAAACAACCTATACACTAAACCCAGTTTATTAAACCATGTATACTAGGCAAAAACATATTAAACATAACAACATAAAAAGGAAGCCAAATTCCCAACTTTAGAAAACATAAATGGTATCAAAATAATAAGCTTACAGTATCAAAATACATACTAACAAGTAACCAAGTAATTACATGATGGTAACCATAAGCAAACTGAATGTAATCAAGTCACTATTACGTCACTAACCATATAATGTAATCAATAATAATTTAAACAAACTGAATAAACTAAACAAATACATAGTAAACAAATATAATAAAAAGTAACAAATAATTTTCTTCAATGAAACATTAACATGAATCAAATAATACAAACTAGTAACCAAACTGTAATATGGTAGTAACCAAAACCTGATATAACAGTAACCAAAATATAATATCACAGTAACCAAATACATACTAATAAGTAACCAAATCATTAAAAGTTTACAGTAACCAAATACATACTAACAAGTATCCAAATAATTATGATTTTGCATTAACCAAATACATACTAATAAAAAAATTACAGTAACCAAATATATATATATATACTAATAAGTAACCAACCCATAAAAGTAACACACTAATATAATATAACAGTAACCAAATCATTATAAGTTTACAGTAATCAAATACATACTAATAAGTAACCAAATAATTATGATTTTACAGTAACCAAATACATACTAATAAGTAACCAAATAATTATATAATGGTAACCATAAGAAAATTTAAATTAACACACCTTTAAAATTCTCTGTGTTGGAATTATATTCTGGATAAGCACTTGACCTTTGATCTTAATTACAGGAATATCAAACTGAGAATCTGACTGCACTTCAGAATGCTTCAAATCACTGTGTATCACCAGCCTATTCTCATTTTTACTCGATTTTCGACCTACATGCTTTTCCTTCCCCTTCCTATCAACAGCATACTTCTTCACTTCCTTGACAGAATAACGCTCCGATATTCTCTTCCTCTTCCCATCCTTCTTCCTTGTATCAACCATTCTATACAAAAAATAAAAAATAACACAAGCCCACACAACAATCAATAATACATTCGACTGATAAACTACATTAATATATAATACGTTAAACTATTTCAAAATAACTGACTTGAAAATATACACAACCAGAATCGAAAGCGAAGAAGAATAAACCAACTGGAACACTATGTAATCACGATAACAATAAACAACGATGGTGAAGAAAATAAAACACAAACGAAATGACTATGAACTTCGAGAAAAATACGAACGGTGAGAGACGAACGGCGAGAGACCGGCAAGAGACGAACGGCGAGAGACCGGCGAGAGACGAACGGAAAGAAAAAAGAGGAAAGAGAAAAGAGGGTTTTAGCGTGTAAAGAAGATGAAGAGTCCTGCAAATAATATACGGTTGTTATCACGCATTTTAAAAAACATGCCCCATTAATAATCCCTTAAATTAAGGACTCATAATTATAATAATATTGTAAATAAAATTACAAAAGTGTAATACTTTTGTAATTATTTTATGAATGTAAGATTTTTGTAATTACTTTTAAAAATGTACTATAATATGTAATTAACCCTAAAAAATATCCTTCCTTCACGTGGCAGCAAAGTAATGTGATCGAACGCCGGCCCACCATTCTATTTATTTTCCTTTAAATTTTTATCCCACCTTGATCTCTGTCCTGATTAATTTATTCAACTTACTTAAGGTATTCTAAGTAACAAAATTAAATAGTAATAGTGGGACCTAAAATACTAATAAAGTGTGTGTTTATTAATAAAAAAAATATTTAGGCTGATAAATTTTTTATGCTAGTTTTATCTTTGCATGAGAATTGAAATGGGTAAAATTATTAATAATTTGATAATTATAATTCTGAAAAGAGTTGTTGAAAAACATAAATGTAGTACGTAGGAGTTGGGGAGTTTTGTTTTTGATATATACTAGTACTAATGTAGGATTGGAGTATTTGTTTTCTTTTCTTTTCTTTTTCTGTAGCTAGGGAAGCTGGTGAACATATACATTAATAAGGACATAAGGTAGAGAGTAAGAGAGATGGATGGATGTGAGAAAATATATGAAACAAGTAAGCAAATGGTGTACGTACGTAATGTGTAATTAATATGGTTATATTTATTTATATGGGAACCCGCCAGCCCATAAAATCAATTTCCACTAGAGTGACTGAGGTAGCTGGCTGTAATGGTGTATATGGGGCGCATGTGGGTAAAGACAGACCGATGACATTCAAACTTAGATAGATGCTAGCGCTTCTCTCTCTCTCTCTCTCTCTCTATATATATATATATATATATCAGAATAAACAACTACTATTATATATAGTAGTATTGCTTAGTCTTAGTCTTAGGCTTAGGCTTAGGATAGAGGGAGTTTTAATTTTGATCACTTAATTATAGGGATAAATCAATTTTTGGTACCTGTACTGGGACACGATTTACAATTTGGTACCCGAAGTGAAAAAAGTTACAAACTGGTGATTGTACTCGAAAAATGTTACAATTCGTTAAACATTAGGGACACGACTTACAATTTGGTACCCGAAGTGAAAAAAGTTACAAACTGGTGATTGTACTAAAAAAAATTTGTAATATGGTGCTTGTACTTTCTAATTTTTAAATAATCGTTAAAATTGATCCAACGGGAGAGACAAACATACAGAGAGAGAAGCGAAGAAGATCCTCGATGTTTTGTTCCATCTTTTCTTGCCTCCCACATTTGCACCATTGCTCCACAGTGGCACCGACTTGGGAACTCTGGTGTAATCCATTCATTTTTGTTGCATGAACTACAATCTTCTTCCCCGATTTCATTTACGATATCACTCCAAGACGAGCTCATCCTTTCAATTAAATACTGAAAACCCTTTAATAAATATATGGGAATCAGTAATCAATGGAGAATCGAGATAAGAAGAATGAGAGAAGAAGAAGGACAGAAGAAGAGAACCCTAATTTTCAAACAGAATAAAGATGAAACCCTACTGTTTAACACAGAGTGTAACATTTTTCGAGTACAATCACCAGTTTGTAATTTTTTTCACTTCGGGTACCAAATTGTAAGTCGTGTCCCTAATGTTTAACAAAGTGTAACATTTTTCGAGTACAATCACCAGTTTGTAACTTTTTTCACTTCGGGTACCAAATTGTAAGTCGTGTCCCAGTACAGGTACCAAAAATTGATTTATCCCCTTAATTATATATTAGAATCAAATTAATACTACCTCCATTCCTAAAAAATTGTCGTTTAAAGTTTTGGCACATGGTTTAAGAAAGTATCATTTACCAAGTAAAATTTATTTGAAATTTCATCACTACCCCTTTATGGGAAGTTGAAAACTATTAATACAAGGGAGAGAATTTCTTGGGACAATGAGAAAAAGTTGGGGTAATATAGGAAAGTAAATAATTTATTCACCTCGAAATTTGTAAACGACAAATTTTTTGAAACAAATTTTTTATTTTAAAACGATAATATTTTAAGAACGGAAGAAGTATCTTGTATAATATAACTCTCTCTCTATATATATATATATCTAGTCAAAATTAAAGTAACCAACCACAACCTTAATTCCATTCAAAATCAAAAATTTAAGGCCAGGTATATATATATGATCTGTGACATGAGTTTGATCATGCATCTTAAATAGAGACTATATATATATATATAAAGAGTAAATCCATCAAATTAAATACATAATATATATGCAGGTAACTTTGAGCAAGTAGAAAGTAGTAGTACCGGGAAGTAGAAAGTATAAATAAAGTAGAAAAAGTACTGGAGTGAAAAGAAATTGGTATGATTCAAACTATGATTAGTGGATATCTTTTTAGTAGTAGAAACGGGGTGCTACTTTTGCACTGCTAAACATGCATATATATATGCTCACTCTCTCTCTATGCGCGCGCAGTTCCCTCATACTTTACACACACACAACGCGCATGGACAATATATGAATCCAGGCCACAGTTGCAGCTTTCCCCACTCAACTTTTATATATATATATATATATATATATATAAATATAGACTGATTAGTTATTTTTTTTTTATACAAAAAACGGGTTAGCTCAATAAGGGTGAGCTTAAGATACTTGCTCTATATATATATATATATATTATTTGAAGGGTAGAAGATAAATACTTCTATATATATATAACAGTATTCAGACAAACACATTTTTGATCGTCTATAGAAAAAATAATCTGTACAATTGTTTTAAAAAATATTATATATCCGCTACTAATCATATGTAGTGGAAGGATTAAAAATTTTAAATATGAATCGTCATGAACTCTTCTGGATGGTCTGACTAGCTAGTATCTTAACAAGCATATGGTATTTATATACATATCTATAACACGCTAACATTAAAAATGCTAAATTTTACCACTCCGTCCCGCAAAAAGGATCCCATCTAATTTTGATCCTAATTTATTTGAGAAATTCTAACATTTTAAATTGTATAGTGTTAATTTATGAAAGAATAATTAATAATTTATTAACTATTTTAATGAGTGACTACATATTAAAAAAATGGTTCTGAAATCTCATGCTCCCCCATCTGCAAAAATAAATGCAAGTCTTACAGCCCCACACCACTGACAAAAAAAGCCTTATCTTTTTTCAACAATTATATATATTACAGCATCTCGATCCTAGCTAGTTAACCTAGCTATATATTTTATTGAATATCTGTTTCCCATATTTTACATGCTTAAGTATAGTATAGACTAGCAGAATTAGTTAAGCTACACATTATCTGTTCTCTTCTTCTTCTTTCAAGAAACAAAGGTTAGTCCTTAATGGTAGCTATGACATATACATATGTAGTTTTTCCATTGTCATTAATAAATACTTTCTGCATGTATTTACTTGGTGGAATTCTATGTCTGTATATATATGTATGTATGCATGTATACGTACGAGTCTCTTATTGTTAACCAGTTTGGGAATTAATTCCTTGGGGTTGTCTCTCTCATAAGATGAGGGACAAAATTTAGTTGCTCAAGCTGACGATAACAATGGTTGTTTTTCTTGAATGATCTCACCATGCTTTAAAGATGGTGGATAAGCCTGGTACTGGATTGTACACAAGTAGATTTTAAAGCTGAGCCTGGGTCCAACCTTTTTTTCTCATCATTATTATCTTCACACGCACACACATATATATAAAACTGGAAGAACCCACACGCCTTCCTGTCCATATATAGGTGAATTTCCTAACGAGATAGATTAATTAGTTTCCTGCATGCAGCTGGATCTATAATTGGTATATATGTTTCATGTTCCTTTGACTAGGTAGCTAGGTCTAACTCTAACTTGTTGACGAGCTTCATATTAACTTAACTTCTTATGGCAGTATCGATCCTTTAATTTTCATTGTTTCGGGGTTGATATATATATATATATATATATATATATATATATATATATATATATATATATATATATATACACACACACACACACATATAAAGTTTTGACATATATATGATTCCTTCTGTACGATGTAATTTACATAAAGTTTGGTTCATTGATTAGGAATTTATTTATAATACACTTAATTAATTTCTTCTTATATTTATGTATATAGGATTTAATTAAGCATGGAATATTTGGGTTGGGAATGCTCACCAAAAGTATCGTCCTGGTGGAGCAATCAGCAATGTGAAATTGGAGATCTGTCCGAATCTAACTGTTGTGGTTACCAGACGGAATTAGATGATATCTTGAATCCAATTCAACAACTGCTGATCCATAAGAGGACTAGTGTTGGTGATGATTATCCAATAAATTCTGAAAAATTGGTAAGCCAAATGGTTCAGCACTTGGCGGTACCGCCAGTACTGGATTCAATAATAGTTGCTTCAACCATCAATTATTCTCGGCAGCATGAGCAGCGCCAATTAGAAGCCATTAGATTAGCATCTGCTAATAATATGATGCCGGTATCCAAGTCGGGAGCTGCCTGCACGAGCTGGGAATCAGAAGCCGACTTGTGTAATTCTAATTCCCCTAATTCCGTAAAAATGATGCCTGATTTTGGTATTATGCCCCAAGATATCAAGGCAGCAGCTGCTGTATTTTCTACCTTCACCACCACCGCCTCTATGGACTCCCTCGACTGCTTGCTCTCAGCAACTAACAGCAACACGGATAACACAATATCTGCTCATCAAGATGATGGGATTAATTCCATACTTTTTTCTCAATCCCATTGCAAAAACTCCGTTTTATCAGGAGACTCTGGGAAAGGTGATGATCATAAACATTTGTACCATGAAATTAGGCCTAATTCATCTTCTAACAAGAGAAGCAATAATAATATTGATCAGTGTCAATTTTTTCAAGGAGAAGAATATTATTCGAATAAAGGAGGCGGTTTCCAGCTCATTTCAGGAAATGATCATCCACCAGAAGCAAAGAAGGCGAGATTATTGGAGAATAAGCTGCCGAGTTCATCAAATATAAACTTTCAGCAACCAAGTAACTGTAATTTATCGGCTAATTATGTGGATGATCAGGAACAGGATTCGGAGGCGATAGCGCAGATGAAGGAGATGATATATAGAGCAGCAGCATTCAGGCCAGTGAATTTAGGGGAGGAGGAGGTGGTGGAGAAGCCGAGGAGGAAAAACGTAAAAGTGTCGAGTGATCCACAAACAGTTGCAGCCAGGCAAAGGAGGGAAAGGATAGGCGAGAAAATTAGGGTTTTGCAGAGGCTAGTTCCTGGAGGGACCAAGATGGATACGGCATCAATGTTAGATGAGGCTGCAAGTTACCTCAAGTTCCTGAGGTCACAAGTTAAAGCATTGGAAACCCTAGGCCATGGCCACAATAATAAGCTTGACAGCTTTGCGAATTCATCTTCTTTTCCATTCAACCACTCATTTCCCATGCAAACCCCCCATTTTCCCCTTCCGAAACCCTAATCATGATCCCATCCACCCTGCACTAGAATTAAAACCCAAGAGGAGTTGGGAAAAGTTGTTGGACTGAAATTAATTAATAAATGTACTTTTGAGTAGTAGTACTACTTAATTTGATCAATTTGTGCAAAAACGCATGAAAAGTTAGTCACCATTCATTTCATCATTAATAATAGTACATTTCCGTCATTACTATATGGATAAAGATATATATTGTGAATATTGTATGTACTACTACTACTATTTGATTGCAATTAAGTTATGTATATAAGTATTAATGATAATTTGTTTGGAGAGATCTGTAATAAGTGAAATTTTTTTATAACTTTTATCAATCATGTATATTGATAAACTTCCCCAATTCTAAGTCGTCATAAATTTATTGCAATGCATACATATGTGTGTATGATCAAGAGTTAATTTGTAGTTATTCATATTATATCTCACTCAATTATGACAACCACGGTGATGAGTATATATTCAAGTTCAGTACTATTTTCAGTTGTCTTTTTCCTTCTTCAAATAGAATTCTGCCGCTGGGTGCGTAACAATGATTCTATGTACCAAATGGAGAAAGCACGTATCACGCCGTGCATGGAAAGTAGCATTAAAAACAAGGCCGGACTTGGCCTCTTTTTAGGTTTGCATGTAGATTTTCCTATGGGAACCGGAAAAAGGCCAGCTTAGTAATAATAATAACACCTATGATTAAGATCAAGGGGTAGAAAGTCATTAATGATCACTCTATCATATACATGTAGATTTTGCTATGGGAAAAGGGCTTAGTAATAATAACACCTATGATTATGATCAAGGCATTAATGATCACTAGCTCTATCATATGGAGTGTATATGTATACTTAACTAAAAAGCTCATATATTTATATTGTTTTCATCAAATGTCCGTATACAGAATACTCCTATTGAATGAAAGTATATTTATCTGCACATTCACTACTACATTGAAAGACACAAAAATAAAATAGTAGTACTAGTAAAATTATTTTTCTCACCTAGCTCTTTCTACAATACTCTCCTCTATATATATATATATATATATATTTATAATTACTAGTATTTATTTATTTTTGTGCATGTCTCTTGAATGTGGCAATGGATGTGCACACGTAGATATATTCCATCAGTTCTTTTTTACATGTCGTTTTAGAGAGTGAATTTTTTTTATTTTTATCTTGTCGTTCCTATATTTAAAGAAATCATTAATGATTTAATTAATTTTTCATATTATCCCTATATTAAATACCGACTTGTTTTTTTTTCATATTTTTCAATGAATTTAATTTAGAAGGGTAATATTGAGATTTTATAACTATTTTTGTCAATCAGACAAAACATTAATTTACACTTCTTAATCTTTGTATTTTTTTTAAACTATAAGTAAAAAGTAATAGAGGAAATATAATAACGAATAAATATGTACGTTGTGAGCTAATTCCAATGCAAGAGGCAACATTCTCTTTTTTATATATATATATATATATATATATATATATATATATATATGTGTGTGTGTGTGTGTGTGTGTGTGTGTGCGCGCGCGCGTGTGTGTATTTTTCTGGTCAGTGGCCCTTAATTTTGTCTCCTTACTTCGATCCAAAGCGTGCGTTCCCCTCCCTCGATAATCTCCACCAAAATTCCTTACCAAGTGGAGTATTGCTTAGCACATGTATATATGTACGTTTATTCCTCTTATTTATCCTTTTCTCTTGTCTGCCTGTTAGCTTATGTGAAACTAAGCCTACTAATTGATTGATAAATTAATTAAGCCAACAACATGCATGAATGAGGTTATAATGACAAATAATTTTGATATTAAATTGGGATGATCTTCATTGTTTTAGGTTTTTGGTTTTGTGTTGTAATTAATGGATTGAGGCAATCTGTTTTTTTAAAATTTTAATTTTTATTATTTGATCAAATTAATTAAAAGTCTAAAGAGAGAGGGGTTATATTGATGTTTAATTACTACAAGTTGACAAATTAGGAATTGAAGGGCCCCCGACTCTTATCTCATCTCAAGGTAGTCTCAAGAGTCGAGAATATGTTGATCAAATGATTGAGACAATCATGTCTTATGGAGTACTTATATTATACTACAATATTTTCAATTGATACTTCTTTTTTTACTATAGTACAATATTACTACTATTTATGACCCCCTACTATATATTTATCTTGAATTAATTGGGTGGATGGAGCACTAAAAATGTCACGAGAATTATAGAAAAATGTACTACCAATTAAGCTGGTCAGGTGACCCCCATCCCATCTACAATAGAAAATTGTCACGAGAATTATAGGGTCGAATGGAATTTTGAGCTATAGAAATACTACTACTACTGTAGTACTTCTTCCGTTCTTAAAAGATTGTCGTTTTATGAAATAATTTTTATTTCAAAAAGATTATCGTTTTGAGTTTATCAATACACATTTGCTAATTTTCCCCTACTTTACCCTTATTTAAAACTTTCTTCCCTTCCCAATGATTCTTATATTCAATGTTATAATCCAAGTAGTAATTGGTTGAATAAGAAGTAATTGGTTGAATTGAATAAGAAACATTAGGAAATGAATAATTGGTTGAGACAATTAATAAGGGTAGTATAGTATTTTCGCTAGGTATTAATCATATTTCTTAATCTGTGTACATTAATCTTAAACGATAATCTTTTAAGAACGGAGGAAGCAGTACGTAGTAATTAACTTATAATAATGTCGACATTATTTTATTTATTGGTATTAGAAATAACCATATCAATACAGACATTAGTTAACTAGGGTTTAGAGTGATAAATACTGAGCACTAGCATATATATATATATATATATATATATATATATATATAGAGAGAGAGAGAGAGAGAGAGAGAGAGAGAGAAGTAGTCAGTCAGATAAGGCCCTCAACCCAAAGTATGTATTGTCGGCTGTTTAGGGTGACAACAATGATACTATCACATAAAAAATGTCACATAATACTCATATACACACACATGCATACTGTGGACTCCTGCATGACATATGCGGTCAACAGTATGAATGTATGTATGTGAGTATTATGTGATCTTTTTTATATGATAATAGCATTATTTTTAATTTGACACAAATATTTGCATATCTGTATAGAAAAAGTAAAACAGGCTTTATTTGAAGCCCAAAGGAAGAATTGTTTAATTGGGATGTTTTACCACAGAAAATAAAAGGGTTCTTTACAGAAATATACAACAATTATAAAGTAATTACACTATTAGTGCATCCACAAAATAATTACAAAAAGAGTGTAACAAATTTAAACCATTCAATTTCACATTAATAAGGAAACCTAAAATCAAGGATAAATAATCGCCATAATTAATAATTCAAATTTAAACCATTCAATTTTATATTAATAAGGAAACCTAAAATCAAGGATAAACAACCGCCATAATTAATAATTCAAATCAATGTTTTTGGATCTAACAACAAAAATAAATCCATAATTCAAATCAAAAGGAAGGGAAAATAAAAAAATATCTTCTCCATCCTAATCTTCATCTCCCTCACCGCTCATTCTCTTCATCACTGCCTCCTCTCTCTTCCCATTCATCATCCTCCGCCGCGAATCTCTAGAAGTCCTTGGTTGCGCCGCCGCTACATCGCCCTCTCCTCACCTTCATCATCCTCCTCCGTCGCAAATCTTCGAAAGTACCTGAGTTACTGTTCTGATTTTTTTTTTGACGATTTGGTTACCCATAAAAACTAAAATGGTTACCTTTGTATGAAGGTTTGACTACCAATTGCATCACATTCAAAATAAATTTGTAACATAATAAAACTGAATTGGTTATCTTGGTCTGAATGTTTGACAACCAACTGCATGAAGGTTTGACTACTAACTGCATTATATTTAAAATAAAATTGGTAACCTAATAAAACTGAATAGATTACCTTGGTATGAAAGTTTGGCTACCAACTGCATCACATTCAAAATAAATTGATAACCTAATAAAACTGAATAGGTTACCTTGGTATGGAGGTTTGGCTACCAACTACACTATGGAAAAAAAAATTAGGTAACACTTGGAAACAATTCTTAAATTAATTGGTAACTTAACCAATAGTAGGATGGTGGAAAGCGTTGCAAGTGACAAGATGGTTAATGGAGGCGGAGGTGGTCATAACGGAGGTGGTGGAGGCGGAAGAGGAGACGACCATAATAGAGGCGACTGATGAGGAGGTGGATGTGGAGGTGAAGGTGGAGGTGGCAGAGGAGGAGGAGGAGGAGGAGGAGGAGGAGGAGGTGGTGGAGGTGGCAGCGGAAGGCAACCATAATTGAGGCAGAGGAGGCGACCATAATGGTGGCGGCGGAGGAGAAGGTGGCGAAAAGGGAAGTTGATCGAGAGGGGAGGAGATGGCGAAGGGGAAGCGGATCGGGAGGGGAAGAGATGGAGGTGGAGGCGGCGGAGGAAGAGGTGGAGGTGGCGGCAGAAGAGGAAGCGAATTAGGAGAGGAGGAGATGGCAAATGGGAAGCGGATCGGGAGGGGAGGAGATGGCGGTGGAAGTTACAAATCTGAAGTGTTTATTTTTTATGATGATGATGATGACAACAATGAAGATGATATTTAAAATACCTACCTAAATTAAAGGGATAATAAATACATTAATTTTGTAAATAAAATATTTGAATGCATTAATTGTGTAAAAATTTTAGAAATGCACTATTGTTATAATTATTTTAAAAAATGTATTAGAAATTAAGTGTAATTGTCCCAAAATAAAATGAAGGGCAGTTAATTAATGGGTTTCATAACATTGAGAGCTCATAGAAAACACTATGTATGTCCCTCAGTCATACGGTTGGTTAATACTCCCTCCGTTCCTAAAAGACTGTCGTTTTAGAAGAAAAAATTTGTTTTAAAAAATTTATCGTTTACAACTTTCGAGGAGAATAAATTATTTATTTTCCTATATTACCCTACCTTCTCTCATTATCCCAAAAAATTCTGTCCCTTGTATTAATAGTTTTTAATTTTCCATAGAGGGGTAGTAATGGAATTTTAAATAAATTTTACTTGGTAAATGATGCTTTCTTAATCCATGTGTCAAAACTTTAAACGATAATTTTTTAGGAACGGAGGGAGTATATTATATGACTGTCAAATAATTAAGCTCGTAACTAATTTCCGATACTTTTTGCAGCGCATGGAACTTAAATTTGGCAATTGGAGGGGGAAAAAAGGAAAAGAAAGAACCAACAATTAGTTATACATGAAACTTAAATTTGGAACAATAGTACTAACTATCTTATTCTGGGTAGCGAGGGGAGGGGACCTATATATATATATATACCAGTCTCCAAGTTCATAGAAACTCGTCCAAATGCATGAATTCTTGGATTCTGTGTCATGGTTAGATATCTCTAACTCCTTTTTAGCTCCAACACCACTAAATTCATGGTCGTCTGCCTTTCACAACTGATCAATGCTAATTCCACACAGAATTAACATAATCAAAATCTCCTCATGGATCCATAACTTAATTGTTTAACATCACCAACATTTGAATTAACCCACTGAACAATATGACTACTCTTGTCTTGATTTCGGTCCACCTGTTGTATATATATATTATCTCTAACAAAATAATCCCAAAACCATACACGTACATCACTTTTCTTTGAAGTGTTATTAATATCTGCGTGCAATCCAAACAACATGGTTATTAACTATGTCAGGGAGGATCAAGAAATTTTGCCCAGTAAGGACGAATTTTAATTTTTTTTTTTGAACTAATCATAATATTAAGTAATTATAATAATGTTTACAAATTGTAATAAATATTCATAATCCAAACTAAAAAAAGAATTTCAAATAAAAAACATTTAGAAACTTATTTCGATTACTTGTCATAGTTCAATTTGAATAATTCTCTAAATGCTCAAAGTCTCAAACTGAATTTTTTTTCTATATTCAAACAAAATCATGAATTAATTTCAAAGCATAAAATAATTTTGGTATCTTTTTATAGGTTTCAAATAAGTTTTACTTGTATTTAGAATTAGTTTATGAATTTTTTTCCCCTCCAAATTTAACTCTTCTATTAATCTCCCCTTAAATTTATTAATTTACATATTTGTCCTACCCTTATACCTATATAAAAAAATTTCAGTACGGATAGTTACTTATGATGCCCCTTACTAGATCTGCCACTGGCGACGATTCGGTTCGTCGCTATATCAGATAACCGCCGTCTTAGTTTTTAGCGACGGACCGAACCGAACCGAACCGTCACCCGATCTGTTATTAAAAGGAGTATGCAAGATATGTAGGATCAAGGGGTAAGCACTTGATTCTTTTGATGTATATATATATCCATCTGCATATTAATTTATAACTTGAAAAATATAGGTCGGGGAGAATGGGTTTAGGCTGTTTAGCCCTTGAGTAATTGGTTCTAAGTCATAAACGGAGTATCTTCAGGCTGGTAGAGGTCTTGAAAAGTCGTTGAATTTAATCCATATATAAACTAGTGCACAAACCAAGTTTGTACGGATATTGCGGCTCACTACGTACTCCATTTAGCTTATGTTGAAAAGTGCAATTAAAATGTTAAGACACACTACTAGACGTGATAAGAAGAATGAGTCGTTACACAATATACGTAGAATTGAATATGTAATTTAAATACAGATGAATAATATTAGTCAACCATAATCGCAATTAATTTGTAAATTAACTAATCCATCTCAAGTCATCACATAAGTTCATTTGATTGGAAATTCAAGCTTGCATAATCAAATTAAGTCGAAAAGACAAATGTTCTTAACCTAGTTGTTAAGACAGGAATACTAAGGCGGTTAGGTCTGATTATAAAGTTATATTATATTTTTTTAAAAAATAATTATAATTTTCTTAATTGGGTTTGGAGACGGGAAGGAATTTGTAAGACCCTAACTTTTTATAAATAAAATTGAATTTCATCTATTTATTATTTTGATATAGTAAGGGGTTGATTTGATTAATATGGTTAGTTTTGGATAAAATGTGCAAATTTTACAAAGTAAGCAAGTGGTTATAAAATACTCATTGTTGTCGGGAAATATTCGTTTGGTCGAGGAATATATTCTTCCTGTCGGGGAATGTTCGTACGATGGCGCAACCATTTGTGGGCTCCATAACGGAAAATTATCGGATGAAAAAAATATGTATGAGTTTTTTAAATAACGACGTAGTTGTTACCGTTAACACTGTTTGTAAGATCCCAACTTTAATAAATAAAGACGAATTTTCTATAAATATCATTTTTGAATATTATGGAGTTAATTTGATATAATGTTATAGTTGTGGGTAATATTTATAAATTTTTCAAAGTACGCAAGTTGTTATATAATATTCGATTGGTCGAAGAATATTCGTTTTAACAGGAAATATTCGTACAATGACACAATCATTGGTGGACCTCACAACGGAATTATTGTCGGATTGAGAAAACGACAAAAATATTTTATTAAAAATAGCGGCGGAAGTTTTACCATTGATACTGTTGAACTACTCAGTAGTAAAAGTACAGTAACACGTGTGGTTGCATAGTAGCACACGGTATTGATTATTAATGCTTATGTGAGAAGTCACTCAGTTTGATTCAATTATTGTCAGTTAATAATATGAATTATTTAGCGATAATGAAGTTTTGTTTTATTCGTATTATTAACGTAATAAAATAGAAACATCTTTTTATATAAAACAGAATACTTTATTAAAGTTATTCTATAAATAGAATATATTATATTTTATTTAAAAGATTTTTCTTTAAATATGGACCGTCAGATTAAAGTAATCAATCTGGACCGTTCATGGATTAGTTACTATGCATTCTATTTTTCTATAAATAACAGCTCATTCCTTCATTATTTCTTACGAATTCACTGAACTCTAGAGAGAGAAACTATAGAGAGAAACTATAGAGAGAGAGAAGAAAAGTATTCTGCTACTTAACTACTTCCTTATTTCAGTTCTTCTTTAAAACGGTAAGGGGTGTTATTTTTTCTTATTCATGAAGAGAACTGTTGTTATTCCATTTCTTATTATTCTGTTAGAATAACCTGAATACGCGGTCTACCCTATACTTGGTGACATTCTTCTATTATTCTGTTGAAACATCCTGTCTGTGTGTTTTACACCGGACCTGGTTCCGTTTTTATTATTATTCTGTTGGAACATCATGTCTATGTGTTTTACACCGGACCTGGTTCCGTCTTGTTATTATTCTGTTGGAACATCCTGTCTGTGTGTTTTACACCGGACCTGGTTCCATTATTTATTATTCTGTCGGAATATCCTGTCTGTGCGTTTACGCCGGACCTGGTTCTATTATTTATTATTCTGTTGGAATAACCTGTCTGTGCGATCTATCGCATGCCGGGTGATTTCTTTTGTTATTCCATTCTTTATTATACTCAGTTGGTTAAGTTTTGACTTCTATACTCCATGAAATTAGTGGAATATCCTTGATAATTGCGGTTCATCCAGTATCTTTTCATGAAAATATTCTTCTAAGTATTCTTGAATTTTACTCCACAAAGCAGTATCATGTTGACAATTTGGACGTTGTTAATTCTTGGATAAATTAATTCTTGAACTTGTTTTATTGAATTCTTATATCATTGTCATCATCCTCATATTTATAAAATGTTGAAAGTCATCTGTGGCCTGTAGTGCATAGATGGACTTGGTATGATTATGACCAGGGATTTTTCGGTATAATCATGACCGTAATGTTACAAATGATGTGGTAAAAGTCCTCATTGGCCCGTAGTGCATTGATGGATAGTTGTTGGCATGATCATGACCATTAATGAATACACGAATATCATTGGCCGTAGTGCAGGGGTGATTCGATGATGTGAATTATTTTATTAAGCTGAGTCTCAGCGATCAAAGTGTTGGAAAATCTTTTAAATCATAAAAGATAGTAGAGTTTATTTTCTACTTGACTCTTTTAATGGATTGCTTATTCCGCTACAGTTAAACTTGATGTCTATTGTATTTTATCAGTTTAACATTGTTGAAGGCTAATGATAATTTATTTTGCATTATCTTAGTCATAATATTTCTTACTGGGCTAGTTGAGCTCACCCTTTCTTTCACTGTTCTCTTCAGGAAATGAGAACGTAGCTGGGGCAAGTCGGGGAACGGAGTGATGGTCCGAATGATAGTATTAGTTAGTAGTCCTCACTATTCTATGTAATGGTGTGTAAATAAATGTAATGAGGACTCCTTTTGAGTATGAATACTCTCTAGAAGATAATATTTGTATTCAAACTCACAGTTTATATTTTGTCGTATTGTACACGACAGTTGTATTATTAAGTTGTATTTGTATTCTGTAATATGTATCTGACGACCCAAGATGGGTGATGTATACCTAATTTTGGGGGCGTCACAGTTGGTATCAGAGCTTAGGGATATGATCCCTGGCTAGGATGTGAGAATAGAACTAGGAGGGGAGAGACGGGGAATTTCTTCGCTAGTATGACCTACCTAAGTTTATTTGCATGGTATTTAATTGGTCGGTCAGAATATAAGGATAATATATGACATATCAATTAACTTTTGTTTTGTGGCAGTATCTGAAAATGGCATCTGAGAATGTTGAGAATAGCAATGGAGCACAGGCGACTGTTGATTCACCACATATCAATAATCAGGATAATGTGCATCAGGAAGGTGACAATCCTCATGCAAACAACAACACTAACCAGATGATGAATGATGAAATGTTTAGAAGCTTTATGAAGTTCATGCAACAGCAGGCGAGAGCGGCTCCTGTCCAAAATGTAGGTGGAAACACTGAAAACTCTCGGACGATCACCGCTAAACAGTTCAAGGAGCTGGGACCACCGGAGTTTAAGGGAGAGCCAAAATCACTTATAGCGGAAACATGGATAAAGCAGATCGCCAAGATATTTGATGTCTTGGGATGCTCCGAGGAGCAAAAGGTTCCCGTTGCCGCCTTTATGTTGCGAGGAGAGGCAGATTACTGGTGAAAATCAATTAAGCGTACTCAACCTGCTGCACTGAAGATGTCTTGGGAGAAGTTTCAAGAGCTGTTCAATGACAAATACTTTCCCGAAAGTGTTCGTCACATGAAGGAGGTGGAGTTCATCAAATTAGAGCAGAATAATATGACCGTGTCGCAGTATGAGGCTAAATTTGCTGAGTTGTCCCGGTTTGCGTCCCACTTGGTGGATAATGAAGAGCGAATGACGCGAATATTTTTGCGAGGTTTGAAACCTGAGATACGTCAACATCTTATTTCTCATAAACTGTGCTTGTTTTCAGATTTTGTGAATAGGGCTCAGTTAGTGGAGCGCGATAACGAGTCAACGCAACCAAAAGAGAGCAGTCGACAAAATGATAATACCAGTGAGAGCAGTCATCGAAGCGGTGACAACAAGCGTAGAGGGAATCAACAGGCCACAAATGGTAACCACTTCGGTGGTAATCAGGGCCAAAACAATAAGAATGATCATTTCAAGAAGAGGAGATTCAACAATGATGGAAAGACGTCAGCACCAGCACCCGTTGTTAAGGAAGGAGAACGACCACCTATCATATGTTTCAAATACGGAGGGGAGGGGCACATCAGTCCAAACTGCGCGATGCCGTCTAAAGCATGTTATAATTGTGGAAGAGAAGGTCATTTAGCTCGATTTTGTCGTTTACCAAAAATAAGTTTAGCCAAGATGGAGACACCAAAGGCCGTCCCAGAAAAGTCAAAACCGATAGTGCAAGGGAGAGCGTTTGTTGTGACCTCCCAGAAAGCAAGGAACCCGAATGAGGTCATCATGGGTAAGCTTATCATAAACTCTAACGAAGTCTATACTTTATTTGATACCGGTTCTACCCATTCTTTTATTTCTCCTACTTGCGCTCATCGATTAAATTTGATTCCAGAGAAATTAGACTTTGACTTATCTGTTGAAACTCCATTGGGAGAAACCTTCATTACATCCACGGTTTATAAGTCTTGTTTGGTTCAAGTTGGTACCCACACATAACATGTCGATCTTATTTCATTAAAAATATTTGCATTTGACGTGATTCTAGGGATTGATTGGTTAACTACTCATCATGCAAAAATTGATTGTTTTCGTAAGGTTGTTAGCTTTCATATTCCTAATCGACCTATTATGCGAATTCAAGCAACCAAACCATTAAAATCAATCGCTGTCATCTCAAGCCATAAAGCTATTCATTTATTGAAAAATGGATGTCAAGCTTTCTTAGCTCATGTCACGGATCTAAACAAAAATACGTCAGTTTTGAATGATATTTCTATTGTTAATAAATATCCTGACGTATTCCCTGAAGAACTTCCTGGCCTACCCACAGAGCGTGAAATTGATTTTTGTATCGACCTTGAACCCGGTACAAAACCCATTTCCGAAGCCCCATATCGAAGGGCTCCTATTGAACTTCAGGAGTTAAAGATCCAATTGCAGGAATTGTTAGACATTGGCTTTATTCATCCTAGTACTTCTCCTTGGGGTGCTCCTGTTCTATTAGTGAAGAAGAAAGATGGAAGTATGCGACTTTGTATTGATTATCGGGAGTTGAATCATGTCACCATCAAAAATAGGTACCCATTGTCACGTATTGATGACCTGTTTGACCAGTTGCAAGGAGCAAAATTCTTTTCAAAGATCGATCTTCGTTCTGGATATCATCAGCTGAAGGTTAGAACTGAGGATATTCCAAAGACGGCTTTCAGAACTCGGTACGGAAATTATGAATTCCTAGTCATGTTCTTTAGATTGACTAATGCTCCTGCTGCCTTCGTGGATATGACGAACCGGGTATTCAAGGAATATTTGGATCACTTTGTGGTCGTCTTTATTGATGACATCCTTATTTATTTCAAAAGTCGTGAAGATCATGAGCAACACTTGAGGCTGGTACTCCAAAAGCTTCGTGAATACAAGCTTTATGCCAAGAAATACGAGTTCTGGCTTGAGGAAGTAGCATTCCTTGGGCACGTGGTATCAAGACATGGAATATCTGTTGACCCGGCAAAGATTGAAGCTATTCAAAGTTGGGAGCAACCTAAATCAGTGACCGAAGTACATAGCTTTCTTGGTTTAGCTGGTTATTATCGGAGATTCGTGGAAGGATTTTCTCGAATCGCTACTCCATTAACTCAGCTGACTCGGAAAGATACAAAGTTCGGTTGGAGCGAAGAATGTGAGAAGAGTTTTCAAGAACTCAAGAGGAGACTCATTTCAGCACCTGTTCTAACAATACCATCTGGCTCGGAGGGATTTGTCATATATAGTGATGCTTCGAGCAAAGGGTTGGGATGCGTTCTCATGCAACATGGAAAAGTCATAGCCTATGCATCAAGACAACTCAAGGAATATGAGAGGAATTATCCTACTCATGATCTAGAGTTGGCAGCTGTTGTCTTTGCACTTAAAATTTGGAGGCATTACTTGTATGGGGAGAAGGTGGAGATCTTTACGGATCATAAAAGCTTCAAATATTTCTTCACTCAAAAGGAACTCAACATGCGACAACGATGTTGGCTTGAACTGTTAAAAGATTATGATCATACCATTCAATACCATCCTGGAAAAGCGAACGTGGTAGCTGACGCATTGAGTAGAAGATCATATGCAAGTACGAGTACGATATTGTCAACACAAAGGCCCATTTTGTGTGATTTGCAAAGGATAGAGATAGAGTTAAAGACTCCAGGGACAATGTGATGATGGCGAATATACGAGTAGAATCGACTTTAATTGATAAAGTTAAAGCTGCTCAAGCTACAGACCTGGAGCTGATGCGTATGAGGAAGAAAGTGCAAGAAGGTGCTATGCCGGAAGCAAGAATCGATGAAGAAGGAATACTTCGAGTCAACTCAAGACTTTGTGTTCCTAACAACCCTGATTTAAAGTATGAAATTATGATGGAGCGCACAACACACCGTTTACAATCCAACCTGAAAGTACCAAAATGTATCATGATCTTCGTCATACATTTTGGTGGAGTAATATGAAGAGAGAGATAGCGCTGTTTATCTCAAGGTGTCTAACTTGTCAACGAGTCAAAGCGGAGCATCAAGTACCAAAAGGTCCATTGCAACCACTTGAAATTCTAGAATGGAAGTGGGAGCACATTACCATGGATTTCGTTACCGGTCTTCCTAGGGTTTCTCAAGGTATTGATGCGATTTGGGTCATTGTTGATAGATTGACCAAGTCTGCTCATTTATTACTGGTACGAGAAATTTATACACTTGAACGTCTTGCTCGTATGTACATAAACGAGATTGTAAGAATGCATGGTATGCCAGTATCCATAGTTTCTGACTGAGACACAAGATTCACTTCACGATTTTGGGTTAGTTTACAAAAAGCTATGGGCACGAATTTACGATTTAGTTCAGCATATCATCCTCAGACGGACGGACAATCAGAGAGGACTATTCAAACTCTTGAAGATCTATTAAGACTTTATGTCCTTGATTTTAAGGTAAGTTGGGACAAGTTCTTACCATTGGTGGAGTTTTCCTTCAACAACAGTTATCAAACAAATATTGGCATAGCTCCATTCAAAGCATTGTATGGAAGAAAATATCGTTCTCCAGTATGCTGGGATGAGGTGGGTGAAACAACGTTGTTGGGACCGGAGTTGGTACGTATGACTACAAAAAGATTCAAATGATCTGACAACGTATAAAAACCTCACAAGATCGACAAAAGAGTTATATTGATCTTCATCGAAAGGACGTGGAATTTGATATAGGAGATCATGTGTTCTTACGTGTTGCTCCATAGAAAGGAGTTACGAGATTTGAAAAGAGAGGAAAGCTCAATTCTCGATTCATCGGTCCATTTTTAATCCTCGATCGAGTAAAAACTGTGGCTTATAGACTCGTTTTACCGCCAAGTATGTCTCGTGTTCATAACGTATTTCACATATCCATATTACGTAAATATGTGGAAGACCCGAACCACATTATTGAGTTAGAACCGGACAAAATAGCGGAGGATTTGACGTATGAAGAAGTTCCTGTTCAAATCTTGGATAAGAAGGAACATATTCTACGCTCCAAGGTTATATCTCAAGTCAAAGTTTTGTGGAGAAACCACGATGTTGAGGAAATGACTTGGGAGTTAGAATCTGAAATGAAATCAAGGTATCCTTACCTCTTCGACATACCAGGTACGTACCCTAATTTTGAGGGCGAAATTTCTTAAGAAGGGGAGGTTGTAAGACCCCAACTTTTATAAATAAAGATGAATTTTTCTATAAATATTATTTTTGAATATTATGGAGTAAATTTGATATAATGTTATAGTTGTGGGTAATATTTATAAATTTTGCAAAGTACGCAAGTTGTTATATAATATTCAATTGGTCGGGAAATATTCGTTTTAACAGGGAATATTCGTACAACGGCACAATCATTGGTGGACCCCACAACAGAATTATTGTCGGATTGAGAAAATGACAAAAATATTTTATTAAAAATAACGGCGAAAGTTTAACCATTGATACTGTTGAACTACTTGGTAGTAAAAGTACAGTAATACGTGTGGTTGCATAGTAGCACACGGTATTGATTATTAATGCTTACGTGAGAAGTCACTCAGCTTGATTCAATTATTGTCAGTTAAAAATATGAATTATTTAGCGATAATGACGTTTTGTTTTATTCGTATTATTAACGTAATAAAACAGAAACATCTTTTTATATAAAATAGAATACTTTATTAAAGTTATTCTATAAATAGAATATATTATATTTTATGTAAAAGATTTTTCTTTCAATATGGACCGTCAGATTAAAGTAATTAATCTGGACCGTTCATGGATTAGTTACTATGCATTCTATTTTTCTATAAATAGCAGCTCATTCTTTCATTATTTCTTACGAATTCACTGAATTCTAGAGAGAGAAACTATAGAGAGATAGAGAAGAAAAAGTATTCTGCTACTTAACTACTTTCTTATTTCAGTTCTTCTTTAAAACGGTAAGGGGTGTTATTCTTTCTTATTCATGAAGAGAACTGTTGTTATTCCATTTCTTATTATTCTGTTGGAATAACCTGTATACGCGGTCTACCCTATACTTGGTGACATTCTTCTATTATTCTGTTGGAACATACTGTCTGTGTGTTTTACACCGGACCTGGTTCTATTTTTATTATTATTCTGTTGGAACATCCTGTCTGTGTGTTTTACACCGGACCTGGTTTCGTCTTGTTATTATTCTGTTGGAACATCCTGTCTGTGTGTTTTACACCGGACCTGGTTCCATTATTTATTATTCTGTCGGAATATCCTGTCTGTGCGTTTACGCCGGACCTGGTTCCATTATTTATTATTCTGTTAGAATAACCTGTCTGTGCGGTCTATCGCATGTCGGGTGATTTCTTTTGTTATTCTATTCTTTATTATACTCAGTTGGTTAAGTTTTGACTTCTATACTCCATGAAATTAGTGGAATATCCTTGATAATTGCGGTTCATCCAGTATCTTTTCATGAAAATATTCTTCTAAGTATTCTTGAATTTTACTCCACAAAGCAGTATCATGTTGACAATTTGGACGTTGTTAATTCTTGGATAAATTAATTCTTGAACTTGTTTTATTGAATTCTTATATCATTGTCATCATCCTCATGTTTATAAAATGTTGAAAGTCATCTGTGGCCTGTAGTGCATAGATGGACTTGGTATGATTATGACCAGGGATTATTCGGTATAATCATGACCGTAATGTTACAAATGATGTGGTAAAAGTCCTCATTGGCCCGTAGTGCATTGATGGACAGTTGTTGGCATGATCATGACCATTAATGATTACATGAATATCCTTGGCCGTAGTGCAGGGGTGATTCGATGATGTGGATTATTTTATTAAGCTGAGTCCCAGCGATCACAATGTTGAAAAACCTTTTAAATCATAAAAGATAGTAGAGTTTATTTTCTACTTGACTCTTTTAATGGATTGCTTGTTCCGCTGCAGTTAAACTTGATGTCTATTATATTTTATCAGTTTAACATTGTTGAAGGCTAATGATAATTTATTCTGTATTATCTTAGTCATAATATTTCTTACTGGGCTAGTTGAGGTCACCCTTTCTGTAAGACCCCAAATTATTAATAAATGAAATTCAATTTCCTCTATTTATTATTCTGAAATAGTAAGGGTTGATTTGATTAATGTGGTTAGTTATGGGTAAAATGCGTAAATATTTCAAATAACCAGGTGGTTATAAAATAGTCATTGTTGTTGGGGAATATTCGCTTGGTCGTGGAATATTCTTACTGTCGGAGAATATTCGTACGACGGCGCAGTCTTTTGTGGGCCCCATAACGAAAAGCGATTGGATGAAGAAAACGACAAAAATAAGTTGTTTATAAATAACGACGTAGTTGTTACCGTTAATACTGTTGGAATACACGGTGGTTAAAACACAGTAATACACGTTGTTGCACAGTAGCACACGGTATTGCACCAATTATTGATTCTTACGTAAGAAGGCACTACTCAATAATTGTTACAGTAATTACTGTTCAATATTGTATTTTATTGATTCAATAATTGCCGCGTTGATATTTTATATTACTGTTATTTTAATAATTGTCACTACACAGTATTTTCTATTATCGGAGCAATAATTCATATTATCTGAATAATATTATTAGATAATATTATTGACAATGTCTAGAAAGTTCTGTCTAAGGAGAGGTTTGGTCATCTAATTGCGCGCCAGTAAGGAGAGATCCTTATTGGAAAGCCCCCTCTTTCCTGGGAACGGCCGCCTGGTTGCCAGTACTGTGATTCTGTAATATTATTTGTGTATAATTAATTATTAATTTATATGATGAGGAAAATATTGATTTTATGTGGATATAGATGGAGAAAATTTTTAATGTAACAATTGTTGAAAATTAATATTTTATCTTTTTCTGATAAAATAATTCATTTAAATATATTATTTTAATAATATATTAATGGTGATATTTTTACAATAAATGTGGGATATATGAATAAATGAGGAGGAAAAGTATTTTTGTTGGATTAAATGTTTAACACATGTTTTGTGTGTTGGTGGACACAATTCTTGACCGAAAATTTATTATAGACTGTAAAATCGCCCGTTTGTGGATTTCGGTCAATTTTTGTTTGGAATTTGGAAAAACTTTCTTCTGCAAAGTTGTAGAGAATTGAATTTTCTATAAAAACTCGCGAGATTCGAATTTTCTGATAAAAGGGCTATTTATTACGAATTATTGAAGTTCCGAATTATTGAGTCTGAATTGATTTTTGTTACAAAAATTGTTTAAAACATGTTTTGCATTTTTGGTGCATTTGTGTGAAAAATATGTTTTTGATGTGGTGGGCTAAGGAAAATTTGGTTATAAATATATTATTATATTCAATTTTCTACTTTGGTGTTCTAAGCAATTTCTTATAAATAGGTGCTTAGGTTAGAATTGAAAATCACACCAGAAACTGAAGTTTCTCTCTCTTTCTCTCTCTATATCGAGCGTATTCTTGTGAGTATTTGATACTTTGAGTGTTGCTATACGGTGCAAGTTTCCTTCAGCACTATATCTAGTATTCTAGTCAGAAGTACCGTATTTTCGAGGTAAGGGATGTTATTTCTTCTTAAATGATATTATTTTCTTCAATATCATTATGCCGAAGTATTGATCTGAACTTTTTATCAAATTTGGAACTTTTCATGTCGGGGTTACTATTCATGAGTTACTATTCACGAGTTACTATTCACGAGTTACTATTCACCGAAAAATGAAATTTTCTTCTTTTCGTCCAAAATATCTATTCTGGATACTAGCTTTGATTGTATCCATGTTTTGATCATTCTTGAATTTTACTCCACTATGATTGTTTATGAGGTATTTTTGGACATGGATAAACTGTAATACGAATCCCTAATATTTGTTCTTTTGCTTCACTGGATTCGTTGCCTTTAAAATATTTTTCATCATCCTCAGTCCTAAATGATGATATAATTGAATATCTTTGGTCTGTAGTGCAAAGATTGATGATTTCTGATGAATATCTTTGGCCCGTAGTGCAAAGATGAACAGGTGTTGAGATGAACATGATCGACTGGTGATACAAATGAATATCTTTGGCCTGTAGTGCAAAGATGAATATTTGATTAATGATAGTTATTGATTGTTGTTACAGGGATAAAATATTGATGATGGACTTTTAAATCTTAGAAGATAGTAGAACTCATTCTCTACTTGACTCTTCTAATGGTTTGCTGTTTCCACTGCGAATATTGATTTAAAACTTGTTGTCTATTGTATTCTATTAAATTTTTCCCTGTTGAAGACTAACGATAATTTGTTGTATATTATCTTAGTCATAATATTCTTTACTGGGCTAGTTGAGCTCACCCTTTTTCTTGTTGTTCCATTTTCTTCTCAGGAGGCGAGAATATAGCGAGTACTAGTCGGGGTATGGAATGATGGTTCAAGACAGTTATTTTAGTAGTCCTCACTATTTTGTAAAATAGTATATCAATAAGTATAATGAGGACTTAATTGAGTATGAATACTGTCTAGATGACAATATTTGTATTTAAACTCACAGTATATGTGTTGTCGTATTTTGTACGACAATTGTAATAATAAAGTTGTAGTTATTTTCTGTACCATGTTATTGACGACTCAGAATGGGTTGGATGGATTGGACCTGTTTTGGGGGCGTCACACTTTCTTTCACTGTTCTCTTCAGGAAATGAGAACGTAGCTGGGACAAGTCGGGGAACGGAGTGATGGTCTGAATGATAGTATTAGTTAATAGTCCTCACTATTCTATGTAATAGTGTGTTAATAAATGTAATGAGGACTCCTTTTGAGTATGAATACTTTCTAGAAGATAATATTTGTATTCAAACTCACAGTTTATGTTTTGTCGTATTGTACACGACAGTCGTATTAGTAAGTTATATTTGTATTCTGTACTATGTATCTGACGACCCAAGATGGGTGATGTATACCTAATTTTGGAGGCGTCACAATTAATATATTTGGCCTGTAGTACAAATATGAACTGTTGATGAATATATTTGGCCTGTAGTGCAAATATGAACTGTTGAGGAATATCTTTGGCCTGTAGTGCAAAGATGAATTATTGATGAATATCTTTGGCCGTAGTGCAAAGATGAACTGTTGTTGAATATCTTTGGCCTGTAGTGCAAAGATGGTCTGTTGATGAATATCTTTGGCCTGTAGTGCAAAGATGAACTGTCCATCATTAATGGTCATGATCATGCCAACAACTGTCCATCAATGCACTACGGGCCAATGAGGACTTTTACCACATCATTTGTAACATTACGGTCATGATTATACCGAATAATCCCTGGTCATAATCATACCAAGTCCATCTATGCACTACAGGCCATAGATGACTTTTGACATTTTATAAACATGAGGATGATGACAATGATATAAGAATTCAATAAAACAAGTTCAAGAATTAATTTATCCAAGAATTAACAACGTCCAAATTGTCAACATGATACTGCTTTGTGGAGTAAAATTTAAGAATGCTTGGAAGAATATTTTCATGAAAAGATACTGGATGAACAGCAATTATCAAGGATATTCCACTAATTTCATGGTGTATAGAAGTTAAAACTTAACCAACCGAGTATAGTAAAGAATGGAATAACAAAAGAAATCACCCGGCATGCGATAGACCGCACAGACAGGTTATTTCAACAGAATAATAAATAATGGAACCAGGTCCGGCGTAAACGCACAGACAGGATATTCCGACAGAATAATAAATAATAGAACCAGGTCCGGTGTAAAACACATAGACAGGATGTTCCAACAGAATAATAACAAGACGGAACTAGGTCCGGTGTAAAACACACAGACAGGATGTTCCAACAGAATATTAATAAAAACGGAACCAGGTCCGGTGTAAAACACACAGACAGGATGTTCCAACAGAATAATAATAAAAATGGAACCAGGTTCGGTGTAAAATACACAGACATGATGTTCCAACAGAATAATAAATAATGAAACTAGGTCCGGTGTAAAACACACAGACAAGATGTTCCAACAGAATAATAGAAGAATGTCACCAAGTATAGGGTAGACCGCGTATACAGGTTATTCCAACAGAATAATAAGAAATGGAATAACAACAGTTCTCTTCATAAATAAGAAAGAATAACACCCCTTACCATTTTAAAGAAGAGCTGAAATAAGGAAGTAGTTAAGTAGCAGAATACTCTTCTTCTCTCTCTCTATAGTTTCTCTCTATAGTTTCTCTCTCTAGAGTTCAGTGAATTCGTAAGAAATAATGAAGGAATGAGCTGCTATTTATAGAAACATAGAATGCATAGTAACTAATCCATGAACGGTCCAGATTGATTACTTTAATCTGACGGTCCATATTTAAAGAAAAATCTTTTAAATAAAATATAATATATTCTATTTATAGAATAACTTTAATAAAGTATTTTGTTTTATATAAAAAGATGTTTCTGTTTTATTACGTTAATAATACGAATAAAACAAAACGTCATTATCGCTAAATAATTCATATTATTAACTGACAATAATTGAATCAAACTGAGTGACTTCTCACATAAGCATTAATAATCAATACCGTGTGCTACTATGCAATCACACGTATTACTGTACTTTTACTACCGAGTAGTTCAACAGTATCAATGGTAAAACTTCCGTCGTTATTTTTAATAAAATATTTTTGTTATTTTCTCAATCCAACAATAATTCCGTTGTGGGGTCCACCAATGATTGTGCCGTTGTACGAATATTCCCTGTTAAAACGAATATTCCCCGACCAATCGAATATTATATAACAACTTGCGTACTTTGTAAAATTTATAAATATTACCCACAACTATAACATTATATCAAATTAACTTCATAATATTCAAAAATGATATTTATAGAAAATTCATCTTTATTTATAAAAGTTGGGGTCGTACATTATATATATTCTATGCATATATATCTCATCTTATGTATATATATCAACATATACATTTTATAACTATTAAATTCTATATTTAACAACACTTATTAATACTAAATATGTAAGTTACATACCAGTATTAATTAGAATTTAAATAGCTCTCAATATTTTCAATTTATTCAAAAATAAAATAGACGACTTCTATCAAATGGAATTAAAGAAAATAATTTTTATCAAACAATTTTATACCTTTTTAAATGTCTCACTGTAGACACAAATCAAATGAATTTCTCTATTATTCTCCACAATTAGAGAAACGAATTGCTCTTTTATATTTATTTAAATTATGTCTACTAATGAGTTTTATTTAAACCTAAACTTGGCAATAATGAAATCTCTAAAATATAGAATAAGGTGCCATTTTTATCAATATATGCACATGCAATTGCTATTAATCCCCTTTTAACCGTGGTCAAAAATATTATTTAATTTGTTAGGGCATGGAACTAACCCGTCCATTTACATAATTGTTACTACTACTTTCTACTGCTGGTTGACCTATAATTATCCCCAACAGTACACCATTAAAAACATTACTTTTCTCAATTCCTATTTATTCTGTAATAGTATTATTATTACAGATGTAGTATTATATATGAAATATTTTTTCAAACTTATTAATATATTATTATAATCAAATTAGGCTTTTGACTTCAGTTCAAAACGTATATTTAATTAATTGATGATCCAAATATTGTGGTTTAGGAAATTATAGGATCGAAACTGTACAGTTGTAAAGTCTGTGTTAATTTCTAAAGAAAATGACAATCTAACCAAAATTATTAAAGACCAAAATTTTATAAAAAAAATACTGTATTTATTGTAGTACTAATTTTTATTTTACAAGTAGTTCAGAGTACAGACTTCAGATTGATTGAGACGAGATGGCGACGACGCCAATGTTACCGCAGAACCCGGTGTCCGGAAACTCTAACTTCGACGGGAATTTTCCGGTTGCTCCGCCTCCGCCGGGGACGGACATGACTGGAATATGCTTCAGGGATCAGCTGTGGTTAAATACATACCCGCTGGACCGGAACCTGGTGTTCGACTACTTCGCTCTTTCTCCATTTTACGACTGGACCTGCAACAACGAACAAATCCGTATGCGCTCCATTCACCCTCTCGATCTCTCCAATCTCTCGTAAGTATATTTAATTACTTATACAATTTAGTACTTTTTTACTTATTTTATTTATTTATCAATACACAAGAGTTTTCCACTGTGTGTGTGAGGCTAGGGTTTCATTGAATAACCTAAAATTTCCCAGCTCTATCAATTACGTTTTCATATGCAATTAGCCCTTTTTTCTTGTGTCTGACTGATCACTTTACCCTCACCTTTTGGCTTTTGCAATACTTGGTTAGTGTTACTGGTAACTTGAGAGTTGAAAATGCTTACTGGAGAACTAATTTAAAACAGTTTTTTGAAATCTGAGTTATGTAAATTTTCTTATTATTTGCTGTGTTCCTTCTGCCTTTTGAATTGAAATAGAAGATTATGAAAGATTGAGTTTGTTTAGGCTTAAAAAAACATTAAAGTTTGAGAGGGAGAGGGTTGAGAAACATGTAATTGTTAGACTAAGCTAATTTTCTTATTATTTGCTATGTTCCTTCTGCCTTTTGAATTGTAATAGAAGATTAGGAAAGGATGAGTTTGTTAAGGTTTAAACTTTAAACAAACATCAAACTTTGAAAGGATAAGGGTTGAGAAACATGTAATTGTTAGACTAAGCTATTGATGCAACGGGTTTAGATCAATGCTGAGTTTGATAACTAAGTTTATTATGAATCACACAATGCAGATAATCAGTGGTAAAATCATTTATGCTTTCTACTTTCTGATTGGAATAAAGTTACTTGACCAATCACGTGCTTATTTTGTTTTTCCTTTAGAAATAAATTTATGCTAATACTAGTTGCTCATTTGTAAGGCTGTAAACAAACCAAACAGTTCGGGCTCGACTCGAAAAAATACGAGCGAGACTTGGATTAGTTAATAATATATATGATCTAAATCTGAACATGAAAAATAATTCGAATAAAAATATGAGTAGAGGACTCGTTTAAGATCCAAACTACTCGAATTCGATTGTGATTCGATACATACTCGATTGATACAGATTCGATTAGATACTCGATACATTCTCTTATAATATATACACAATTAAATCAAATTAGGATAATTAATTATTACTTATTTTTTTGTTTTTAATTTTAATTGTGATTTATATTTGTAAAGTGTAATAGTAAATATATGTTCTCATTTCTAGATAAAATAACAAATTCAATTTATAATTATACTTATTATAAAGCTAGTTATTATGTGGAGACTCGAATTCGAGCTTGAATTTGAAGCTCGCGAGTAGTTTGAATATAATTCGATCTGATCTAAGTCGGATCAAATTCGAGTAATAAATAGTCAAGTCGAATCGAATCTGAGTAGAATTTTTCAAATACAATTCGAATTCGAGTCAATTAACGTTTTGAGTCGAATTCGAACAACTCTCTGTTCGCTTCAGTTCGACTCGTTTACACCCTTACTCATTTGTATGTATGAAGTCATCTGCTATATTGATGATAAAGATCTTTAACTTTGTAAAAAAGTAATTTCGTTAGATTTATGGGTAAACAATTTAAATCTCATGCATCAGCTTAAGAAATCGTCTTTTATTACAACTGCTAGTTTCTAATCACAATTCTATGAAAACGCATTGAAAATATGATGAGTACTATTTTGTTCCAAAGGAAAATGACAGGCATAGAATACATTCTTAGTGAAGTGATGGAGCCTCATCTCTTTGTCATTCGCAAGCAAAAGAGGGATGGTCCTGAGAAAGTTACACCAATGCTCACATATTACGTATTGGATGGATCAATATACCAAGCGCCACAACTTTGCAATGTGTTTGCATCTCGAGTTGTATGCAGTCTTTCCCTCATTTTCTGATTCTCAATTGTTTCATAGTATCTGGTTGAGTATATGGATTGCGGAAGTAATTCTTCTCATTTTAGTATATGGTAACTTTACCTTTTGATCAAAGCTATGTGAATGTTCACGCAGTATGGTTAGGTCTCGGTGGATGTTCTTGATTTTATGGGTATAGTTGTGGTGTGAATCAGGGACTGAAGTTTGATAGAATATCGTTGATCAAAGAGTACACTGTTCATAGTTCCACTTATTTCTTCCTCTGCTTTAAGTAGGTTTCTGACATGTTTGTTGTTATATTCTTTTAGTGTGTACTTCTTTTCAACATATAGTTTCTATAGAAGTCGCATTAGACAGTTTGTTTAGAATTTCATATCAGCGCGGCGTCATCCTTGCTAAGTGTGACGTGGAGAAGCATTGGTGAAGATTGTAATAAGATTACAAAAAAAATAGGGAAAATGAAAAGATTTGTAAAGATTCGCATGGCCTCGTTTTGTGTTTCCTTTCGATTAGATGCTTTTCTAAGGGATCATTGTCCCTCCTTTTTCATTGTGTTTTTGTTTTTACCTACTATTACTTAGAACGTGCCTTTTTATTTATATAAAATGTGAGTACAGTAGTTAGTAACAGTATTTCTATCATTTGTTATTTTCACTTTGACCTTCTACTTGAGATTAGTGTTGCTTGCGTTTTAGAATTTTGCCATCATCATATCAAAGGAATGATTTCTATTTCTGCTTTGTATATTTGAGATTTGGTGCTACGCTACTAGATGTTAGCCATGCTTCTGAAAGTATCTTAATGCACAGCTTTCTGACAACTAGCTTGTGCTTTGCTTTCCCATAGATGATAGATCACTCAGCTAGTTTTATCTTTCTTGTTCTCTGAATTAAGACTGTACGCGTTATTATAAACGTTATATGGTGCAACACTTAGTTGATATGTATGTGTTACTGGAATCGGATATCAGAAGATTGGATAGGAATGTACTCATAGTGTGTCCATATGTCAGGGACGGGCTCTGTATCATATTTCAAAGGCTTTCACTACTGCATCATCAAAGTTGGAGAAGATTGGATATGGTACATGGAATCCACTTTCCTCCTTTTTCTCTTTTATAATCACCATGTTGTGATCATTTAATATATACAAATGTACAACGCATGCAGAGCAGTAAAAGTTCTTGAATTTTTGCTGGGAACAAAAAGTTGTATTGGTAGATAATCTAGAGAATTCTAAGATATTATTCTAATAGCATGATTTGGGGGATTGCATGATTAAAAGGAGATTGCATGATTAAGGGATAATTGATTTACTTTCCAAATGTACTGCAGTGCTAAGCCTATATAAATGCTTTCTATTGTACATTGTAAGATATATAATAGAAAACATATTCCTTTCTTTATTTCTCCACATGGTATCAAAGCTTGGTTGATCTTGGCAATAAAAACAAAATATTTTGCTTCCGCCGCCGCCGGCACATAGCTGGCGCTGACGGCGGGTATCGTTTCTTTTTATTGTTTAACTTCATCTTAAAGAAAAATTAGTTGGTTAGGGTTCAGTTTTGTTTTTTTGTTGGAGTTGAATTTTTGTTATATTTTATTCTCATTTTCAAAAAGGTAACATGTCCAGAGTAGTTAATTTCTCGAGTTGAAATATGTAAAATGGGTTGTTGATTAGAGAAGAAGAATTTTCATGGGGTAGAGGTTTGAGAAAGGCGTGTGTCCTTTGATTTGTTGGGAGACTTGAGAGTCCTCCGTTATTGAGAAAGGCAAGGAGTCCATCGTTTTTGTTGGAGATAAGTGTTCTTTGTTATTGTTTACGCATAATATCCTTGGAAAGGGGATGTAAAGTTATGTATTGAGTGTGAGAATCAACTTTGGATATACATATCATTTTTTCTTTTTCTTTTATTCGTGCAAATTGAAGAGGGCCTCAATTAGAGGGGGAGTATTGGAGATAAAATATTTTTCTTTTAAGTTTGGTTTGAATCTTTTTAGTTCTGTTATTATGTTTTGTAACAAGCTGTAAGTCATAATATAAGACTTTCAACTTGAGGGGGAGTGTTAGTAGATAATCTAGAGAATTCTAGTATATTATTCTAATAGCATGATTTTGTGGATTGTATGATTAGAGGGATTGATTTACTTTCCAAATGTACTGCAGTTCTAAGCCTATATAAAGGCTCTCTATTGTGCATTGTAAGATATATAATAAAAAATATCTTCCCTTTATTTCTCCACAAGCTGTAACTTCTTAGCAATAAGATAGAAAACAAAATGGAAAGAAAATATTAACTTATTTTTATGTTTGTTTAATCTTTCTACCATGTCTCTTTACCATTATTTTATGTCCCAATTTATTCAACTCTGCCAAAGGTCCATAGAATGGCTAGTAAGTTTCATGGTCAAAAAAGAAATTGAAAACGAAGATACAAAAAGAAAATGAAAAATAAGTAAACATAAAAATTAAATTTTGACTACTGCAATACTTTTATCTTTTTTATGCCACTTGCAGCAAATGATGAAGATACTGATATCACCATTTGTCTCAAATATTCTTTACTTTTTCTAAATTCCAATATTTATACCATGCTCTTATGGTTGACCTTGTTAAACTGCTTATATGTCATAGTGTCATCTTGTATTATGATGGGATGTAAAGCCTATTCTTGTATTGTTTATGCATGGCCACCTCTCGTTATATTAACAAGCTGTCATTAGTTAGTTACCTTAAGGCTTCATGGATGTTTTGCACTTGTTCCATCTTTATCCCCTTGTTGTAACATTATATACTTTTTGTACTTACCTTTTATTTGCCCAGTTGATGCTGGGAATGAGAGTTCAGCTCTTGAATCAAAGGCTTCTAAAGAAATGATCAATTTTAAAGAAGTTAAGCGGATAAATCACATTCTTGCTTCATTGCAACGAAAGGTAGTTTTTGTTTGTACTTTTTTTTTGTTTTCTCCTATATATAAATTTTATTACGTAGTACAAAATATAACAATTAAGGACTTTAATAGAATTCACACTCGGTGTGTAATAAATTTTATAATTTGAAAGGTAGATAAACTCTCTTTTTTAGTTATGGGCATTTTTTTTTGTTTATGTACTCTTTTGATCTTCTCTCTTTCACTAAATTAAAGTCCTGGAAACTATGGTTGCATTGGAAAGAATTGTTGTTTATAGTACTAGATTTCATGTGTTTGGACTATGGACTATGCAGAGG
This sequence comes from Panax notoginseng, assembly GCA_016801055.1. NCBI lineage: Eukaryota > Viridiplantae > Streptophyta > Magnoliopsida > Apiales > Araliaceae > Panax > Panax notoginseng. The sequence continues at coordinate 290,310,317 of CM029012.1, read as the reverse complement.
CTCTTTCTAACCCCTCTTTATATAGCACATGCATGAATTCTTGTTCCGAGTCTCTCAGCTCTTAATGTTTATGTAGGCCAGTAGGAGTAAGAATATAACGATCTATAGATTGCATAACTTAATTTTGATTGGAAGACTGAAGGAATTCATGAAAATAAATCTTATTTGAAACAGCTAGGAGGTTTTCTAATTTAAAGAAACATTTAGAACCTAGTTTTAATTTATTTTTAATTGTGCAGCTACCGCCTGCTCCTCCGCCACCACCTTTCCCTGAAGGATATACTCCCCCTTTGAGTACAGAAGGAGGAGAGAGTTCCTCTGAAGCACAACAAACAGAGCAGCTTCCTTCTGTTGATCCCATCCTCGACCAAGGCCCATCTAAGAGGATAAAATTTTAAGATGACATATACTTCCCTTTCGCAGCATCCAAAACAATGTACAAAGCTGCAGCTTCCCCAAAATACTGGTTACTGCCAGAACAAAGAAACCCTCGCTGAAACTTAAACTAATCTCCAAGTTTGATGTTAAGTTTTGCACCTTATAATATTTATTAGTGTGATAATGCATGTTTAACCTGTTGTATAAAATTGTAAACTTGAATTTAACTTTCATTCTTTCCTTCCTTCCTCCCCATCACCAAGTAGTATAATGCTCCATAAATTGTGTGTTGATAGACACTTGCATTTGGTTGGATATAATCTGCTGGAGGTTGTTAGATAAAACAAGTGCTCTATCGATTGTGTTTGTTGGTTTTCTTAGCCTGTATATGTAAACAGGATCATACGCAATTTCCTCTGCTTGGAACCCACTCTGGGTGGGCTGAATTTGCCGTGTGGATTTTTCTTTCTTCCTAGTTAACTAAAAATATTTCCAAAAAAACGTGTACGGACCTCCATTGATTTCGTAATCAATCTTACTCCCACATTGTATTTCGAAAGGTTTCTCTCTCTTGAACGGGACTCTGTTTCGTTTAATTCAATGATTGATGGGTATGTTAAGGGTAGAAGGATAAGTTTGGCACGTGAGTTGTTTGATTCTATGCCAGTTGAAATGAAGAATTTGATATCTTGGAATTCTATTATTAGTGGGTATGTGCAATCGGGTGATAAGTTTAAGGGTGCTTGGGAGTTGTTTGAGAAAATACCTGAGAGAGACTTGATTTCTTGGAATTTGATGCTTGATTGTTGTGCAAAATGTGGGGAAATGGAACTGGCCCGTGTTTTAATATTTAACAAAATGCTGAGAAAGGACGTAGTTAGTTGGGCTAGTATGATATAATGGGTATGCAAAATTAGGTAGTGTTGATATTGCTAGGGTTTGTTTGATGGCTTAAATATAAATTACTATCTTAAATTATAGGTCATATTCTATTTTAGTTATTCACTTTTTAATTTTGTAAATTAAATGATTAAATTTTTTTTTTTTTTCACTTCTGTTCAATTGAGATTGACACGTCAAAAATTTTTGACGTGACTATCTGAATAGGGTCATGTCCAGCTGATGTGTATTTAAAAAATAATATTTTTAACATTTTATTAATTTAAATTGTTTAAGCAAGGGTAAATTCGGAAAATCATAAGTTGAACCACCCCATCTTCTTCCTCCTTTGCCCTTCACCCCAGACTCTCTCCCTCTTCCTCTCTTCTTCCTTCTTCTGGATATATTATTCGCATCAGCCATGAAAATCGCTAACATCAATCCTAAAAACATTTAAACAGACAAAACTTTCCAACCTCCAAGCTTAAAAACATTAGAAGCAAGCAAAGGTTGTTATTAAAAATAAAAAAAAATAAAATCTTATAGATTATCTGACAACTGAATGTTCTGCTAGGAGAAAAATAGAAATTTGCCCCATAATATGGAACACATGCAACGCTGCCATCGCCCATGAAAGTCCAAACAATTTCTCCAAAAGCCACAAATCCTAACTCTCCTCTTCCCAGGGGATATGAATGCTCATACTTCAATCCTCACAATGATCAAAAGCGCTGGCTTTATAAAAAAAACAAAAAACAAATTAAATCCATATACAACACCGAAGCAATCAGGGTTTTGACACAAATTACAAAAACACAACCTCTAAACTTCCAAATTGAATACCCAAAATAAAAATTCAATAAAGTTCACAGATTGAAACCCTATGTCTTCAAATCTAGGGATAACTACAAAATTACTTACGAATTAATTGAAGAGCTGGGCCGATGGATCGATGAATTAACCTTCGGCGCTTTCGAATTGAACAATGGCAGACAAGACAAGAAGTAGTCGAATAACAACATAGATCAATGAACAGAGATGAGAAAGAATAACTAACAATACCCAGATTAGGCGAAAAATAGAAGAAGAAGAAAGTCACCGGTAACCCTCCTCTGAAGCCGGCGGCGCGCCGTCCAAGTAACTGTTCCGGGAAGTATCAGACTCCTCCGCCTTGTCCGCTGTTGCTGCCGCCACCACCATTGTCGAAAATCTCCGCTTGGAGACCGATTCATCGACCGTGAATGCTACCATTTTCGGTACCGGCCGTTTTGATCAGGGACCGACGGGGACAGAGAACAGCGGTCGAGGCGAACAAAGAATGGCCACAAAAAGGTGTAATCTCCAGTGGAGTTAGAAACCCTAGATTTTTCGATTTTATGTTGATAATTTGTCTACTATTTCATTAGCTTCCAACCCTGTTCTTCATGCTAGGACAAAACATATTGAAGTGGATTGTCCTTTTGTTCGAGACAAAGTTCAAGCTCAGTTCATTAAAACTGTTTTTATTCCCAGTTCTCAACAACTCGGTGACATTTTTACCAAACCTTTGGGGCATTATGCTCACTGGTTTATCATTTCCAAATTGGGACTCCACAATCCTTGTGGACCTCCCATTTGTACTTCTTTACAGTGTCCATGTCGTTGTTTGCCGTTTAAACCTTTTGTTGTATTTGATCGATATTAATGTTTAATATAAAGTGGATTGACGAAATTACCCTTTAAATGTGTTACCAAAAATTTAAAAACTTTTTTTTGTCACACGACCAGCTGAGTTATGCCCCACTTATAGGGTCACGATAACAATTTTTGACGTGGTAAGTTCAATTGGACAGAAGTAGAAAAAAATAATAGTTCAATCATTTAATTGACAAAATTAAAAGGTGAATCACCGAAGTGGAATATTATATATAGTTTAAGGTAGTAATTTATATTTAAACATTTGTTTGATGACATGAGTGAGAGGAATGTAACTTATAAGTCAACTTAAATTATAATTTTAAGTCATTTTAAAATAAGTCGTGAAATGTGCAGACGGCTGAAGCTATTAGAAAAGACTATCCCAATCAACATCGGATACACTTGACTGCCCTCATTCATGGTAGGTAGGTATAGTATACCAAAGGAAAGGATTCTTTCCTAATTCCTTCTCCTCTTATTGTTTCTTCTAGTAGTATTATGGAGTACATACTTGTTATAATTCCTCCTCTTATTTTTTTTTTCTACACTTGCTACTTTTAACATCAACTAATTAAGGAGGTCAGGTCCTTATGGTGCTTAGTTTTCCAACAAAACAGACAAATTATTTAAGTTTTTTGGGCTGCATACAATTTAACTATGGTTTGAGGAAGGCTTTCATGTTTCATTTGCTTGGTTTCTATGGGTTTTAGATCTTGGAAAGGTTCTCCTTCATGGGGAGCTTCCTCAATGGGATGTTGTAGGCAAGTATCATATACTAATATAAATACTAGTAATTTATAATGAATGAATTAGTTTCTTTCCAATTCCATAAGTGATACTTGTAACACATATCATATTGTGTGGCACATTTTCAGGTGGCAAAAGAGAATGGTACCACGTTACCATCAGCTGTTGCTGGTCTTTTTATCATCAGATGCCACTCATTTTATGGTAAAAAGAAAAAAATTGTTAAGCTGGTTGACGGAGTTTTACAGTGAACCCCATAGTTCTGCTTTTGCTTAGGAACTTCAGAGGTAGCATATCTCATGATTTGTGAAAAAATAAATAAAGAGAAAATAGAGTTAAACTAAAGTTGGATCAGCAGAATTCAGTACCAAATCAGCATTCTAACTAACAGTAGAAAATCTCCTTGTGTATGGCAACAACATTGTGCATGATGATAAGACTTCGGAGTGATGGGTATATGTTAAAGCAATAATTCGTCATTGAGGGTGAAAAACATGATAAATAATAAAAACATACATGATGCTGGTAAGCCCAACCCTTGGTAGTACTGGTCCCTTGCAATTGTCTTGTCCGAAACTGCAAAACATTTCCCAATTACAGTGTTTCATAATGGAAACACTGTAAGGTAAACCTTCCCATAGTCTGAGAACTTACCCCAGAGGATAATATCCTCTGTAACATCTTCGTCAAGATTTTTCACATACAAATTTGAAAGTTTTGGTCCTTCAGTGGCATCCTTTCTCTCTCTTCTTGACAAATTTTGACACATCTGATTGGAGACTGGATAATTGAATTTGTCAAAAATAACACTCCACTCCAAACACCATGGCAGCCAGTTTCAGTTAGAAAATAAGAGGCATCATTCAATTATCAAACCTCACAAATTATATGCTGTTACATTGATAGAGTGGACAGTAAGAGAATTCTTCATCTTTCACAAATAAGCAGTAAAAATCTAAAGCATCAATCAAAGTTGTCGATACATAGGCCTTTAAAGCAGCAGAAATTTAGAATCTATAGAAGACATAGGATTTAAGGTTCTAAAAGGATAATGGAAAGAGGACAAGATGAGAAGTCGAGAATGCATTCCTTAGATAGCATATAGAAGAGAAGTCTGAAACACAGAAACCTCAAACAACTCATAAGAACTATTAATTGATGGCCAGTTGTCTAGCATTTTAAGGATCCGACCAGAACTGAAATTAAAAGAAACCAGAAACTTTTCACAAGATTCATCAAAAAAGCTAAAGTCAAAAACAAAATGGAATAGGAATTACACAAGTTCAGAAGTTTTCTTGTTAGTTATAACTCATATGAAGCAGCAATTCCCCAACACACAAGAAAATGTGTTTTAAGGACAGAACTAACCAAAAAAGAAAGAAAATTATGAAATTAAGATACCTACAACAAGAAAGAAGCGGGGGGGGGGGGGGGGGGGGGAGGCAAGAATAGATGAGTGGTGGACAATTAGATAATGCAATCAACCCCAAAGGAAATGAAACATCACTAGACAAGAGAATCATGAAGAAAAAATATGGTGGTGCACTTATAACTTCTTCCCCTCTTGAAAGAATCATGAAGAGCAGCACAAGCAGCAAAGGCCGACTCTTCCAAATCAAACTGAACAAATCTAAAGCCCTAACTCTTCCCATTTTCCTCAGCCACCTTGCAAGAAAGTATAGCTCCAAATTGGGAGAAAATGGACTGCAAGCGAGCACTGGTGATCGAATGGTCTAGATTCTTCACAAAGAGATTAGCTACACCACTGTTTCTAGTATGAGGGTCTCTCTGGCACCACATTATCCTCGTGAATTTTCCCTTCAACTCAGTGTGGTTTAGAAGAGCCAGAGCCGTAGAAGCTGATCAAGACATGAAAACATCAAATGAAACAATTTATCTGCTCAAATCAGACATAAAAAGAAATAGAAATAAACCCTGACAACTGACAAGTCGGCAATTGACATAGGAATTAGAATGAACAGTAATATATATTTCAAAGAAATCCTGGAAATTCTACAAGTCTTAATCAAATCAGTTAACCACATTGGATTCAACGTACAAAAAAGAGAAAGGATTATTGGAGCTACTATTCTTCAAATTACCAAAAATGCAGTCTAATACTCGAAGCTAAAAATAACATTTCAAGTATTAAAAAAAAAGCATATGAAATAACACAAAAAAGGAGAAATAACTACACCAGCAATCACCCAGAAAAGAGAAACAGAGCCCAAGTTTCAACAGAAATTGAAACAGAAACACATTTCAGCATCAAGAAAAACAAGAAGTATGTATAACTAATTTACTAATATACTCACACATAGAGAGACTGCATATTAACATATCCCAATTTCAACTATCCAGTCATATAAAACAGAAGAAACCCCATTTTCCTAGCTTTAGAGGTAAAATTACCATGTTGTAATCAAAAAGGGCTCCATTATCTTCAACAGGGCCGGCCCTGGGCAAGGGCCACCAGGCAACCGCCCAGGGCCCATAGTTGAGAGTGGGCCAATTTTTTTTATAAGCTCATGTATTTATGTGTATAAAAAAAATAAAATAATAAAAAGATTAGCGATATTATGTATTAAAAATGATATGTTAGAAAATATTAAATATGATAGTATAATTGATGATTTTACATCTAAAAGTGTAACAAGAAGACATTTTAAATGATGTTTTGTAGTTTAGATTTTATTGGGCAAAACTAAAGAAATACCCACTGTAGTTGATAGGTTTTACTGATTACACCATTGAACTTATAATTTTTTAAATTACACCACTAAACTAATTATTATTTTAAAATTGGGTCATTCCGTTAAAAAAAATAAACGAACATTAAGTTTTTATCTACAAAACTAATGAATTATTCACTGTAGTTGGCACATTTTACTGATTACACCATTGAACTTTTAATATTTCAAATTACCCCATCAAACTAATTAAAAATAATTATTTTAAATATTTTAAAAAATTATTATTATTTTAAGTAAAAACTATTAGAAACTTTTTTTTCTTCATAAAATGAGTAGAGTTTCATAAAATATAGATTCAAAAAAATTAAAGTGATTTTAAATTAAATTAATGTTATTTAATTTTTTAACAGAATGACCCATTTTTAATATTAGAATTTTTAAAAAAAAAACTAAAAATAGAAATTAAAATAAAAAAATCAGTAAAAGATAAATAAAAAAACTGATTCAATTTTTTCAAAAAAGAAAGTAATAACTTTTATAAATAAAATTATTTTCAAGAAAATAATTGGAAAATTCTTCATATTTTAAAAAAATGGTTAAAATTTTATAAAACATAGATTCAAAAAAATAAACTTTATTTTTAAAAGGAAAAAAAAAAGATTTTTTTTTAAAATCAGTAAGGTTTCATAAAATTTTAATTTTTTTAAATCTATATTTTATGAAACTTTACTCATTTTATGGGAAAAGACTTAAAGTTTCTAACATATTTTTCTGAAAATAATAATTATTTTTAAAAATATTTAAAATAATCATTTTTAATTAGTTTAATGGGATAATTTAAAAAATTAAAAGTTTAATAGTGTAATCAGTAAAATTTGTCGACTACTGTGGGTATTTCATTAGTTTTATCGATTTCGTTGATATTTTTATTTTGTAGTTACATGTGATGATTTTTTGCTTCGATGACATTTTAAAGTGTTCTTCCTTGTCTTTTGTAAATTCTTATAATTTTAATAAAAATAATTAGTTGATAATTTATATATTTATTTAATTTTTATAAAGGGGCACACTTGAAAATTTTTGCACCGGGCCTTAGAAAACCCAAGAACGACTCTGAATTCTTCAATATATAAAAAGAAAAACATAAACCCATTTAATTCTTCTTCGAGATCTAGAAATCGTGAACAGTTTATATGTAGAAACCAAGAAGATGAGAAAGAAAATACATACCATGAAAAGGAGAGAAGAAGTTGATGTAGGCATATATAGAGACATCTGTGCCGTAGTTTCCTTTCTTCTTCAGAACCAAAAGAAAACTTAGTGAGAGAAACCGAGTGGCTGGAGATACAATTATGAGTGTATGAAACCGTACTGAGCTCTATATAGATGTACACACACACACACACACACACACACACACACATATATATATATATATATATATATATATTTTGAGGGAGTTTTAACTTTGGTCAATCGACCGGTGTCTACATACAAGCCGGACAGAAGCTGATCTCTCAACTTAACCCAATCTTAGAGTGTTATGACTTTGCTAGGAATCAAAAGTTACAGGAAAGAAACTAAGCTTGAAGGAAAAGAAGAAATTAACTAAAAATAAGGGTTCATGTATTCCATAGATCTGAAATCAGATCACAATAGCCATATAGTAGCTCAGCTCTTCAGCAATACACACCATCACCGTGCTCAGCACATGACACGTAACAAACTTCAAACATACTCCTAAAGGAAAGACTTAAGTATCCTCACAGAGTAAAATAGAAAGACTATACTATCCCTCTAACCATTTATTAGATAACCAACTAAACTAATTACGCTTAACAGGTAACCTTCCCAACAATTCCCCCTCCCTTAAGAAAATTCTTGTCCTCAAGGATTAAAGTTAGGAAATTCACTGCAGATCTTTTGTCATTCTTCCCAAGTAGCATCCTCAAGTATTGTGTTGGACCATTGCACCAGAACCATAGTCACAGGGCTGTTGTGTTTTTTTGATAATTTTCCTATCAGGACTGCAATTGGCTCAGGTTTTAGTTCCCCTTCTTCAGTCACTTTAGGCAGCATAGTTTGTATAACTTTCTTCCTTCCAATTTTCTTCTTGAGTTGAGACACATGGAAGACATCATGAATTTTGGCTTCAGGGGGTAATTTAAGTTGATAGGCCACCTTTCCAACTCTTTTAACTATGGAATAAGGTCCATAGTATTTAGCAGATAATTTGAAGTTCTTCCTTACACTAATAGAAGACTGCCTATAGGGCTGTAACTTAAGAAAAACTTCATATCCCACTTCAAACTCCCTTTCAGATCTTTTTCTATCTGCATACATCTTCATTCTTTCTTGAGCTTTCTGCAAATTCTCCTTTAATAACTGCTGTAATTTTTCCCTGTCCTGCACAAACATCTGCACTGCAGGATTCCCTTGTGGTCTGGCTTGATGGTAACTCAGAATTGGAGGATCTATTCCATACAAAGTGTGACGCTCTCAAAATTAGGTATACATCACCCATCTTGGGTCGTCAGATACATATTACAGAATACAAACATAACTTACTAATACAACTGTCGTGTACAATACGACAAAACATAAACTGTGAGTTTGAATACAAATATTATCTTCTAGAGAGTATTCATACTCAAAAGGAGTCTTCATTACATTTATTAACATACTATTACATAGAATAGTGAGGACTACTAACTAATACTATCATTCGGACCATCACTCCGTTCCCCGACTTGCCCCAGCTACGTTCTCATTTCCTGAAGAGAACAGTGAAAGAAAGGGTGAGCTCAACTAGCCCAATAAGAAATATTATGACTAAGATAATGCAGAATAAATTATCATTAGCCTTCAACAATGTTAAACTGATAAAATATAATAGACATCAAGTTTAACTGCAGTGGAACAAGCAATCCATTAAAAGAGTCAAGTAGAAAATAAACTCTACTATCTTTTATGATTTAAAAAAGTTTTTCAACACTGTGATCGCTGGGACTCAGCTTAATAAAATAATCCACATCATTGAATCACCCCTGCACTACGGCCAAGGATATTCGTGTATTCATTAATGGTCATGGTCATGCCAACAACTGTCCATCAACGCACTACGGGCCAATGAGGATTTTTACCACATCATTTGTAACATTACGGTCATGATTATACCGAATAATCTCTGGTCATAATCATACCAAGTCCATCTATGCACTACAGGCCACAGATGACTTTTGACATTTTATAAACATGAGGATGATGACAATGATATAAGAATTCAATAAAACAAGTTCAAGAATTAATTTATCCAAGAATTAACAACGTCCAAATTGTCAACATGATACTGCTTTGTGGAGTAAAATTTAAGAATGCTTAGAAGAATATTTTCATGAAAAGATACTGGATGAACAGCAATTATCAAGGATATTCCACTAATTTCATGGAGTATAGAAGTTAAAACTTAACCAACTGAGTATAGTAAAGAATGGAATAACAAAAGAAATCACCCGGCATGCGATAGACCGCACAGACAGGTTATTTCAACAGAATAATAAATAATGGAACCAGGTCCGGCGTAAACGCACAGACAGGATATTCCGACAGAATAATAAATAATGGAACCAGGTCCGGTGTAAAACACACAGACAGGATGTTCCAACAGAATAATAACAAGACGGAACCAGGTCCGGTGTAAAACACACAGACAGGATGTTCCAACAGAATAATAATAAAAACGGAACCAGGTCCGGTGTAAAACACACAGACTGGATGTTCCAACAGAATAACAGAAGAATGTCACCAAGTATAGGGTAGATCGCGTATACCGGTTATTCCAACAGAATAATAAATAATGAAATAACAACAGTTCTCTTCATGAATAAGAAAGAATAACACCTCTTACCGTTTTAAAGAAGAGCTGAAATAAAGAAGTAGTTAAGTAGCAGAATACTCTTCTTCTCTCTCTCTCTCTATAGTTTCTCTCTATAGTTTCTCTCTCTAGAGTTCAGTGAATTCGCAAGAAATAATGAATGAATGAGCTGTTATTTATAGAAAAATAAAATGTATAGTAACTAATCCATGAACGGTCCAGATTGATTACTTTAATTTGACGGTCCATATTTAAAGAAATTTTTTTTAAATAAAATATAATATATTCTATTTATAGAATAACTTTAATAAAGTATTCTGTTTTATATAAAAAGATGTTTCTGTTTTATTACGTTAATAATACGAATAAAACAAAACGTCATTATCGCTAAATAATTCATATTATTAACTGACAATAATTGAATCAAACTGAGTGACTTCTCACATAAGCATTAATAATCAATACAGTGTGCTACTATGCAACCACACGTATTACTGTACTTTTACTACCGAGTAGTTCAACAGTATCAATGGTAAAACTTCCGCCGTTATTTTTAATAAAATATTTTTGTCGTTTTCTCAATCCGACAATAATTTCGTTGTGGGGTCCACCGATGATTGTGCCGTTGTACGAATATTCCCTGTTAAAACGAATATTCCCCGACCAATCGAATATTATATAACAACTTGCGCACTTTGCAAAATTTATAAATATTACCCACAACTATAACATTATATCAAATTAACTCCATAATATTCAAAAATGATATTTATAGAAAATTCATCTTTATTTATAAAAGTTGGGGTCTTACACAAAGCTTTGTAGGAGTCATGCCAATTGATGTATGAAAATTAGTATTGTACCACCATTCAGCAAGTGGCAGCCACTTTCTCCATTGAGCAGGTTTATGTCTAGTCATGCACCTCAAGTACGTCTCAATACATTGGTTGACCCTCTCACTTTGGCCATCAGTTTGAGGGTGGTAGGCTAAACTTAGCTTGATCTGTGTCCCCATGGCTTTAAAGAGTTCTTTCCAAAAACTACTAATAAAGATTTTATCTATGTCAGATATAATGGCCTTTAGGGTTCCATATAGTTTGATCACATGATCTAATACTAACTATGCAACTTGTGAAGCTGTGTAAGGGTGTGATAGAGCCATTAAATGACATCCTTTGGTGAACTTATCTACTGTCACCAATATAGTGTCCTTTCCATTAGATTTAGGCAACCCTTTCACAAAGTCCATAGTTATGACCTCCCAAGCTTGATTAGGAATGGGAATTGGCTGCAGTAAACCTGGAGATAATACATGCTCATGCTTATTCCTTTGGCACACATCACACTGTTTGACAAATTCAGTTAAGTCCTTCCTCAAACCTGGCCAGTAGAAAAGGGCTTCAGCCCTCTTAATAGTGGCTGTGATTCCAGAGTGTCCCCCCTCTGAGCTCCCATGAATTGCTTCTATTAGTTTCTTCCTCAACTCTCCCTGATTTCCCACATAAATTTTTCCCTCCTTCCTCAAGACTCCTTCCTTTAGATGAAGAGTGGATTAGCATCTGAATTCATCATTAATGGGGCCAGAACCTGTTGTGCTTCTATGTCCCCTTCCAAGCTGCCATTGATTTCATCCTTCCAATTTGGGCTTATTTCTGTAACTGTGGTGCACCTAATTTCAGTCTCATATTGCCTAGATAGGGCATCTGCCACCAAATTGTCCTTTCCCTTTTCGTACACTATAGTATAATCAAATCCAAGCATTTTCGATACCCATTTCTGTTGCACCAGTGTTGTTAATTTCTGCTCCATAAAATATTTCAATGCCTCATGGTCTGTTTTAATGACAAATTTTTGTCCTAGCAAATAAGTCCTCCACCTCTGGACATCCATAATAATGGCTAGCAACTCCTTCTCATAAGTTGATAGCCCCATGTATTTGTTTGCTAATGCCTTACTGAGATATGCCAAAGGTCTGCCCTCTTGCATCAAGACAGCCCCAATACCAGTATGACATGCATCTATTTCTATGATGAAAGGCTTCCTGAAGTCAGGTAGTGTAAGCACTGAAGTAGAAGACAAAGCCTCTTTCAATCTACAGAAAGCTTCCTCAGCCTCTTTTCCCCACTGAAAGGCTCCCTTCTTAAGCAGGTTGGTTAGAGGTTTAGAAATAATTCCATAATGTTGTACAAACCTTCTGTAGTATCCTGTGAGACCCAAAAAACCCCTTAGTGACTTCAAATTTTTAGGAACTGGCCATTTCTTCATTACTTCTATTTTGTTCTCATCCACTGCCACTCCATCTTCTTTAATTACATGTCCCAGATATTCAATCTCAGATTTACAAAAGTCACACTTACTTCTTTTAACAAAGAGCTGATGCTTCCTTAAAAGTGAAAGTACATGTCTTAGATGTTGTGTATGATCTTCCAAGCAGTGGCTGTAGACCAAGATATCATCAAAGAAGACTAATACAAACTTCCTCAATTGTTGGTTAAACACTTCATTCATTACGCATTGGAAAGTGGCTGGTGCATTGGTTAAACCACATGGCATCACCATAAATTCATAATGTCCTTGGTGGGTTTTAAAAGCAATTTTTTGAACATCCTCATCTTTGACTCCAATTTGGTGATATCCACTCCTCAAGTCTAATTTAGTGAACACTTTACTTCCTTTTAGCTCATCTAGCAGTTCATCTATGATAGGTATAGGAAATTTGTTCTTCACAGTAATGTTATTTAAAGCCCTATAGTCCACACAAAATCTCCAAGTGTTATCCTTCTTTTTGACTAAAAGAACTGGCGATGCATAAGGTGAAGTGATGTGCTTAATAATACCATTATCCAGCATTTCTCTAACCAACCTTTCAATTTCTGTTTTCTGTATATAAGGGTACCTGTATGGATTGGCATTGACTGGTTTGCTGCCTGGAACAATTGGTATGTGATGGTCTTGACTTCTAACTGGTGGCAGCCCTTGTGGCTCCCTGAAAAAATCTTCATATTCATCTAGCATATTTTTTATTTCTATGGGGGGTGACTGATCACCTAATTTTGCTTCTTCCATAGCTGTTAATTGGGCTAAAAAATAAGTCTCTTCTTTGGGATTCCAATGGAATGTTTCTTGTATCTGCATACTATAGAAGTTAGGGGTGTCTTCCTGGTTCCCCAAAATTATCCTTTTTTCCTTTGCCATGAATCACCACTTTCTTTTCTTCAAAGTCAAATAGTATAGGACTGACAGTTTTCATCCATTGAATGCCTAAGATAGCATCATATCCACCAAGAGGAATCACATACATTGGAGTTTGAAACTCCCCTTGCTCCATATGCCAGGTAAAATTTGAAACTATTCTGTCACATTTGATGGAGTCTCCATTGGCCACAGTTACTTTTACTAGAGTATATGGTTCAGTGGGTAGTTGAAATTTCTTAACCACAGTGGTAGACACAAAGTTGTGTGTGGAACCACTGTCTAGAAGCATACAAATATGTTTGTTCTTAATCCTGCCCTTTAACTTTATGGTGTGAATTCCACTAGTACCAGTGATGGCATGTAAGGAGACCCCACAATTATCTTCCCATTGTAACTTCTCTTCTCCTTCCTCTTGTATTATCATAGACATTTCTAAAATTTCTTCCTCTGTTTGTTGTGGCTGTTCTGCTGTTTGTTCTTCTTCTGCAATCATGATGTAGATGTGTTTATTCTTACACATGTGGCCTACAGTGTATACCTCATCACAATGGTAACACAAGCTTTTATCTCTCTTAGTTGCCATCTCAGTTGCAATCAACCTTTTAATAGGATAAGTTTTAATCTGTCCACTTCCTTTATTGCTTACTGTTAATTCTTTAGGTAGAGGTGAGTAAGACTTGAAGGAAGAGGCAGTAGTGTAGCCTCCACCCTTATGTGAACTTGATTGTCTCTTGTCCAAGGACTCCAAGTGAAGTTCCTGCCCTTTTGCCTGATTTATTTCATCTTTGAGAGTCAGTGGTTTCACTACATATAGAGCTATAACAATTTCATCCTTTAACCCACTTAAGAAACTCTCTATAAAATATTCTTCTGTGTAACTTTTGTTCTGAGCCAACATAAAGGTTTTTAACTCCTCAAACCTTATGATATACTCATCAACTTTGTCTCTGTGTAAGTTTATTAAATTGACCAGTCAAGTTCTCATGTGCTCTCGAGGCAAATCTACTACAAATATGGTGAATGAAGTCCTCCCAAAGCAGCCAGAGGAGTTCTTCTTGAAGAGATTGATACCAAATATCAGCTTCTCCCTCCATATATAGAGCTGCATATAGAACCTTAGTCCTGGAATCCATGAGAGGATTCAACTGGAAAAAATTTTCACACTTTTTCAACCATTCTCTAGGATCTCTTCCTTCGAATTTTGGGAAGTCCATTTTTGGAATTGGAAAGGGCAGAAAAGGGTTGTGAGGCCTGTATTGTGGAACTTCAAGGGGAATTCCCCAAGATTGTGGGTTACCAGTGGTAGAGTTTGGTCCATATTACATATAAGGGTTAGAAGAGTTATGGTGTACTGAATACAAATTGCCAGGGAAATGTGATCCAGGCATAGACTGGGTTGTTCCTATAGGAGGTGGAGGTTCCACATAGGGATTCCATAATGTACCACTGAAGGGGTACCTCGGAATAGTGATATAGGGTCTGGTAATGGATGTGTAATTATGTGGCTGAATGGAGTTGTAGGTACTGGATTATTGTTTGGAATATGAATGGGAGGTCTTGTAATAATGGAAAAATTATTAGTGAAGGAACTGAAAGTTTGCGGTGTGGTTAATGGAGTAGAAATGGTTTCAATTTGAACAAGGGTAACAGGTACAAAGATAGGGATAATAGACTGTGAAATCAATAAAGGATTCAGTCCAGCTGCTGAATTTGAGACTTGAAAATTTGTAGCCCAATTACTACCGTCATCAATCGATGTTGTCTTACACAAACCATTAGAATTAGCACTTACTTCACTTTGGATCGATCGATTCAGGAGGGATTCTAGTGCTTCACCTATCTTCTTCGAGAGTTCATCCTGAGAGGATTGAAGTCGTTGCTGCGTACCGATTACCGGTTCGAACTGCTCCTTCATCTGCTCAAAGCTCCTCTCCATCATCATTTAGAGTTGTTCCAGCCTATTTTCCAAGGACTTGAGATCTTTCTCATGTTTTTGTAAACTGGGTTTAGCGGTGGAGTCTGCCATAATCGTTGGCCCAAGGTTGCTCTGATACCACTCTGTTATGACTTTGCTAGGAATCAGAAATTACAGGAAAGAAACTAAGCTTGAAGGAAAAGAAGAAATTGACTAAAAATAAGGGTTCATATATTCCATAGATCTAAAATCAGATCACAATAGCCATATAGTAGCTCAGCTCTTCAGCAATACACACCATCACTGTGCTCAGCACATGACACGTAACAAACTTCAAACATACTCCTAAAGGAAAGACTTAAGTACCCTCACAGAGTAAAATAGAAAGACTATACTATCCCTCTAACCATTTATTAGATAACCAACTAAACTAATTACGCTTAACAGGTAACCTTCCCAACATAGTGAAAGGAAGAGCTTGTTATAAATGGCCGTACGGACAATACTCAGATGATGTAAGGTGGAATCTTTACTACTAGCTCCAGCGGCAGCTAGTATACATTCTGGTTAGGATTCTATAAGACGCTGCGTTTTACATGTGAATCATTAGACCTGGCAAACGGACGGGTCGGGCCAAAAAGGCCCGGGTTTTGGTGGGCTGGAAATGACCGGCCCGTGGCTCGTGGCGGGCGGGCCGGGCCGACCCGCAGGCTTCGACCATTAATTTTTTTTATTTTTTTTTTGCAAACTCTTTGTTACACCAAAAATAATAATAATAAATATTAAAAATAATAAAATAATTAATAATACACAATAATACAAACAAACACGATTAATTAATTACATACATTAACTACATATCTCAATTAATTAAAATTGTAATAGTATTATAAATTAGTATTATTAATTAATTACCTACATTATTTATGATGATAATTGTGACGCCCCCAAAATAGGTATACAACACCCATTCTGAGTCGCCAAAATACATGGTACAGAAACAACTACATCTTTATTATTACAACACAAGAACTGTGAGTTTAAATATAAATATTGTCATTTAGACAATATCCACACTCAAATAAGTCCTCATTACAATTATTGATACATTATTTCACAAAAATGGTGAGGACTACTAAAGTAACTTCTAGAACCATCATTCCATACCCCGACTAGTACTCGCTACATTCTCGCCTCCTGAGAAAAATGAAATAAAAAGGAAAAGGGTGAGCTCAACTAGCCCAGTAAAGAACATTATGACTAAGATAATACAGAACAAATTATCGTTAGTCTTCAACAGGGAAAAATCTAATAGAATACAATAGACAACAAGTTTTAAATCAATAACTGCAGCGAAAACAGCAAACCATTAGAAGAGTCAAGTAGAGAATGAGTTCTACTATCTTCTAAGATTTAAAAGTCCATCATCAATATTTTATCTCTGTAACAACAATCAATAACCATCTTTAATCAAATATTCATCTTTGCACTACAGGCCAAAGATATTCATTTGTATCACCAGTCGGTCATGTTCATCTCAACACCTGTTCATCTTTGCACTACGGGCCAAAGATATTCATCAGTTAATCATTCATCTTTGCACTACGGGCCAAAGATATTCATCAGTTAATCATTCATCTTTGCACTACGGGCCAAAGATATTCAGTAATATCATCATTTAGGACTGAGGATGATGAAAAATATCTTAAAGAAAACGAATCCAGTGAAACAAAATAACAAATATTAAGGATTCCTATTTCGATTTATCCATGTCCAAAAATACCTTATAATTATTCATAGTGAAGTAGAATTCAAGAATGATCAAAACATGGATACAATCAAAGCTAGTACCCAGAATAGATATTTTGGACGAAAAGAAGAAAATTTTATTTTTTAGTGAATAGTAACTCGTGAATAGTAACTCATGAATAGTAACCCCGACGTGAAAAGTTCCAAATTTGATAAAAATTTCCAATATTTCGGCATAATGATATTGAAGAAATAATATCATTTTTGAATAAAATAACATCCCTTACCTCGTAAAGACGGTACTTCTGGTCGGAATACCGGTATAAGGCTGAAAGACACTTGCTCTGATGAATAGAAACTCTCAAAGTATCTAAATACTCACAAAATACACTCAATAATCTAGAGAGAGAAAGAGAGAAAACTTGTTTCTGGTGTGATTTTCAATTCTAACTTAGCCCTCTATTTATAGAAAAATACTAGCACGCCGAAGCAGACTTAACCTGCAACCTGATGGCTTTACCTGCTACTATTTCCACCCACCACATTTGAATAAAAATCTCAGCACATTTCTTCACCAACCAAGAGTGGGGCCCACCAATTCTAGAATTTTCTACCAAAATGATTAACTCCGAAAATTCAACAATTTCTGAACCAGTCATCTCGTAAAATTCATAATAAATCATACGTTCATTTTTAACGGTTCAAAATTTGTGGGCATATACTCAACTTATATATGTATAACATATCCAAAAATTACCACGATCTAACGGTCGGATTAAAAATTATAACCCCCGCAAAATATCTCAAAAACCCTGATTTTTAATACCTCCATTCCGACAAAAATACTGATAAAAACCTCAACATTAACTCCTTCATTTTTAACCACAAAAATATATCCCTCATTTATATCCACAAAAATAAATATTTCCTTATCATATGAATCAATAATTAATTATTCACAAATAATATTACAGAATCACATTTATGACAACCAGGCCGTTCCAAGGAAAGAGGGGGCTTTCCAATAAGGATTTCTCCTTACTGGCGCGCAATTAGATGACCAAACCTCTCCTTAGACAGAACTTTCTAGACATTACCAATAATGTTATCTAATAATATTATTCAAATAATATGAATTATTGATCTGATAATGGGAAATACTGTGTAGTGACAATTATTGAAACAACAGTAATATAAAATATCAACGCAGCAATTATTGAATCAATAAAATAAAATACTGAACAGTAATTACTGTAACCATTATTGAGTAGTGCCTTCTTACGTAAGAATCAATAATTGGTGCAATACAGTGTGCTACTGTGTAACAACGCGTATTACTGTGTTTTAACCACCGGGTATTCCAACAGTATTAACGGTAACAACTACGCCGTTATTAATAAACAACATATACTTGTCGTTTTCTTCATCCAATCGCTTTTCTTTATGGGGCCCACAAAAGACTGCGCCGTCGTACGAATATTCTCCGACAGGAAGAATATTCCACGACCAAACGAATATTCCCCGATAACAATGAATATTTTATAACCATCTGCTTATTTGAAATATTTACGCATTTTACCCATAACTAACCTCATTAATCAATTTAACACTTACTATTTCAAAATAATAAATAGAGGGAATTTAAATTTTATTTATTAATAATTTGGGGTCTTACAACCTCCCCTCCTTATGAAATTTCGTTCTCGAAATTGACGTACGTAGCTGGTGTTTCGAATAGATGAGGATACCTCGCTTTCATTTCCGTTTCCAACTCCCAGGTCATTTTCTCAATAGCATGGTTTCTCCACAAAACCTTAACTTGTGGTATGACCTTCGTGCGTAGGATATGCTCCTTTCTATCCAAGATCTTGACAGGTACCTCTTCGTACGTTAAGTCTTCAGCTATCTCGTCCGGTTCTAACTCAATAACGTGGTCTGGGTCTTTCACATATTTACGTAACACAGATATATGAAAAATATTATGAACACGAGACATACTTGGAGGTAACGCGAGTCTATAGGCCACATTTCCTACTCGGTCAAGAATCTGAAATGGACCAATAAATCGTGGATTGAGCTTTCCTCTCTTCTCAAATCTTGTAACTCCTTTCCATGGAGCCACACGCAACAATACATGATCCCCAATGTCAAATTCCACGTCCTTTCGATGAAGATCCGCATAACTCTTTTGTCGATCCTGTGTCGTTTGTATACGTTGTCGAATCGTTTGGATCTTCTCTGTAGTCATGCGTACCAACTCTGGTCCCAACAATGTTGCTTCACCCACCTCGTCCCAGCATACTGGAGAGCGACACTTTCGTCCATATAATGCTTCAAATGGGGCCACACCTATACTTGCCTGATAACTGTTATTGTAAGAGAATTCCACCAATGGTAGGTACTTATCCCAACTCCCTTTGAAATCTAGGACACAAAGTGTTAATAGATCTTCAAGAGTTTGAATAGTCCTCTCTGATTGTCCGTCCGTTTGAGGATGGTATGCCGAACTAAATCGTAAATCTGTGCCCATAGCTTTTTGCAAGCTAACCCAAAATCTTGAAGTGAATCTTGGGTCACGATCTGAAACTATGGATACTGGCATACCATGCAGTCTCACAATCTCATCTACGTATATACGAGCAAGACGTTCAAGGGAATAAGTCTCCCGTATCGGTAAGAAATGAGCAGACTTGGTTAATCTATCAACAATAACCCAAATAGCATTTATGCCTTGAGAAACCGTGGGAAGACCCGTAACGAAATCCATGGTAATGTGTTACCACTTCCATTTCGGAATCTCAAGTGGTTGCAATGGACCCTTTGGCACTTGATGTTCCGCCTTTACACGTTGACAAGTTAAACACCTCGAGATAAACTTTGCAATCTCTCTCTTCATATTATTCCACCAAAATGTATGTCGAAGATCATGATACATTTTGGTACTTCCAGGATGGATTGCAAATGGTGTATTGTGTGCTTCCATCATGAACTTGTACTTCAAATCAGAATTGTTAGGAACACAGAGTCTGGAGTGGACTCAAAGTATTCCCTCTTCATCGATTCTTGCTTCTAGAATAGAACCTTCTTGCACTTTCTTCTTCATACGCATCAGCTCTATGTCCGTAGCTTGAGCAGCTTTAACTTTATCGATTAAAGTCGGTTCTACTCGTATATTTGATATCATCATGTGGGTACTTGGAGCCTTCATCTCTATCTCCATCCTTTGCAAGTCATACATAATGGGCCTTTGTGTTAACAACATTGCACTCGTACCCGCATATGATCTTCTACTCAATGCGTCAGCTACTACGTTTGCTTTTTCAAGATGATATTGGATGGTATGATCGTAATCTTTCAACAGCTCGAGCCAACGTCGCTGCCGCATGTTGAGTTCCTTTTGGGTGAAGAAATATTTGAGGCTTTTATGATCTGTATAGATCTCCACTTTCTCCCCATACAGGTAGTGTCTCCAGATCTTCAACGCGAAAACTACTGCTGCCAACTCCAAATCATGAGTAAGATAATTCCTCTCATATTCTTTGAGTTGTCGCGAGGCATAGGCTATGACTTTCCCATGTTGCATGAGAACACATCCTAACCCTTTGCCTGAAGCATCACTGTAGATAACAAATCCATCCGAACCAGATGGTATTGTCAGAACAGGTGCCGAAATGAGTCTCCTCTTAAGCTCTTGAAAACTCTTCTCGCATTCCTCGCTCCATACGAATTTGATACCTTTCCGAGTCAGCTGAGTTAACGGGGTAGCGATTCGAGAAAACCCTTCCACGAATCTCCGATAATAACCAGCTAAGCCCAGAAAGCTACGTACTTCGGTCACTGTCTTTGGTTGCTCCCAACTTTGTATTGCTTCAATCTTCGCCGGGTCAACAGATACTCCATGTTTTGACACCACGTGCCCTAGGAAAGCTACTTCCTCAAGCCAGAACTCGCATTTCTTCAACTTAGCATATAACTTATTTTCACGCAGCCTTTGGAGTACCAGCTTCAAATGATGCTCATGATCTTCACGGCTTTTAGAATATATGAGGATGTCATCAATAAAGACAACAACGAACTGATCCAAATAATCCTTGAATACTCGGTTCATCATATCCATGAAAGCCGCAGGAGCATTAGTCAATCCAAAAGACATGACTAGGAACTCATAATGCCCGTACCGAGTTCTGAAGGCAGTCTTTGGAATATCCTCAGTTTTAACCTTCAGCTGATGATATCCAGAACGAAGATCGATCTTTGAAAAGAATTATGCTCCTTGTAACTGGTCAAACAGGTCATCAATACGAGGTAGCGGATACCTATTCTTAATAGTGACATGGTTTAATTTCCGGTAATCAATACAAAGTCGCATACTCCCGTCTTTCTTCTTTACAAATAAAACAGGAGCACCCCAAGGAGATGTACTAGGACGAATGAAACCGATGTCCAACAACTCTTGTAGTTGGACCTTTAACTCCTGAAGTTCAATAGGAGCCATTCGATATGGGGTTTTAGAAATGGGCTTTGTACCAGGTTCAAGATCAATAAAGAATTCAATTTCTCGTTCTGGGGGTAGACCGGGAAGTTCTTCAGGAAATACGTCAGGAAAGTCAATAACAACAGGAATATTATTCAAATTTGACGTGTCTTTATTCAAATCCATAACATGGGCTAAGAAAGCTTGACATCCGTTTTTTAATAAACGAATGGCTTTATGGCTTGATATAACAGTGATTGATTTTAATGGCTTAGTTGTTTGAATTCGTACAACAGGTTGGTTAGGAATATGAAAACTAACAACCTTACGAAAACAATCAATTTTGGCATGATGAGTAGTTAGTCAATCAATCCCTAAAATCACATCAAAAGCAAGTATCTTTAAAGAGATAAGGTCAACAGGAAAGGTGATGGTGCCAACTTGGATCACACAAGATTTATAAACAGTGGATGTGATGAAAGTTTCTCCTAACGGAGTCTCCACAGATAAATCAAAGTCTAACTTCTCCGGAGTCAAGTTTAAACGTTGAGCACAAGCAGGAGAGATAAAAGAATGGGTAGAACCGGTATCTAATAAGGTATAAACTTCGCATGAATTTATGATTAGCTTACCCGTGATCACCTCGTTTGGGTTCCTCGCATGTTGACCAGTCACGACAAACGCTCTTCCAGGAACCGTTGACTTTATCTTTTCTGGGACAGCTTTTTGAGTCACCATCCCCGCTGGACTTGGTTTTGCTATAGTGCAATCTCGAGCGATATGTCCTTCCTTTCCACAATTATAACATACCTTAAACTGTTGTGGGCAGTTTGGGCTGATATGTCCTTCTTTTCCGCACTTATAGCATATAATCGGTGGTCGTTCTCCTCCCTTGGAACCAGTTGCTGCTGGTGCTGACGTCTTCGTATTGTCATTGTTGAATCTCCTCTTTTTAAAAATCTTCTCCCGACTCGCTTCTTCTATTTTCATAGCCACGATTACCACCAGAGTGGTTGCCGTTTTTGTCTGTATTTTTCTTTCTCCGCTGGTTATCATTGTTCTGATGACTGCTGTCACCGATATGATCCTGGTTGTGGTCCCTCAGTTGACCGTACTCATTATCTCGCTCTAATAATTGAGCCCTGTTGACAACATCTGAATAGAGAGAAAATTTATGAGAAATGAGATATTGACGTATGCCAGGTTTCAAACCTCTCAAAAACATCCTCGTCATACGTTCCTCATTCTCCACCAAATGAGGTGCAAACCTGGACAACTCTGCAAACCTCGCCTCGTACTGAGACACTGTCATGTTATTCTGCTCCAGTCTAATAAACTCTACCTCCTTCATATGACGAATACTTTCAGAAAAGTACTTGTCATTGAACAGTTTCTGAAATGTCTCCCAAGACATGCTGAGTGCGGTTGGATGGGTACGCTTCACAGACTCCCACCAGTAATCTGCCTCGCCACGGAACATAAAGGTGGCGAATGGAACCTTCTGTTCCTCCGTGTATCCCAAGACATCGAATATCTTGGTAATTTGCTTGACCCACGTTTCCGCCATGATCGGATCCGGCTTTCCTTTAAATTCTGGTGGTTCCAATTCTTTGAACTGTTTGGCTGTGACAAACCGTGAATTGCTATCATTTCCTCCTGTATTTTGAACACGAGCCTCCCTCGTCTGGTTTTGCATGAATTGCAAAAAACTTCTAAACATTCCATCATTCATCATCTGCTCATTGGTGTTGTTCACAGGAGGAACATTGCCAGCCTGTTGCACGTTCTCCTCGTTGGTAAGCACCGGTGTCTCCACGGTCTCATTTACTCCACTGTTAACATTCTCAGTCGACATTCTCAAATACTGCCATAAAACAAGGGTTAATTAAATAAATTAACAAATCACATAATACCCCTATATTATGACTGACCAATAAATAAGCTTAGGTAGGACACACTAGCGAAGGATTTATTCGTCTCTCCCCTCCTAGTTCTTGTAAGACCCCGAATTTTATGAAATAAAAGTATTCAATTTTTCTTATAATTACAATTCAGTAAATGGTTAAATTGATAAAAAGTTAAAGTTATGGGTGAAATGTGAAAATTTTTCAAAATACACAAGTGGTTATAAAATAATCATTGTTGTCGGGGAATATTCGTTTGGTCGTGGAATATTCTTTCTGTCGGGGAATATTCGTACGACGACGCAGCTATTTGTGGGCCCCATAACAGAATAACTGTCGGGTGAAGGAAAACGACAAATTTGAGTTTTTACAAATAACGGCGTAGTTGTTACCGTTAACACTGTTGGAATACCCGGTGGTTAAAATACAGTAATACGCGTTATTGCACAGTAGCACACGGTATTGCATAGTATTTTTGAAATTATTGATTCTTACGTAAGAAGGCACTACTCAATAATTGTTACAGTAGTTACTGTTCAATATTTTATTTTATTGATTCAATAATTGTTGCGTTGATATTTTATATTATTGTTGTTTCAATAATTGTTGCTGCACAGTATTTTTCTTTATCAGATCAATAATTCATATTATTTGAATAATATTATTAGATAACATTATTGTCAATGTCTAGAAAGTTCTATCTAAGGAGAGGTTTGGTCATCTAATTGCGCGCCAGTAAGGAGAAATTCTTATTGGAAAGCCCCCTCTTTCCTGGGAACGGCCTGGTTGTCATAAATGTGATTCTGTAATATTATTTGTGAATAATTAATTATTGATTCATATGATAAGAAAATATTTATTTTATGTGGATATAAATGAGGGATATATTTTTGTGGTTAAAAATGAAGGAGTTAATGTTGAGGTTTTTATCCGTATTTTTGTCGGAATGGAGGTATTAAAAATCAGGGTTTTTGAGATATTTTGCGGGGGTTATAATTTTTAATCCGACCGTTGGATCGTGGTAATTTTTGGATATGTTATACATATATAAGTTGAGTATATGTCCACAAATTTTGAACCGTTAAAAATGAACGTATGATTTGTTATGAATTTTACGAGATGACTGGTTCAGAAATTGTTGAATTTTCGGAGTTTATCATTTTGGTGGAAAATTCTAGAATTGGTGGGCCCCACTTGTGGTTGGTGAAGAAATGTGCTGAATTATATTTCAAATGTGGTGGGTGGGAATAGTAGCAGGTAAAGCCATCAGGTTGCAGGTCAAACCTACCAAAATTTTCCTATAAATAGAGGGCTAAGTTAGAATTGAAAATCACACCAGAAACATAAGTTTTCTCTCTTTCTCTCTCTAGATTATTGAGTGTATTTTGTGAGTATTTAGATACTCTGTGAGTTTCTATTTATCAGTGCAAGTTTCCTTCAGCCTTATACCGATCAGAAGTACTGCTCTTTTGAGGTAAGGGAAAGTAAGGGATAGTAAGGGATTTTAAGGGTTGTTATGTTTTTCAGTTTCGTAATTTTTCTGAACTTCAAAAATTTTGGAAAAATTTGAAATGATATTTTGATGAGTTTTATTGATTGTGTCCAAAAATGATAATTTTTGGATGTATAGATTGAGAGTTATGAATTTTATGAGAAAAGACTATTTTAAAAGTAACTGCTTATAATTTCTTGTGGTTAACTCCAAAATTGATGAAATTTTTATTGGGAGTACATGTATATGATGGAAGTGTACTCTGTTAATTTTAGAATTTTTGGATAAAAGTACAATTTTTTATAAATGTCTAAATATTCGGCTGTTTTGACCATATGAAAAATAGTAAATGACTTTTAAAAATTCTGAGAAAAATATATGTTCAATATGGGACTATATTCTGATAAATCCCAGAAAAGAAATATTTTTGGAACTGATTTGGTATTTTTCATGAAAATAGTCTAGTTATGAGAAAATGAATTAAATATGTTATGTGAAGTAAGAAAATTGAAAAATAGGATTTCATGGCTTGAGAATCCTATATATGAGGTATATGCAGATTTTTTATGAAGGTTTTGGTTATTGATGATGAAATCTTAAGAGTTGGTATTTTATGATGATTAAATGCATTAATTAGTAAAGTGTAAACAATTAAAATAAATTGTTTATAAATTTAAGTAATGTTATTCTTTCAATATCATTATACCGAAATATTGGTATGAATTTTATTGTAGAATTTTATTGTAGAATTTTTATCTTTTGTGTCGGGGTTACTATTCATGAGTTACGAATATTACTCTTGAGATTAAAACTATATGTTGATCATATTATTTTTATCATCATATATAACATTTTTATAACCCTGATGTTGAAATTCTCTTTCACTGAAGTGTAAAGATGGGTAGATTATTGGTATGATCATGACTAGGGTTCTCTTTGGCCTGTAGTGCAAAGTTGAATTGTGACTGGTATGATCATGACCATTGAATTTATAATTGAATATCTTAAGCTTAAGTGCAAAGGTGAATTGATCAACATGGTTATAATTATTGTTTATATAAATTCTGAAATGATTATATATTTCTTTGAGATATGAATATATTTGGCTTGTAGTGCAAAGATGGCCTGTTGATGAATATCTTTAGCCTGTAGTGCAAAGATGAACTGTTGTTGAATTTCTTTGGCCCGTAATGCAAAGATGGTTTGTTGATGAATATCTTTGGCCCGTAGTGCAAAGATGGTTTGTTGATGAATATCTTTGGCCCGTAGTACAAAGATGGATTTGTTAGTATGATTATAAACAGGAATTGTGATTTGGTATAACCATGATCTTTGATGTTTCAGGTAAAGACAGGTGATGAAAATATTCTTCGTCTTGGGTACGAAGAAAAATTTATAGTCACAATTATGATTATGAGTTATTCATATGATTGTGGAAAGGAACTGTTGAGTGATGTTATATGGATAAAATATTGTTGGTGGATTTTTAACATGGAGAAGATAATAGACTTTATAGTCTATTTGACTCTTCTAATGGATTGCTCGTTCCGCTGCAACTATGGTTGAAATTTTTATCATTTACCATATGTTCTAAATCTCTGATTTATTATTGATGAAGGCTATTGATAATTTAATTATCTTTAGTCATGATATTCTTTACTGAGCTAGTTGTGCTCACCCTTTTGCTTCACAATTCCTTTCAGGTAATAAGAGTGTAGCTGGGTCGAGCGGGGGTAACAAGGGAATAGAACGGTGGTCATCATGTAGTAGTTATATTTGGTGAAGAAAATAGGGTGAGGCGAACCCAACGTTGGAAGGGTGTTTTGTCACTATCATACAAGATGTCTAATGACATACAACCTCGTGTCATCATAGGACAGGGTTGTGCTCATCCACTTGTTGAGTATATCTATGGGCACTACCTATATAATCTTGGTGTTTGTTTGAAGTATAATTCTCAATTAGAGACAGTGGAGATAATGATAAGTCAAGAGAAGACTCACCATTGGGAAGAATATGATAGTAATCTTCTCGTTTTTCTTTGGGGTCTATTGGGTCAACCAAGGATAATTCTGTGGCCATATGATATCTATCATAACCTAAACGCGTGGCCTCCCATGTACGAAGGTTTCCTTGAGCACTTCCCAAAGATTCTAATTTCTAAAACAGTTTTTGACTATACCTTTATGTAAGGTGTTATTGTGAGGTGATGTCCACGGTTGGAACATGAGTCACATTTGGTATATATTTGTATCCAAACTCACAGCATATGTGTTGTTGTATTTTGCACGACAATTGTTGTAATAAAGTTGTAGTTATTTTCTGTACCATGTATTTGACGACTCAGAATGGGTTGAGTGGAATGGACCTATTTTGGGGTTGTCACAGTTCTATTCTCCGATCTCCGCCAGAGATCATATCCCTAAGCTCTGATACCAACTGTGACGCCCCCAAAATAGGTATACAACACCCATTCTGAGTCGCCAAAATACATGGTACAGAAACAACTACATCTTTATTATTACAACACAAGAACTGTGAGTTTAAATACAAATATTGTCATTTAGACAATATCCACACTCAAATAAGTCCTCATTACAATTATTGATACATTATTTCACAAAAATGGTGAGGACTACTAAAGTAACTTCTAGAACCATCATTCCATACCCCGACTAGTACTCGCTACATTCTCGCCTCCTGAGAAAAATGGAACAAAAAGGAAAAGGGTGAGCTCAACTAGCCCAGTAAAGAACATTATGACTAAGATAATACAGAACAAATTATCGTTAGTCTTCAACAGGGAAAAATCTAATAGGATACAATAGACAACAAGTTTTAAATCAATAACTGCAGCGGAAACAGCAAACCATTAGAAGAGTCAAGTAGAGAATGAGTTCTACTATCTTCTAAGATTTAAAAGTCCATCATCAATATTTTATCCCTGTAACAACAATCAATAACCATCTTTAATCAAATATTCATCTTTGCACTACAGGCCAAAGATATTCATTTGTATCACCAGTCGGTCATGTTCATCTCAACACCTGTTCATCTTTGCACTACGGGCCAAAGATATTCATCAGTTAATCATTCATCTTTGCACTACGGGCCAAAGATATTCAGTAATATCATCATTCAGGACTGAGGATGATGAAAAATATCTTAAAGAAAACGAATCCAGTGAAACAAAATAACAAATATTAAGGATTCATATTTCGATTTATCCATGTCCAAAAATACCTTATAATTATTCATAGTGAAGTAGAATTCAAGAATGATCAAAACATGGATACAATCAAAGCTAGTACCCAGAATAGATATTTTGGACGAAAATAAGAAAATTTTATTTTTCGGTGAATAGTAACTCGTGAATAGTAACTCATGAATAGTAACCCCGACGTGAAAAGTTTCAAATTTGATAAAAATTTCCAACCAATATTTCGGCATAATGATATTGAAGAAATAATATCATTTTTGAATAAAATAACATCCCTTACCTCGTAAAGACAGTACTTCTGGTCGGAATATCGGTATAAGGCTGAAAGACACTTGCTCTGATGAATAGAAACTCTCAAATGATCTAAATACTCACAAAATACACTCAATAATCTAGAGAGAGAAAGAGAGAAAACTTGTTTCTGGTGTGATTTTTAATTCTAACTTAGCCCTCTATTTATAGGAAAATGCTAGCACGCCGAAGCAGACTTAACCTGCAACCTCATGGCTTTACCTGCTACTATTCTCACCCACCATATTTGAATAAAAATCTCAGCACATTTCTTCACCAACCAAGAGTGGGGCCCACCAATTCTAGAATTTTCTACCAAAATGATTAACTCCGAAAATTCAACAATTTTTGAACCAGTCATCTCGTAAAATTCATAATAAATCATACGTTCATTTTTAATGGTTCAAAATTTGTGGACATATACTCAACTTATATATGTATAACATATCCAAAAATTACCACGATCTAACGGTCGGATTAAAAATTATAACCCCCACAAAATATCTCAAAAACTCTGATTTTTAATACCTCCATTCCGACAAAAATACTGATAAAAACCTCAACATTAACTCCTTCATTTTTAACCACAAAAATATATCCCTCATTTATATCCACAAAAATAAATATTTCCTTATCATATGAATCAATAATTAATTATTCACAAATAATATTACAGAATCACATTTATGACAACCAGGCCGTTCCCAGGAAAGAGGGGGCTTTCCAATAAGGATTTCTCCTTACTGGCGCGCAATTAGATGACCAAACCT
This sequence comes from Panax notoginseng, assembly GCA_016801055.1. Lineage (NCBI taxonomy): Eukaryota > Viridiplantae > Streptophyta > Magnoliopsida > Apiales > Araliaceae > Panax > Panax notoginseng. The sequence continues at coordinate 290,281,059 of CM029012.1, read as the reverse complement.
CTCCTTAGACAGAACTTTCTAGACATTGCCAATAATGTTATCTAATAATATTATTCAAATAATATGAATTATTGATCTGATAATGGGAAATACTGTGTAGTGACAATTATTGAAACAACAGTAATATAAAATATCAACGCAGCAATTATTGAATCAATAAAATAAAATACTGAACAGTAATTACTGTAACCATTATTGAGTAGTGCCTTCTTACGTAAGAATCAATAATTGGTGCAATACAGTGTGCTACTGTGTAACAACGCGTATTACTGTGTTTTAACCACCGGGTATTCCAACAGTATTAACGGTAACAACTACGCCGTTATTAATAAACAACATATACTTGTCGTTTTCTTCATCCAATCGCTTTCCTTTATGGGGCCCACAAAAGACTGCGCCGTCGTACGAATATTCTCCGACAGGAAGAATATTCCACGACCAAACGAATATTCCCCGACAACAATGAATATTTTATAACCACCTGCTTATTTGAAATATTTGCGCATTTTACCCATAACTAACCTCATTAATCAATTTAACACTTACTATTTCAAAATAATAAATAGAGGGAATTTAAATTTTATTTATTAATAATTTGGGGTCTTACAACAATTTGAATTTATGTTACTGAGTGCTGCTCAGCGAGTAGAGATTGTACTTATTGAGAATGATCTTTTGCAGTAAGTGTTTAATTTGTAGTTTTGTACATTGTTACTTGTCAGGAATTATATGAATTAGATAATATCAAGGTTGAAGCTTTTGCTGTAATGATCAAACTCATATTATCTTGTGTGTAATGTCATTCTTTTCTTGTTTGTATTTGCTACTGCAATTTGAATTTGTTGTTTAAATTACATTAACTACATATCTTAATTATAATTTTCAATTATAGTTAAAATATATTGAAGATTACATTAAAAATAAATAGTTGTTGTAGCTCAGTTGGTTTGAACTCTTATTTATTTATTTACAAGTCTTGTGTTCAAGCCTCACAACCTAACACTTTATTTTTTAAAAAAAATAAATTAATAGTTGGCTGGCGGGTCGGGCCAAAAAGGCCCGAATTTTCATGGGCTTAAAAACAGCGGCCCAAAGCCCGAGTTTTGGCGAGCGGGCCGGGTCGGCCCGCTGACTTTGTGCCCGTTTGCCAGGTCTATGAATCATTCTTAATCGCGACGAGTCGTTCACCTGCTGCATGCGCACCACTCTTATTCAAAGGACAATACATATGGGCACCAAAGATTCTAGTTTGGGATGGAATTTATTGTTGGGATATTTCATATCAATCTCACGTTTCATAAATTTAAGAGTATAATAAATATGGTGGAATTTTTTGTCTACACATGAGTTCAATTAACGTGGAGATTATTATTTTCTTTTTAATACGGTCTTAAATTTAACACAAAAAAATACATATAAAATTATATTATATAAATTTTATACGAAAAACAATTCTTTCGGGACGAACATCTGCAACCCCATATTTGGATGCTATTTTATATGACATGTCATAGACTCTTTGTGATTTCAAAATAAAAATTACGAAGGAAAATTTGAGTGTTAGCACTGAAATTTATACAATAACAAATTACTAGAATCTAACTGATTTTTAGGGTCCGAGCACATTTTCCATCTTTTAACAAAAAAAAGCTAACAAAGCTATACACTATATGACGCTGATCTCCTGTGAAACTTGGATGTCTTACCACGACTGTCCGTTAAAGCTTCAGCATATTTCAACAAATGAGATTTCTCGTCTATTTCTAGGTCTTGATTGAGTTGATTTTCTTGGGGAGAAGCTGGAACATCTTCCGAGAACGAAACAATTTTTTTATAAGCAGAAGAAGATCTAGCATCATCACTATTCTTTTGAACACCTTCTAAATCACTGGTACTATCTGTTTTTTCAGTCTTCATTCTCTTGAAATATGGGGATTTATGCAGATCCAAGGAAAGTCTGGATGACTCCAACCAAGGTCTCGATGAACTCAGAGATGAAGTTCTTGATTTATTACTTTGCCCATCACTTCCTGCAAGAACTCCAGAATTATAAACTGAACTATCAGTAGAATTCCTTCCTACCACATCTTCTAAAGATGCAGGTACTTCTAGAGATGAATCCTGGCTATCATGACCCTCTCCTCGTAATAACTTTATAAGCCTACCAAAAAATCTTCTTCTGCTCGACATGTTGGTTTTGCTAGCAAATGAATTATCAACAGAACTATCATTCGAGTCATCAAAGCCTGTAAGACAGGAAGCCTGGGAAGATGATAAGTGGTCTGAATCAAAATCTGTGCTATTTATTACCCTTCGACTGAGACCTTCTTTATTTGCATATTCGAGTATTAGCTGCTTGGCTTTCTCCTCTGACTTGGGGCTTAAAGTTTTACTGAGGTCCCTTGCAACTGATTCACCCCGTCCAGGCTGATAATTCCTCAGCTCGTACCGTAAGCAAGCATTTATCCATCGCATATAGACTAATTCTTCAGCATCAGTACATCGATCATCTTGGAGTCCCTCGATTTCCTTTGTTAAATCTTCATTCTGTTTTGTTAAAAGCTGGCTTTCTTCCTTCAGTGCTTCTGTCTACAACAAAATATACACAAAACTCCAAATTAATTCACAAATGAAGAGGTGTCAACCAGGAAGATAGTGGACCAGGAATTTACTAATTACCTCTTCATTTTCCAGAACAGCAGTTGCAAGGATTTGAGCATAATCCAACCTTCGACCCAAATCAGAGTTTTCTAGCTGCAAATTGTAATTAGACTTCCTCAACTCCTCCACCTCTTCCTCCAAATCCTTTAGCTTTTGGAGCTCAGGCTGAACATCTGGATTGCTTACAACAGCCACATGTTCCTTCACCTGCAACTTTGTAACTCTTTGTTGAATGGCCAAGATCTGTACCTTGTTCTGTTCAGCGTCGTACCTAAGTTTTCTCTTTAGCAGCTTTATGTTTGCTCTTGCAGCTTCAAGATCTGCTACAACTTTTGTATAATCTGTGACTTGTGCTTCTAATCTCCTATTATCAGCCTGCAAAGACTCGATCTTAAGAGTGAAAAGTTTAGCCTCCATGTTTTTTATCTTTAATCGGTTATGGAGCTCCATGACAGCAGTTTCTTGTTCTTTAAGACCATAATACTCGAGTAGTTGGATCTCAAGGGCCCTCTCCCTCACTTTAAGAATTGTAACCATGTTCCTCAGGCTCTTAATTTCTTGTTCATGGTCATCCCTTTTGACAACTTTATATCCTTTTTGCAATGCTGCATCTAAAGTAATTGTTTCTACTTCTTTTCTGGGAGAACTACAGGATTTCGCAGCAGCTAGATCAATTTCTTTCATAAGCTCATTAAACTCTGGCAAAAGGAACCCATCGTTACCTCCATTAGATCTGCCACTAGGAGAGAGGCCAAGTATGTAATTATCTGTAGGGAGACATGAGTCCTCCTGCAAATAACACACCAGGAATCAAAATCTAGGAGGATCATTATCAACTCACTTAGCTAGTCTATGAGAAAATGATATCATTAGGCAGTATTCTTTACTGTTTACCAGTCAATGTTGCTACATGGTTTTCTCAGTTAAAAATTTCAATCCTGATCATTCACTTCGCAGACTTCACTAATATCTAATATATGAAGGCAATTTTCCACTCTCCACCTTGTGATCATATAAAGTAAAGCATTGATAAATTCGCTTCACTACAGTACAGAGGATTGAAACTCCCACATATCGGTTAGCTCAGTAATACTTGTAAACAAGTTGAATGAAAAATATTTTAAAAGAAAAACACACATGCCATGTATATAACCATGAATATGTTAAACAGTATTATAAGTAAAGAAATAAATTGAGTAACCAGTCAAAAAATCTTACATGTTTTTCAAGCGCAATAAAAGTAGTACTAACATCGTTTTTGCGCCCAGCTAGTTCCCCTTCTGATCCAACTTGATAGCAGCCAGAATCTGTATCAAAATATACAATCAAATATTATCAGAAAAAATAATATATATAAATATATATATATATATATATATATATATATATTATTATTACAAAGAGGAGTAAACATTTAAAAGCCGAAATTTGTACCTGAAGGAAGAGGTGAGGGCGGAGATTCAGAGGGTGTAATCCGTTTGGTTCTAAGAAAGGAATAGAGAATCCCGCCAAGCGAGAGAGAAAAAGCTAGCAGTGCGGGCGTTATATCTCTCGTCTCTTTCATAATCATTATCAGAAACCTCTAGTCATGAAATCTATACAGAGATATACATGTATGAAAGAGAAAATGAGAGGGATATATACAATAAGGTCCTCTTCTTCGTCATCCTCCATGTTAACTTATGGAGTATTTCAAAACAGAATAACTTAATAAATCAATTGACCCATATGACAGAATCAAGTATTGAGCAAAACCCTTTATCAGATTTTGATCTGATGATGCTAGAGAGAGAGAGAGGAGAAAGACTTACAGCTTAAGAGAGGCTTCCTTTATGTTCATCAAACTTGATTGGGAATCTGGGATGAGCATCACTAATTGGGAAAAATAAATGTGATTCTGATCGATATATGCAAATCGTAAGAGATGGAGAGAATCAAACTTGGGTAAAACGTTTTTTCTCTTCTTCTCTCTGCTGCAATAATTGTGTGCTTGTTTCGTGTGCTGCTTATGGAGAACCTTATTAACAAATTCCTAACTCTTTTGTGTTTGGTCACTAATTTTGTCTCATCTCAATTCTCATGTGACAGGAGTATTATGTTAGGTATGGTTTTATACATATAGAGAGAGAGACAGAGAGGGAAAGTCGTCTTTAAAAACAGTAGTAGAGGGCCAACGATAAAAGACAGGAGAAATAGAATCAGATTCTTGATTCCAAGTTTGAACAGGGAGATAAAGAATTTTATTTTTAAGTATAAAGATTAAGATTAGATAATAAATAACAAAATGGACATCTAATATATCACATCACCTATATTTGTCCTTTTATAAAATTATGTGGGATAAAATAAAAAATAAAAAAATAAAATAATATTAATTAACGTTATAGGGGTTGTAAAATTATAAAATTTACAAGGATCATATTACCGTATATTAACATATTAATATTATTCATAGTTTATAGTTTAGTATAGATAAAATACACTCATCAAATATGTGCTTCAAATTTTAAGTTAAAAGAAATATATTAATTATTTATCAACTAAACTGTCTATAATATTATATTAACAATTTTAAAATACAAAAATTAAAAAATAATACAATCACCAACCATTAAGTTCAAAATAAAATTTAATTACTATCTAATAAATTATAAACTATTAAAATAATCATACTCCTACATGTTCAATCAACTAATTGATATATAGTTTCAAAACTATTTGTTGAAATACAAATGAAACATTCATCCTTTCTAAAACAAATATTAATTTGACTTTTGAAGTAATTTGGAACAAATTTGAATTATAAATCTCTTTTATTTTATTCTATATAATTATAAATATTAAAAACTATATATAACATATGTAACACCCCCAAAATAAGTTCAATTCATCCAACTTATTTTGAGTAGCTAAATACATAGTACAGAAAATAACTACAACTTTATTATTACAATTGTCGTGCAAAATACAACGACTCATATATTGTGAGTTTTGATACAAATATATACCAACTGTGACTCTCATCCCAACCTTGGATAGTACGTCACAATGGCACCTTACATAAAAGTATAGTCAATAACTGTTTTAGAAATTAAAATATTTGAAAAGTGCTCAAGAAAACCTTCGTACATGGGAGGTCATGCGTCTAGGTTATGATAGATATCATATTTCCACAGAATTATCCTTGGTTGACTCAATAGACCCCAAAGAAAAACGAAAATATTACTATCATATTCTTTCCAATGATTAGTCTTCCCTTGACTTATCATTATCTTCACTGTCTCTAATTGAGAATTATACTTCAATCAAATACCAAGATTATATAGGTAGTGCTTGTAGATATACTCAGCAAGTGAATGTACATAACCCTGTCTTATTATGACACGAGGTTGTATGTCATTAGACATCTTGTATGATAGTGGCAGATCACTCTTCCAAAGTTGGATTCGCCTCACCCTATATGATTCACCAAATATAACTATTAAATAATATATAAAATACAACACACTATTCCAAAGTTCCCAATAAAATTATTTTTATACTGTTTAGGGAGAACCTTCACAGCTAGAGACCACCGTTCTATTCCCCTGTTACCCCCGCTCGACCCAGCTACACTCTTATTACCTGAAAAGAATTGTGAAGCAAAATGGTGAGCACAAATAGCCCACTAAAGAATATCATGACTAAAGATAATTAAATTATAAATAGCCTTCATCATTAATAAATCAGAGATTTAGAACATATAATAGATGATAAAACTTTTCAACCATAGTTGCAGCGGAACGAGCAATTCATTAGAAGAGTCAAATAGACCATAAAGTCTATTTATATTCTCCATATTAAAAATCCACCAACAATATTTTATCCCTGCAACATCAATCAACAATTCTGGTCCACAATCATATGAATTACTCATAATCATAATTGTGGTTCTAAATTCCTCTTCTCATCCAGGACGAAAATAATTTTTATCACTTGTCTTTACCTGAAACATCAAAGATCATAATTATTTCAAATCACAGTTCATGTTCATAATCATACTAATAAATTCATCTTTGTACTACGGGCCAAAGATATTCGTCAACAGTTCATCTTTGCACTACTGGCCAAAGATATTCAACAACAGGTTATCTTTGCACTACAGGCCAAAGATATTCAACAACAGATCAAAGATGTTTAATAACAGATCATATTTACACTACAGGCCAAAGATATTCAACAACAGATCATCTTTGCACTACAGGCCAAAGATATTAATATTTCAAAGAAATATATAATCATTTCCGAATTTATATAAACAATAATTATAACCATGTTAATCAATTCACCTTTACACTTAAGCTAAAGATATTCAATTATAAGTTCAATGGTCATGATCAAATCAGTCAACAATTCATCTTTGCACTACTGGCCAAAGAGAACTCATAGTCACAATCATACTAATAATCTACCCATCTTTACACTCAAGTGAAAGATAATTTCAACACCAAGGTTATAAAAATGTTATATATGATAATAAAAACAATATGATCAAAACATGAATTTAATTTCAAGAGTAAGATTCATAAATCAATGATAATTTGGTTAAAAAAAAACTAATTTTATCGTGAATAGTACCCGTGAATAGTAACTCGTGAATAGTAACTCATGAATAGCAACTCGTATTTGTACATAGTACCGTATACGTAAATAATATCATATACGTAAATAGTGTCATATACATGAATAGTGTCATATACGTGAATAGTGCCGTATACGTGAATAGTAACCCCGACACGAAAAATGTATATATTCCACATTAAAATTCATACCAATATTTTGATATAATGATATTGAAAGAATAACATCATTAGGAAGAAAATAACATCCCTTACTATCCCTTACAATCCCTTACCTCAAAAGAGCAGTACTTCTGACTCGAATATCGAATATGACGCTGAAAAAAACTTGCACTGAATAGCAACTCTCAAAGTATCTAAATACTCACAAAAATACGCTCGATAATATAGAGAGAGAAAACTTATATTTTTGGTGTAATTTTCAGTTCTAACTTAGTATCCTATTTATAGAAAAATGTTAGATTGCCGAAGCAGACTTGACCTGTTACATGATAGCTTTACCTGCTACTATTCCTGTCCATCACTTTTGAAAATAAATTTTAGCACATTTCATTTCTCACCAACCAAAAATAGGGCCCACCATATTTTTAATAAAAATATTTATTTTTAAAAGTTCAATAATTCATAATAAATAGCTCTTTTATCCGAAAAATTTGAATCCCATGTGTTTTCTATAGGAAATTTAATTCTCTACAACTTTGTAGAATAAAATTTTTTTTAAATTCCAAATAGAAAATGTCCGAAATTCACATACGGATGCTTTTTAGCACCTCTATTCTGCCAAAAATACTAATGAAATACCACAACATTAATTCCTTCATTTATAACCACACAAAATATATCCATCATTTATATCCACGTAAAATAAATATATCCTTATCATATAAATCAACAATTAATTATTCACAAATAATATTACAGAATCACAATTATGACAACCAGGTCGTTCCCAAGAAAGAGGGGGCTTTCCGATGAGAATTTCTCCTTACTGGCGCGTAATTAGGTGACCAAACCTCTCCTTAGACAGAACTTCCTTAGATATTGCCAATAATGCTATCTAATAATATTATTCAAATAATATGAATTATTGATCTGATAAAGGAGATACTGTGCAGTAACAATTATTGAAACAACAATAATATAAAATATCAACACAGTAATTATTGAATCAATAAAAAAAATATTGAACATTAATTACTGTAACAATTATTGAGTAGTACCTTTTTACGTAAGAATCAATATTCAATACTGTGCAATACCGTGTGTGTGACAACCCCAAAATAGGTACATTCCATCCAACCTATTCTGAGTCGCCAAATACATGGTACAGAAAACAACTACAACTTTATTACAACAATTATCGTACAAAATACAACAACACATATGCTGTGAGTTTGGATACAAATATATATCAAATGTGACTCATGTTCCAACCGTGGACATCACCTCACAATGACACCTTACATAAAGGTATAGTCAAAAACTGTTTTAGAAATTAGAATCTTTGGAAAGTGCTCAAGGAAATCTTCGTACATGGGAGGCCACGCGTCTAGGTTATGATAGATATCATATGGCCACAGAATTATCCTTGGTTGACCCAATAGACCCCAAAGAAAAACGAGAAGATTACTATCATATTCTTCCCAATGGTGAGTCTTCTCTTGACATATCATTATCTCTACTGTCTCTAATTGAGAATTATACTTCAAACAAACACCAAGATTATATAGGTAGTGCCCATAGATATACTCAGCAAGTGGATGAGCACAACCCTGTCTTATGATGACACGAGGTTGTATGTCATTAGACATCTTGTATGATAGTGACAAAACACCCTTCCAACGTTGGGTTCGCCTCACCCTATTTTCTTCACCAAATATAACTACTAAATGATGACCACCGTTCTATTCCCTTGTTACCCCCGCTCGACCCAGCTACACTCTTATTACCTGAAAGGAATTGTGAAGCAAAAGGGTGAGCACAACTAGCTCAGTAAAGAATATCATGACTAAAGATAATTCAATTATCAATAGCCTTCATCAACAATAAATCAGAGATTTAGAACATATAGTAAATGATAAAAATTTCAACCATAGTTGCAGCGGAACGAGCAATCCATTAGAAGAGTCAAATAGACTATAAAGTCTATTATCTTCTCCATGTTAAAAATCCATCAACAATGTTTTATCCATATAACATCACTCAACAGTTCCTTTCCACCATCATATGAATAACTCATAATCATAATTGTGACTATAAATTTTTCTTCGCACCCAGGACGAAGAATATTTTCATCACCTGTCTTTACCTGAAACATCAAAGATCATGGTTATACCAAATCACAGTTCCTGTTTATAATCATACTAACAAATCTATCTTTGCACTACGGGCTAAAGATATTCATCAACAAACCATCTTTGCACTACGGGCCAAAGATATTCAACAACAGTTCATCTTTGCACTACAGGCCAAAGATATTCATCAACAAACCATCTTTGCACTACGGGCCAAAGATATTCAACAACAGTTCATCTTTGCACTACAGGCCAAAGATATTCATCAACAGGCCATCTTTGCACTACATGCCAAAGATATTCATCAACAATTCATATTTGCACTACAGGCCAAATATATTCATATCTCAAAGAAATATATAATCATTTCAGAATTTATATAAACAATAATTATAACCATGTTGATCAATTCACCTTTGCACTTAAGCTTAAGATATTCAATTATAAATTCAATGGTCATGATCATACCAGTCACAATTCAACTTTGCACTACAGGCCAAAGAGAACCCTAGTCATGATCATACCAATAATCTATCCATCTTTACACTCCAGTGAAAGAGAATTTCAACATCAGGGTTATAAAAATGTTATATATGATGATAAAAATAATATGATCAACATATAGTTTTAATCTCAAGAGTAATATTCGTAACTCATGAATAGTAAATCGTGAATAATAACTCATGAATAGTAACCCCGACACAAAAGATAGAAATTCCACAATAAAATCCATACCAATATTTTGGTATAATGATATTGAAAGAATAACATTTCATAAATTTATAAACAATTTATTTTAATTATTTACACTTTACTAATTAATGCATTTAATCATCATAAAATACCAACTCTTACAATTTCATCATCAATAATCAAAACCCTCATCAAAAATCTGCATATACCTCATATAGGATTCTCAAGTCATAAAATCCTATTTTTCAATTTTCTTACTTCACAAAACATATTTAATTCATTTACTCATAACTAGACCATTTTTATGAAAAATACCAAATCAGTCCCAAAAATATTTCTTTTCTGAGATTTAGCATAATATAGTCCCATAGTGAACATATATTTTTCTCAGAATTTTTAAAAGTCATTTACTATTTTTCATATGGCCAAAACAGCCGAATATTTAGACATTTATCAAAAATTAAACTTTTGTCCAAAAATTCTGAAATTTACAGAGTATACTTCTATCATATGCATGTACTCCCAATAAAAATTTTATCAATTTTGGAGTTAACTACAAGGAATTATAAGCGGTTACTTTTAAAATAGTCTTTTCTCATAAAATTCATAACTCTCAATCTATACATCCAAAAATCACCATTTTTGGACACAATCAAGAAAACTCATCAAAATATCATTTCAAATTTTTCCAGAATTTTTGAAGGTCAGAAAAATTACGAAACTGAAAATCATAACAACCCTTAAAATCCCTTAATATCCCTTACTATCCCTTACCTCAAAAGAGCAGTACTTCTGATCGGTATAAGGCTGAAGGAAACTTGCACTGATGAATAGCAACTCACCAAGTATCTAAATACTCACAAAATACACTCAATAATCTAGAGAGAGAAAGAGAGAAAACTTATGTTTCTGGTGTGATTTTCAATTCTAACTTAGCCCTCTATTTATAGGAAAATTTTGGTAGGTTTGACCTGCAACCTGATGGCTTTACCTGCTACTATTTTCACCCACCACATTTGAAATATAATTCAGCACATTTCTTCACCAACCACAAGTGGGGCCCACCAATTCTAGAATTTTCCACCAAAATGATAAACTCCGAAAATTCAATAATTTCTGAACCAGCCATCTCGTAAAATTCATAATAAATCATACGTTCATTTTTAACGGTTCAAAATTTGTGAGCATATACTCAACTTATATATGTATAACATATCCAAAAATTACCACGATCCAACGGTCGGATTAAAAATTATAACCCCCGCAAAATATCTCAAAAACCCTGATTTTTAATACCTCCATTCCGACAAAAAATACGGATAAAAATCTCAACATTAACTCTTTCATTTTTAACCACAAAATATATCCCTCGTTTATATCCACATAAAATAAATATTTCCTTATCATATGAATCAATAATTAATTATTCACAAATAATATTACAGAATCACATTTATGACAACCAGGCCGTTCCCAGGAAAGAGGGGGCTTTCTAATAAGAATTTCTCCTTACTGGCGCGCAATTAAATGACCAAACCTCTCCTTAGACAGAACTTTCTAGACATTGTCAATAATGCTATCTAATAATATTATTTAAATAATGTGATGCCCCCAAAATTAGGTATACATCACCCATCTTGAGTCGTCAGATACATAGTACAGAATACAAATACAACTTAATAATACAACTGTCGTGTACAATACGACAAAACATAAACTGTGAGTTTGAATATAAATATTATCTTCTAGAGAGTATTCATACTCAAAAGGAGTCCTCATTACATTTATTAACACACCATTATATAGAATAGTGAGGACTACTAACTAATACTATTCTTCAGACCATCACTCTGTTCCCCGACTTGCCCCAGCTACGTTCTCATTTCCTGAAGAGAACAGTGAAAGAAAGGGTGAGCTCAACTAGCCCAGTAAGAAATATTATGACTAAGATAATGGAGAATAAATTATCATTAGCCTTCAACAATGTTAAACTGATAAAATATAATAGACATCAAGTTTAACTGTAGCGGAACAAGCAATCCATTAAAAGAGTCAAGTAGAAAATAAACGCTACTATCTTTTATGATTGAAAAAGTTTTTCAACACTGTGATCGCTGGGACTCAGCTTAATAAAATAATCCACATCATCGAATCACCCCTGCACTACGGCCAAGAATATTCGTATATTCATTAATGGTCATGATCATGCCAACAACTGTCCATCAATGCACTACGGGCCAATGAGGACTTTTACCACATCATTTGTAACATTACGGTCATGATTATACCGAATAATCCCTGGTCATAATCATACCAAGTCCATCTATGCACTACATGCCACAGATGACTTTCAACATTTTATAAACATGAGGATGATGACAATGATATAAGAATTCAATAAAACAAGTTCAAGAATTAATTTATCCAGGAATTAACAACGTCCAAATTGTCAACATGATACTGCATTGTGGAGTAAAATTCAAGAATGCTTAGAAGAATATTTTCTTGAAAAGATACTGGATGAAACGCAACTATCAAGGATATTCCACAAATTTCATGGAGTATAGAAGTCAAAACTTAACCAACTGAGTACAATAAAGAATGGAATAACAAAAGAAATCACCATGCATGCGATAGACCGCACAGACAGGTTATTCCAATAGAATAATAAATAATGGAACCAGGTCCGGCGTAAACGCACAGACAGGATATTCCAACAGAATAATAAATAATGGAACCAGGTCCGGTGTAAAACACACAGACAGGATATTCCAACAGAATAATAATAAAACGGAACCAGGTCCGGTGTAAAACACACAGACAGGATGTTCCAACAGAATAATAAACGGAACCAGGTCCGGTGTAAAACACACAGACAGGATGTTCCAACAGAATAATAGAAGAATGTCACCAAGTATAGGGTAGACCGCGTATACTGGTTATTCCAACAGAATAATAACAAATGGAATAACAGAAGTTCTCTTCATGAATATAAAAGAAATAATATTCCCTACCTTAAAAGAACTGGATATTGGAAAAGTGATGTAGCAGAATACTTTTATTCTCTCTCTCTTATTCTCTCTATACTTTCTCTCTCTATAGCTTGAATGAATTCGTGAAAAATAATGAAGCCCTAGGCCTCTATTTATAGAAAAACTGAGGGTGGCTCTTGGTCTTAACGAAGGGTCAAATGACTCTTGGTCTTAACGAAGGGTCAAATGACTCTTGGTAATATTGAAGGGACAACTACTATTGACGAAAATAATTACTATTGACCAAGGTAAATACTATTGACGAAGGTAATTACTATTGACCAAGGTAAATACTATTGACGACGGTAATTACTATTGACGAAGAGACTCTTAGATGATGACATATGGCCCCCCATAAAATAACCAAACTTACCACAACGTCTCAATTATTGATTTAATAATATAACATATTATACAGATGATACTATGACAATAATTTAAGAGATATGATGCAGCAATTACTGTAGCAATAATTGAGTATAGCTGAGTGACTTCTCACGTAAGCATCAATAATCAATACCGTGTGCTACTATGCAACCACGCGTATTACTGTACTTTTACTACCGAGTAGTTCAACAGTTTTAACGGTTTTAACGGTAACACCTCAGCCGTTATTTTTATAGAAAGATAATTCTGTCGTTTTCTCAATCCGACAATAATTCCGTTGTGGGGTCCACCAATGATTGTGCCGTCGTACGAATATTCTCCGACAAAAAGAATATTCTCCGACCAAACGAATATTTTATAACAACTTGCTTACTTTGCAAAATTTATAAATATTACCCACAACTATAACATTATATCAAATTAACTCCATAATATTCAAAAATGATATTTATAGAAAATTCATCTTTATTTATAAAAATTGGGGTCTTACAACCTCCCCTTCTTATGAAATTTCGCCCTCGAAATTAGGGTACGTACCTGGTATGTCGAAGAGGTAAGGATACCTTGATTTCATTTCTGATTCTAACTCCCAAGTCATTTCCTCAACATCGTGGTTTCTCCACAAAACTTTGACTTGAGGTATAACCTTGGAGCGTAGAATATGTTCCTTCTTATCCAAGATTTGAACAGGAACTTCTTCATACGTCAAATCCTCCGCTATTTCGTCCGGTTCTAACTCAATAATGTGGTTCGGGTCTTCCACATATTTGCGTAACATGGATATGTGGAAAACGTTATGAACACGAGACATACTTGGCGGTAAAGCGAGTCTATAAGCCACAGTTCCTACTCGATCGAGGATTAAAAATGGACCGATGAATCGAGGATTTAGCTTTCCTCTCTTTCCAAATCTCGTAACTCCTTTCCATGGAGCAACACGTAAGAACACATGATCTCCTACATCAAATTCCACGTCCTTTCGATGAAGATCAGCATAACTCTTTTGTCGATCTTGTGAGGTTTTTATACGTTGTCGGATCGTTTGAATCTTTTCTGTAGTCATACGTACCAACTCCGGTCCCAACAACGTTGCTTCGCCCACCTCATCCCAGCATACTGGAGAACGACATTTTCTTCCATACAATGCTTCGAATGGAGCCATGCCAATACTTGCTTGATAACTGTTGTTGTAGGAAAACTCCACCAATGGTAAGAACTTGTCCCAACTTCCCTTGAAGTCAAAGACACAGAGTCTTAATAGATCTTCAAGAGTTTGAATAGTCCTCTCTGATTGTCCGTCCGTCTGAGGATGATATGCTGAACTAAATCGTAACTCCGTGCCCATAGCTTTTTGTAAACTAACCCAAAATCGTGAAGTGAATCTTGGGTCTCGATCAGAAATTATGGATACTGGCATACCATGCAGTCTTACAATCTCGTTTATGTACATACGAGCAAGACGTTCAAGTGTATAAGTTTCTCGTATCGGTAAGAAATGAGCAGACTTGGTCAATCTATCAACAATGACCCAAATCGCATCAATACCTTGAGAAACCCTAGGAAGACCGGTAACGAAATCCATGGTAATGTGCTCCCACTTCCATTCTGGAATTTCAAGTGGTTGCAATGGACCTTTTGGTACTTGATGCTCCGCTTTGACTCGTTGACAAGTTAGACACCTTGAGATAAACAACGCTATCTCTCTCTTCATATTGCTCCACCAAAATGTATGACGAAGATCATGATACATTTTGGTACTTCCAGGATGGATTGCAAACGGTGTGTTGTGCGCCTCCATCATGATTTCATACTTTAAATCAGGGTTGTTAGGAACACAAAGTCTGGAGTTGACTCGAAGTATTCCTTCCTCATCGATTCTTGCTTCCGGCATAACACCTTCTTGCACTTTCTTCCTCATACGCATCAGCTCCAGGTCTGTAGCTTGAGCAGCTTTAACTTTATCGATTAAAGTCGGTTCTACTCGTATATTCGCCATCATCACATGGGTCCCTGGAGTCTTCAACTCTATCTCCATCCTTTGCAAGTCACACAAAATGGGCCTTTGCGTTGTTAATATTGCACTTGTACCCGCATATGATCTTCTACTCAATGCGTCAGCTACCACGTTCGCTTTTCCAGGATGGTATTGAATGGTATGATCATAATCTTTCAACAGTTCAAGCCAACGTCGTTGTCGCATGTTGAGTTCCTTTTGAGTGAAGAAATATTTGAGGCTTTTATGATCCGTAAAGATCTCCACTTTCTCCCCATACAAGTAATGCCTCCAAATTTTAAGTGCAAAGACAACAGCTGCCAACTCTAGATCATGAGTAGGATAATTCCTCTCATATTCCTTGAGTTGTCTTGATGCATAGGCTATGACTTTTCCATGTTGCATGAGAACGCATCCCAACCCTTTGCTCGAAGCATCACTGTAGATGACAAATCCCTCCGAGCCAGATGGTATTGTTAGAACAGGTGCTGAAATGAGTCTCCTCTTGAGTTCTTGAAAACTCTGCTCACATTTTTCGCTCCAACCAAACTTTGTATCTTTCCGAGTCAGCTGAGTTAATGGAGTAGCGATTCGAGAAAATCCTTCCACGAATCTCCGATAATAACCAGCTAAACCAAGAAAGCTACGTACCTCGGTCACTGATTTAGGTTGCTCCCAGCTTTGAATAGCTTCAATCTTTGCCGGGTCAACCGATATTCCACGACTTGATACTACGTGCCCAAGGAATGCTACCTCCTCCAGCCAGAACTCGCATTTCTTCAACTTGGCATAAAGCTTGTATTCACGAAGCTTTTGGAGTACCAGCCTCAAGTGTTGCTCATGATCTTCACGGCTTTTGGAATAAATAAGGATGTCATCAATAAAGACGACCACAAAGTGATCCAAATATTCCTTGAATACCCGGTTCATCATATCCATGAAGGCAGCAGGAGCATTAGTCAATCCAAAGGACATGACTAGGAATTCATAATGCCCGTACCGAGTTCTAAAAGCCGTCTTTGGAATATCCTCAGTTCTAACCTTCAGCTGATGATATCCAGAACGAAGATCGATCTTTGAAAAGAATTGTGCTCCTTGCAACTGGTCAAACAGGTCATCAATACGTGGCAATGGGTACCTGTTTTTTATGGTGACATGATTCAACTCCCGATAATCAATACAAAGTCGCATACTTCCATCTTTCTTCTTCACGAATAGAACAAGAGCTCCCCAAGGAGAAGTACTAGGACGAATAAAGCCAATGTCTAACAATTCCTGCAGTTGGATCTTTAACTCCTGAAGTTCAATAGGAGCCATTCGATATGGGGCTTTGGAAATGGGTTTTGTACCGGGTTCAAGATCGATACAAAATTCAATTTCACGCTCTGGGGGTAGGCCAGGAAGTTCTTCAGGGAATACGTCAGGGAATTTATTAACAATAGAAATATCATTCAAAACTGACATATTTTTGTTTAGATCTGTGACATGAACTAAGAAAGCTTGACATCCGTTTTTCAATAAACGAATAGTTTTATGGCTTGAGATGACAGCGATTGATTTTAATGGTTTGGTTGCTTAAATTCGCATAATAGGTCGATTAGGAATATGAAAACTAACAACCTTACAAAAACAATCAATTTTTGTATAATGAGTAGTTAACCAATCAACCCCTAGAATCACGTCAAATGCAAGTATTTTTAATGAAATCAGATCGATAGGTAATGTGTGGGTACCAACTTGAACCAAACAAGACTTATAAACAGTGGAGGTAATGAAGGTTTCTCCCAACGGAGTTTCCACAGATAAGTCAAAGTCTAATTTCTCCGGAATCAAATTTAATCGATGAGCGCAAGTAGGAGAAATAAAAGAATGGGTTGAACCGGTATCAAATAAAGTATAAACTTCTTTAGAGTTTATAATAAGCTTACCCGTGATGACCTCATTCGGGTTCCTTGCTCTCTGGGAGTTCACAACAAACGCTCTCCCTTGCACAACCGGTTTTGACTTTTCTGAGACGACTTTTGGTGCCTCCATCCTAGCTGTATTTGTCTTCGGTAAACGATAAAATCGGGCTAAATGACCTTCTCTTCCACAATTATAACATGCTTTGGACGGCATCGGCAGTTTGGACTGATGTGCCCCTCCCCTCCGCATTTGAAACATATGATAGGTGGTCGTTCTCCTTCCTTAACGACAGGTGCTGGTGCTGACGTCTTTCCATCATTGTTGAATCTCCTCTTCTTGAAATGTCCATTCTTATTGTTTTGGCCCTGATTACCACCGAAGTGGTTACCATTTCTGGCCTGTTGATTCCCTCCACGCTTGTTGTCACCGCTTCGATGACAGCTCTCACTGGTATTATCATTTTGCCGGCTGCTCTCTTTTGGTTGCGTTGTCTCGTTATCGCGCTCCACCAACTGAGCCCTATTTACAACATCTGAATACAAACACAGTTTATGAGAAACAAGATGTTGACGTATCTCTGGCTTCAAACCTCTTAAAAACATCCGCGTCATTCTTTCTTCATTATCCACCAGGTGGGACGCAAACCGGGATAACTCCGCAAATTTTGCCTCGTACTGCGACACGGTCATATTATTCTGCTCCAATTTGATGAACTCCACCTCCTTCATGTGACGAATACTCTCGGGAAAGTATTTGTCGTTAAACAGCTCTTGGAACTTCTCCCAGGACATCTTCAGTGCGGCAGGTTGAGTACGCTTTATCGATTCCCACCAGTAATCTGCCTCTCCTCGCAACATAAAGGCGACAAAGGGAACCTTTTGCTCCTCGGAGCAACCCAAGACATCAAATATCTTGGTGATCTGCTTTATCCATGTTTCAGCTACAAGTGGTTTGGGTTCTCCCTTAAACTCCGGTGGTCCCAGCTCCTTAAACTGTTTAGCGGTGACCGCCAGAGAGTTTCCAGTATTTCCACCTACGTTGTGGACAGGAGCCGCTTTCACCTGTTGTTGCATGAATTGCATAAAGCCTCTGAACATTTGATCATTCATCATTTGGTCAGTGTTGTTGTTTGCATGAGGATTGACACCTTCCTGATGCACATTATCCTGATTATTGATATGTGGTGAATCAACAGTCGTCTGTGCTCCATTGCTATTCTCAACGTTCTCAGATGCCATTTTCAGATACTGCCACAAAATAAAAATTAATTGATATGTCATATATTATCCTTATATTATGACCGACCAATTAAATACCATGCAAATAAACTTAGGTATGTCATACTAGTGAAGGAATTCCCCGTCTCTCCCCTCCTAGTTCTATTCTCACATCTTAGCCAGGGATCATATCCCTAAGCTCTGATACCAACTGTGACGCCCCCAAAATTAGGTATACATCACCCATCTTGAGTCGTCAGATACATAATACAGAATACAAATACAACTTAATAATACAACTGTCGTGTACAATACGACAAAACATAAACTGTGAGTTTGAATACAAATATTATCTTCTAGAGAGTATTCATACTCAAAAGGAGTCCTCATTACATTTATTAACACACCATTATATAGAATAGTGAGGACTACTAACTAATACTGTAAGACCCCAATTTTTATAAATAAAGATGAATTTTCTATAAATATCATTTTTGAATATTATGGAGTTAATTTGATATAATGTTATAGTTGTGGGTAATATTTATAAATTTTGCAAAGTAAGCAAGTTGTTATAAAATATTCGTTTGGTCGGAGAATATTCTTTTTGTCGGGGAATATTCGTACGACGGCACAATCATTGGTGGACCCCACAACAGAATTATTGTCGGATTGAGAAAACGACAGAATTATCTTTCTATAAAAATAACGGCTGAGGTGTTACCGTTAAAACCGTTAAAACTGTTGAACTACTAGGTAGTAAAAGTACAGTAATACGCGTGGTTGCATAGTAGCACACGGTATTGATTATTAATGTTTACGTGAGAAGTCACTCAGCTATACTCAATTATTGCTACAGTAATTGCTGCATCATATCTCTTAAATTATTGTCATAGTATCATCTGTATAATATGTTATATTATTAAATCAATAATTGAGACGTTGTGGTAAGTTTGGTTATTTTATGGGGGGCCATATGTCATCATCTAAGAGTCTCTTGGTCAATAGTATTTACCGTGGTCAATAGTATTTACCTTGGTCAATAGTAATTACCTTCGTCAATAGTAATTACCGTCGTCAATAGTATTTACCTTGGTCAATAGTAATTACCTTCGTCAATAATATTTACCTTGGTCAATAGTAATTACCTTCGTCAATAGTATTTACCTTGGTCAATAGTAATTACTTTCGTCAATAGTAGTTGTCCCTTCAATATTACCAAGAGTCATTTGACCCTTCGTTAAGACCAAGAGTCATTTGACCCTTCGTTAGGACCAAGAGCCACCCTCAGTTTTTCTATAAATAGAGGCCTAGGGCTTCATTATTTTTCACGAATTCATTCAAGCTATAGAGAGAAAGTATAGAGAGAATAAGAGAGAGAGAATAAAAGTATTCTGCTACATCACTTTTCCAATATCCAGTTCTTTTAAGGTAGGGAATATTATTTCTTTTATATTCATGAAGAGAACTTCTGTTATTCCATTTGTTATTATTCTGTTGGAATAACCAGTATACGCGGTCTACCCTATACTTGGTGACATTCTTCTATTATTCTGTTGGAACATCCTGTCTGTGTGTTTTACACCGGACCTGGTTCCGTTTATTATTCTGTTGGAACATCCTGTCTGTGTGTTTTACACCGGACCTGGTTCCGTTTTATTATTATTCTGTTGGAATATCCTGTCTGTGTGTTTTACACCGGACCTGGTTCCATTATTTATTATTCTGTCGGAATATCCTGTCTGTGCGTTTACGCCGGACCTGGTTCCATTATTTATTATTCTATTAGAATAACCTGTCTATGCGGTCTATCGCATGCATGGTGATTTCTTTTGTTATTCCATTCTTTATTGTACTCAGTTGGTTAAGTTTTGACTTCTATACTCCATGAAATTTGTGGAATATCCTTGATAGTTGCGTTTCATCCAGTATCTTTTCAAGAAAATATTCTTCTAAGCATTCTTGAATTTTACTCCACAATGCAGTATCATGTTGACAATTTGGACGTTGTTAATTCCTGGATAAATTAATTCTTGAACTTGTTTTATTGAGTTCTTATATCATTGTCATCATCCTCATGTTTATAAAATGTTGAAAGTCATCTGTGGCCTGTATTGCATAGATGGACTTGGTATGATTATGACCAGGGATTATTCAGTATAATCATGACCGTAATGTTACAAATGATGTGGTAAAAGTCCTCATTGGCCCGTAGTGCATTGATGGACAGTTGTTGGCATGATCATGACCATTAATGAATACACGAATATCCTTGGCCGTAGTGCAGGGCTCCTGTCCACAACGTAGGTGGAAATACTGGAAACTCTCTGGCGGTCACCGCTAAACAGTTTAAGGAGCTGGGACCACCGGAGTTTAAGGGAGAACCCAAACCACTTGTAGCTGAAACATGGATAAAGCAGATCACCAAGATATTTGATGTCTTGGGTTGCTCCGAGGAGCAAAAGGTTCCCTTTGCCGCCTTTATGTTGCGAGGAGAGGCAGATTACTGGTGGGAATCGATAAAGCGTACTCAATCTGCCGCACTGAAGATGTCCTGGGAGAAGTTCCAAGAGCTGTTTAACGACAAATACTTTCCCGAGAGTATTCGTCACATGAAGGAGGTGGAGTTCATCAAATTGGAGCAGAATAATATGACCGTGTCGCAGTACGAGGCAAAATTTGCGGAGTTATCCCGGTTTGCGTCCCACCTGGTGGATAATGAAGAAAGAATGACGCGGATGTTTTTAAGAGGTTTGAAGCCGGAGATATGTCAACATCTTGTTTCTCATAAACTGTGTTTGTATTCAGATGTTGTAAATAGGGCTCAGTTGGTGGAGCGCGATAACGAGACAACGCAACCAAAAGAGAGCAGCCGGCAAAATGATAATACCAGTGAGAGCAGTCATCGAAGCGGTGACAACAAGCGTGGAGAGAATCAACAGGCCAGAAATGGTAACCACTTCGGTGGTAATCAGGGCCAAAACAATAAGAATGGACATTTCAAGAAGAGGAGATTCAACAATGATGGAAAGACGTCAGCACCAGCACCTGTCGTTAAGGAAGGAGAACGACCACCTATCATATGTTTCAAATGCGGAGGGGAGGGGCACATCAGTCCAAACTGCGCGATGCCGTCCAAAGCATGTTATAATTGTGGAAGAGAAGGTCATTTAGCCCGATTTTGTCGTTTACCGAAGACAAATTCAGCTAGGATGGAGGCACCAAAAGCCGTCTCAGAAAAGTCAAAACCGGTTGTGCAAGGGAGAGCGTTTGTTGTGAACTCCCAGAGAGCAAGGAACCCGAATGAGGTCATCACGGGTAAGCTTATTATAAACTCTAAAGAAGTTTATACTTTATTTGATACCGGTTCAACCCATTCTTTTATTTCTCCTACTTGCGCTCATCGATTAAATTTGATTCCGGAGAAATTAGACTTTGACTTATCTGTGGAAACTCCGTTGGGAGAAACCTTCATTACCTCCACTGTTTATAAGTCTTGTTTGGTTCAAGTTGGTACCCACACATTACCTATCGATCTGATTTCATTAAAAATACTTGCATTTGACGTGATTCTAGGGATTGATTGGTTAACTACTCATTATGCAAAAATTGATTGTTTTCGTAAGGTTGTTAGTTTTCATATTCCTAATCGACCTATTATGCGAATTCAAGCAACCAAACCATTAAAATCAATCGCTGTCATCTCAAGCCATAAAACTATTCGTTTATTGAAAAACGGATGTCAAGCTTTCTTAGCTCATGTCACAGATCTAAACAAAAATACGTCAGTTTTGAATGATATTTCTATTGTTAATAAATTCCCTGACGTATTCCCTGAAGAACTTCCTGGCCTACCCCCAGAGCGTGAAATTGAATTTTGTATCGATCTTGAACCCGGTACAAAACCCATTTCCAAAGCCCCATATCGAATGGCTCCTATTGAACTTCAGGAGTTAAAGATCCAACTGCAGGAATTGTTAGACATTGGCTTTATTCGTCCTAGTACTTCTCCTTGGGGAGCTCCTGTTCTATTCGTGAAGAAGAAAGATGGAAGTATGCGACTTTGTATTGATTATCGGGAGTTGAATAATTTCACCATCAAAAACAGGTACCCATTGCCACGTATTGATGACCTGTTTGACCAGTTGCAAGGAGCACAATTCTTTTCAAAGATCGATCTTCGTTCTGGATATCATCAGCTGAAGGTTAGAACTGAGGATATTCCAAAGACGGCTTTTAGAACTCGGTACGGGCATTATGAATTCCTAGTCATGTCCTTTGGATTGACTAATGCTCCTGCTGCCTTCATGGATATGATGAACCGGGTATTCAAGGAATATTTGGATCATTTTGTGGTCGTCTTTATTGATGACATCCTTATTTATTCCAAAAGCCGTGAAGATCATGAGCAACACTTGAGGCTGGTACTCCAAAAGCTTCGTGAATACAAGCTTTATGCCAAGTTGAAGAAATGCGAGTTCTGGCTGGAGGAGGTAGCATTCCTTGGGCACGTAGTATCAAGTCGTGGAATATCGGTTGACCCGGCAAAGATTGAAGCTATTCAAAGCTGGGAGCAACCTAAATCAGTGACCGAGGTACGTAGCTTTCTTGGTTTAGCTGGTTATTATCGGAGATTCGTGGAAGGATTTTCTCGAATCGCTACTCCATTAACTCAGCTGACTCGGAAAGATACAAAGTTTGGTTGGAGCGAAGAATGTGAGCAGAGTTTTCAAGAACTCAAGAGGAGACTCATTTCAGCACCTGTTCTAACAATACCATCTGGCTCGGAGGGATTTGTCATCTACAGTGATGCTTCGAGCAAAGGGTTGGGATGTGTTCTCATGCAACATGGAAAAGTCATAGCCTATGCATCAAGACAACTCAAGGAATATGAGAGGAATTATCCTACTCATGATCTAGAGTTGGCAGCTGTTGTCTTTGCACTTAAAATTTGGAGGCATTACTTGTATGGGGAGAAAGTGGAGATCTTTACGGATCATAAAAGCCTCAAATATTTCTTCACTCAAAAGGAACTCAACATGCGACAACGACGTTGGCTTGAACTGTTGAAAGATTATGATCATACCATTCAATACCATCCTGGAAAAGCGAACGTGGTAGCTGACGCATTGAGTAGAAGATCATATGCGGGTACAAGTGCAATATTAACAACGCAAAGACCCATTTTGTGTGACTTGCAAAGGAAGGAGATAGAGTTGAAGACTCCAGGGACCCATGTGATGATGGCGAATATACGAGTAGAACCGACTTTAATCGATAAAGTTAAAGCTGCTCAAGCTACAGACCTGGAGCTGATGCGTATGAAGAAGAAAGTGCAAGAAGGTGCTATATCGGAAGCAAGAATCGATGAAGAAGGAATACTTCGAGTCAACTCCAGACTTTGTGTTCCTAACAACCCTGATTTAAAGTATGAAATCATGATGGAGGCGCACAACACACCGTTTGCAATCCATCCTGGAAGTACCAAAATGTATCATGATCTTCGTCATACATTTTGGTGGAGCAATATGAAGAGAGAGATATCGTTGTTTATCTCAAGGTGTCTAACTTGTCAACGAGTCAAAGCGGAGCATCAAGTACCAAAAGGTCCATTGCAACCACTTGAAATTCCAGAATGGAAGTGGGAGCACATTACCATGGATTTCGTTACCGGTCTTCCTAGGGTTTCTCAAGGTATTGATGCGATTTGGGTCATTGTTGATAGATTGACCAAGTCTGCTCATTTCTTACCGATACGAGAAACTTATACACTTGAACGTCTTGCTCGTATGTACATAAACGAGATTGTAAGACTGCATGGTATGCCAGTATCCATAATTTCTGATCGAGACCCAAGATTCACTTCACGATTTTGGGATAGTTTACAAAAAGCTATGGGCACGGAGTTACGATTTAGTTCAGCATATCATCCTCAGACGGACGGACAATCAGAGAGGACTATTCAAACTCTTGAAGATCTATTAAGACTCTGTGTCTTTGACTTCAAGGGAAGTTGGGACAAGTTCTTACCATTGGTGGAGTTTTCCTACAACAACAGTTATCAAGCAAGTATTGGCATGGCTCCATTCGAAGCATTGTATGGAAGAAAATGTCGTTCTCCAGTATGCTGGGATGAGGTGGGCGAAGCAACGTTGTTGGGACCGGAGTTGGTACGTATGACTACAGAAAAGATTCAAACGATCCGACAACGTATAAAAACCTCACAAGATCGACAAAAGAGTTATGCTGATCTTCATCGAAAGGACGTGGAATTTGATGTAGGAGATCATGTGTTCTTACGTGTTGCTCCATGGAAAGGAGTTACGAGATTTGGAAAGAGAGGAAAGCTAAATCCTCGATTCATCGGTCCATTTTTAATCCTCGATCGAGTAGGAACTGTGGCTTATAGACTCGCTTTACCACCAAGTATGTCTCGTGTTCATAACGTTTTCCACATATCCATGTTACGAAAATATGTGGAAGACCCGAACCACATTATTGAGTTAGAACCGGACGAAATAGCGGAGGATTTGACGTATGAAGAAGTTCCTGTTCAAATCTTGGATAAGAAGGAACATATTCTACGCTCCAAAGTTATACCTCAAGTTAAAGTTTTGTGGAGAAACCACGATGTTGAGGAAATGACTTGGGAGTTAGAATCAGAAATGAAATCAAGGTATCCTTACCTCTTCAACATACCAGGTACGTACCCTAATTTCGAGGGCGAAATTTCATAAGAAGGGGAGGTTGTAAGACCCCAATTTTTATAAATAAAGATGAATTTTCTATAAATATCATTTTTGAATATTATGGAGTTAATTTGATATAATGTTATAGTTGTGGGTAATATTTATAAATTTTGCAAAGTAAGCAAGTTGTTATAAAATATTCGTTTGGTCGGAGAATATTCTTTTTGTCGGGGAATATTCGTACGACGGCACAATCATTGGTGGACCCCACAACGGAATTATTGTCGGATTGAGAAAACGACAGAATTATCTTTCTATAAAAATAACGGCTGAGGTGTTACCGTTAAAACCGTTAAAACTGTTGAACTACTCGGTAGTAAAAGTACAGTAATACGCGTGGTTGCATAGTAGCACACGGTATTGATTATTGATGCTTACGTGAGAAGTCACTCAGCTATACTCAATTATTGCTACAGTAATTGCTGCATCATATCTCTTAAATTATTGTCATAGTATCATCTGTATAATATGTTATATTATTAAATCAATAATTGAGACGTTGTGGTAAGTTTGGTTATTTTATGGGGGGCCATATGTCATCATCTAAGAGTCTCTTGGTCAATAGTATTTACCTTGGTCAATAGTATTTACCTTGGTCAATAGTAATTACCTTCGTCAATAGTAATTACCGTCGTCAATAGTATTTACCTTGGTCAATAGTAATTACCTTCGTCAATAATATTTACCTTGGTCAATAGTAATTACCTTCGTCAATAGTATTTACCTTGGTCAATAGTAATTACTTTCGTCAATAGTAGTTGTCCCTTCAATATTACCAAGAGTCATTTGACCCTTCGTTAAGACCAAGAGTCATTTGACCCTTCGTTAGGACCAAGAGCCACCCTCAGTTTTTCTATAAATAGAGGCCTAGGGCTTCATTATTTTTCACGAATTCATTCAAGCTATAGAGAGAAAGTATAGAGAGAATAAGAGAGAGAGAATAAAAGTATTCTGCTACATCACTTTTCCAATATCCAGTTCTTTTAAGGTAGGGAATATTATTTCTTTTATATTCATGAAGAGAACTTCTGTTATTCCATTTGTTATTATTCTGTTGGAATAACCAGTATACGCGGTCTACCCTATACTTGGTGACATTCTTCTATTATTCTGTTGGAACATCCTGTCTGTGTGTTTTACACCGGACCTGGTTCCGTTTATTATTCTGTTGGAACATCCTGTCTGTGTGTTTTACACCGGACCTGGTTCCGTTTTATTATTATTCTGTTGGAATATCCTGTCTGTGTGTTTTACACCGGACCTGGTTCCATTATTTATTATTCTGTCGGAATATCCTGTCTGTGCGTTTACGCCGGACCTGGTTCCATTATTTATTATTCTATTGGAATAACCTGTCTGTGCGGTCTATCGCATGCATGGTGATTTCTTTTGTTATTCCATTCTTTATTGTACTCAGTTGGTTAAGTTTTGACTTCTATACTCCATGAAATTTGTGGAATATCCTTGATAGTTGCGTTTCATCCAGTATCTTTTCAAGAAAATATTCTTCTAAGCATTCTTGAATTTTACTCCACAATGCAGTATCATGTTGACAATTTGGACGTTGTTAATTCCTGGATAAATTAATTCTTGAACTTGTTTTATTGAGTTCTTATATCATTGTCATCATCCTCATGTTTATAAAATGTTGAAAGTCATCTGTGGCCTGTATTGCATAGATGGACTTGGTATGATTATGACCAGGGATTATTCAGTATAATCATGACCGTAATGTTACAAATGATGTGGTAAAAGTCCTCATTGGCCCGTAGTGCATTGATGGACAGTTGTTGGCATGATCATGACCATTAATGAATACACGAATATCCTTGGCCGTAGTGCAGGGGTGATTCGATGATGTGGATTATTTTATTAAGCTGAGTCTCAGCGATTACAGTGTTGAAAAACTTTTTAAATCATAAAAGATAGTAGAGTTTATTTTCTACTTGACTCTTTTAATGGATTGCATGTTCCGCTACAGTTAAACTTGATGTCTATTATATTTTATCAGTTTAACATTGTTGAAGGCTAATGATAATTTATTCTGCATTATCTTAGTCATAATATTTCTTACTGGGCTAGTTGAGCTCACCCTTTCTTTCACTGTTCTCTTCAGGAAATGAGAACGTAGCTGGGACAAGTCGGGGTACGGAGTGATGGTCCGAATGATAGTATTAGTTAGTAGTCCTCACTATTCTATGTAATGGTGTGTTAATAAATGTAATGAGGACTCCTTTTGAGTATGAATACTCTCTAGAAGATAATATTTGTATTCAAACTCACAGTTTATGTTTTGTCGTATTGTACACGACAGATGTATTAATCAGTTGTATTTGTATTCTGTACTATGTATCTGACGACCCAAGATGGGTGATGTATACCTAATTTTGGGGGCGTCACAAATACTATTCTTCGGACCATCACTCCGTTCCCCGACTTGCCCCAGCTACGTTCTCATTTCCTGAAGAGAACAGTGAAAGAAAGGGTGAGCTCAACTAGCCCAGTAAGAAATATTATGACTAAGATAATGCAGAATAAATTATCATTAGCCTTCAACAATGTTAAACTGATAAAATATAATAGACATCAAGTTTAACTGTAGCGGAACAAGCAATCCATTAAAAGAGTCAAGTATAAAATAAACGCTACTATCTTTTATGATTGAAAAAGTTTTTCAACACTGTGATCGCTGGGACTCAGCTTAATAAAATAATCCACATCATCGAATCACCCCTGCACTACGGCCAAGGATATTTGTATATTTATTAATGGTCATGATCATGCCAACAACTGTCCATCAATGCACTACGGGCCAATGAGGACTTTTACCACATCATTTGTAACATTACGGTCATGATTATACCGAATAATCTCTGGTCATAATCATACCAAGTCCATCTATGCACTACATGCCACAGATGACTTTCAACATTTTATAAACATGAGGATGATGACAATGATATAAGAATTCAATAAAACAAGTTCAAGAATTAATTTATCCAGGAATTAACAACGTCCAAATTGTCAACATGATACTGCATTGTGGAGTAAAATTCAAGAATGCTTAGAAGAATATTTTCTTGAAAAAATACTGGATGAAACGCAACTATCAAGGATATTCCACAAATTTCATGGAGTATAGAAGTCAAAACTTAACCAACTGAGTACAATAAAGAATGGAATAACAAAAGAAATCACCATGCATGCGATAGACCGCACAGACAGGTTATTCCAATAGAATAATAAATAATAGAACCAGGTCCGGCGTAAACGCACAGACAGGATATTCCGACAGAATAATAAATAATGGAACCAGGTCCGGTGTAAAACACACAGACAGGATATTCCAACAGAATAATAATAAAACGGAACCAGGTCCGGTGTAAAACACACAGACAGGATGTTCCAACAGAATAATAAACGGAACCAGGTCCGGTGTAAAACACACAGACATGATGTTCCAACAGAATAATAGAAGAATGTCACCAAGTATAGGGTAGACCGCGTATACTGGTTATTCCAACAGAATAATAACAAATGGAATAACAGAAGTTCTCTTCATGAATATAAAAGAAATAATATTCCCTACCTTAAAAGAACTGGATATTGGAAAAGTGATGTAGCAGAATACTTTTATTCTCTCTATCTTATTCTCTCTATACTTTCTCTCTCTATAGCTTGAATGAATTCGTGAAAAATAATGAAGCCCTAGGCCTCTATTTATAGAAAAACTGAGGGTGGCTCTTGGTCTTAACGAAGGGTCAAATGACTCTTGGTCTTAACGAAGGGTCAAATGACTCTTGGTAATATTGAAGGGACAACTACTATTGACGAAAGTAATTACTATTGACCAAGGTAAATACTATTGACGAAGGTAATTACTATTGACCAAGGTAAATACTATTGACGACGGTAATTACTATTGACGACGGTAATTACTATTGACGAAGAGACTCTTAGATGATGACATATGGCCCCCCATAAAATAACCAAACTTACCACAACGTCTCAATTATTGATTTAATAATATAACATATTATACAGATGATACTATGACAATAATTTAAGAGATATGATGCAGCAATTACTATAGTAATAATTGAGTATAGCTGAGTGGCTTCTCACGTAAGCATCAATAATCAATACCGTGTGCTACTATGCAACCACGCGTATTACTGTACTTTTACTACCGAGTAGTTCAACAGTTTTAACGGTTTTAACGGTAACACCTCAGCCGTTATTTTTATAGAAAGATAATTCTGTCGTTTTCTCAATCCGACAATAATTCCGTTGTTGGGTCCACCAATGATTGTGCCGTCGTACGAATATTCCCCGACAAAAAGAATATTCTCCGACCAAACGAATATTTTATAACAACTTGCTTACTTTGCAAAATTTATAAATATTACCCACAACTATAACATTATATCAAATTAACTCCATAATATTCAAAAATGATATTTATAGAAAATTCATCTTTATTTATAAAAATTGGGGTCTTACAAATAATATGAATTATTGATCTGATAATGGGAAATACTGTGCATCAACAATTATTGAAACAACAATAATATAAAATTTCAACGTAGCAATTATTGAATCAATAAAATAAAATATTGAACAGTAATTACTGTAACAATTATTGAGTAATGCCTTCTTACGTAAGAATCAATAATTTCAAAAATACTGTGCAATACCGTGTGCTACTGTGCAATAACGCGTATTACTGTATTTTAACCACCGGGTATTCCAACAGTGTTAACGGTAACAACTACGCCGTTAATTATAAAAACTCAATTTTTGTCGTTATCTTCATCCGACAGTTATTCTGTTATGGGGCCCACAAATAACTGTGCCGTCGTACGAATATTCCCCGACAGAAAGAATATTCAACGACCAAACGAATATTCCCCGACAACAATGATTATTTTATAACCACTTGTGTATTTTGAAAAAAATTCATATATCACCCTTAACTTTAACATTTATCAATTTAACCATTTACTGAATAGTAACTATAAGAAAAATTGAATACTTTTATTTCATAAAATTCGGGGTCTTACAGTGTGCTACTGTGAAACCACGCGTATTACTGTATTTTAACCACAGGGTATTCTAACAGTGTTAACGGTAATAACTACGCCGTTATTTGTAAAAACTCAATTTTGTCATTTTCTTTATCCGACATTTATTCTGTTATGGGTCCCACAAATGGTTGCGCCGTCGTACGAATATTCTCCGACAGCAAGAATATTCCACGACCAAACGAATATTTCCCGACAAAATGAATATTTTATAACCACTTGCTTATTTTGAAAAATATTCATATATCACCCTTAACTTTAACTTTTTATCACTTTAACCATTTACTAAATAGAAAAATTGAATACTTTTATTTCATAAAATTCGGGGTCTTACAACATACCATTAATTACAATGCATTTTATTTTCAAATTTTAAATGCATCAACATTCATTTTAAATTTTTTAATTTCACAAATTGATTTTAAAAAGTCAAAGTATATTTCAAATTTCAGAATATTAAACCATGCAACAACAAAAAAGAAAAAACATTTACGAATTTAATAATAATAATAAAAAAAATTGAAAGGGGGGAAAAATAAGAGGAAGGGAATTGTAACTTTTAAACAATGGAACCAAGTTTGTATAAGGAGAACCAATTTCGAAGTGAAACAGTAGTAGGACCACAACGTGGGATGGCGTGATTGTGAAATAACACTAATTTGATTCATGTGAAATTGTACGGGCCGCGCTATGTGATCAAGTAATATCCATGTAAAAGGCCCCACACCTGATTCATCCTTCTCCTTTTGGTCTCAAATTTTAGAATATATTTTTGGGCCGGCCCATAATAGATGTAAGACCCCGAATTTTATAAAATAAAAGTATTCAATTTTTCTTATAATTACTATTCAGTAAATGGTTAAATTGATAAAAGTTTAAAGTTATGGGCGAAATGTGAATTTTTTTTCAAAATAAGCAAGTGGTTATAAAATAATCATTGTTGTCGAGAAATATTCGTTTGGTCGTGGAATATTCTTTCTGTCGGGGAATATTCGTACGACGGCGCAGCTATTAGTGGGCCCCATAACAAATAACTGTCAGGTGAAGAAAACGACAAATTTGAGTTTTTACAAATAACTACGTAGTTGTTACCGTTAACACTGTTGGAATACCCGGTGGTTAAAATACAGTAATACGCGTTATTGCACAGTAGCACACGGTATTGCATAGTATTTTTGAAATTATTAATTCTTACGTAAGAAGGCACTACTCAATAATTGTTACAGTAATTATTGTTCAATATTTTATTTTATTAATTCAATAATTGCTACGTTGAAATTTTATATTATTGTTGTTCAATAATTGTCACTGCACAATATTTCCCATTATCAGATCAATAATTCATATTATTTGAATAATATTATTAGATAGCATTATTGGCAATGTCTAGAAAGTTCTGTCTAAGGAGAGGTTTGGTCATCTAATTGCGTGCTAGTAAGGAGAAATCATTATTGGAAAGCCCCCTCTTTCCTGGGAACGGCCTGGTTGTCATAAATGTGATTCTGTAATATTATTTGTGAATAATTAATTATTGATTCATATGATAAGAAAATATTTATTTTATGTGGATATAAATAAGGGATATATTTTTGTGGTTAAAAATAAAGGAGTTAATGTTGAGGTTTTTATCTGTATTTTTGTCGGAATGGAGGTATTAAAAATCAGGGTTTTTGAGATATTTTGCGGGGGTTATAATTTTTAATCCGACCGTTGGATCGTGGTAATTTTTGGATATGTTATACATATATAAGTTGAGTATATGCCCACAAATTTTGAACCGTTAAAAATGAACGTATGATTTATTATGAATTTTACAAGATGACTGGTTCAGAAATTGTTGAATTTTCGGAGTTTATCATTTTGATGAAAAATTCTAAAATTGGTGGGCCCCACTTGTGGTTGGTGAAGAAATGTGCTGAATTATATTTCAAATGTGGTGGGTAGGAATAGTAGCAGGTAAAGCCATCAGGTTGCAGGTCAAGCCTACTAAAATTTTCCTATAAATAGAGGGCTAAGTTAGAATTGAAAATCACATCAGAAACAAGTTTTCTCTCTTTCTCTCTCCAGATTATTGAGTGTATTTTATGAGTATTTAGATACTTGGTGAGTTGATATTCATCAGTGCAAGTTTTCTTCAGCGTCATATCCGATATCCAGTCAGAAGTGCTGCTCTTTTGAGGTAAGGGATAATAAGGGATTTTAAGGGTTGTTATATTTTCCAGTTTCGTAATTTTTCTGACCTTCAAAAATTTTAAAAAAATTTGAAATGATATTTTGATGAGTTTTCTTGATTGTGTCCAAAAATGGTGATTTTTGGATGTATAGATTAAGAGTTATGAATTTTATGAGAAAAGACTATTTTAAAAGTAACCGCTTATAACTCCTTGTGGTTAACTCCAAAATTGATGAAATTTTTATTGGGAGTACATGTATATGATGGGAGTATACTCTATGAATTTCAGAATTTTTAGATAAAAGTACAATTTATGATAAATGTCTAAATATTCGACGATTTTGGCCATATGAAAAATAGTAAATGAGTTTTAAAAATTTTGGGAAAAATATATGTTCACTATGGGACTATATTATGCTAAATCCCAGAAAAGAAATATTTTTAGTACTGATTTAGTATTTTTCATGAAAATGGTCTAGTTATGAGTAAATGAATTAAATATGTTTTGTGAAGTAAGAAAATTAGAAATTAGGATTTTATGGCTTGAGAATCCTATATGAGGTATATGCAGATTTTTGATGAGGGTTTTGATTATTGGTGATAAAATCTTATGAGTTTGGTATTTTAGAATGATTAAATACATTATTTAGTAAAGTGTAAACAATTTAAATAAATTGTTTATAAGCTTAAGAAATATTATTCTTTCAATATCATTATACCGAAATACTGGTATGGATTTTATTGTAGAATTTCTACCTTTTTGTGTCGGGTTTACTATTCACGAGTTACTATTCACGAGTTACTATTTATGGGTTACTATTCACGAGTTACTATTCATGACAAAATTGGTTTCTTTTTCTGAGCAATAGTTGAGTTATGAATATTACTCTTGAGATTAAATCTATATGTTGATTATATTATTTTTATTATCATATATAACATTTTTATAACCCTGATGTTGAATTTCTCTTTCACTTGAGTGTAAAGATGGGTAAATTATTGGTATGATCGTGACTTAAAAATGTCTTTGGCCTGTAGTGCAAAGATGAATTGTTAACTGGTATGATCATGACCATTGAATTTATAATTAAATATCTTTAGCTTAAGTGTAAAGATGAACTGATTAACATGGTTATAATTATTGTTTATATAAATTCTGAAATGATTATATATTTCTTTGAGATATGAATATATTTGGCCTGTAGTGCAAATATGAACTGTTGATGAATATCTTTGGCCTGTAGCGCAAAGATAAATTATTGATGAATATCGTTGGCCTGTAGTGCAAAGATGAATTATTGATGAATATCTTTGGCCTGTAGTACAAAGATGAATTGTTGATGAATATATTTGGCCCGTAGTGCAAAGATGACATGTTGTTGAATATCTTTGGCCAGTAGTGCAAAGATGAATAGGTGTTGAGATGAACATGACCAACTGGTGATACAAATGAATATCTTTAGCCGTGGTGCAAAGATGAAGTTATTAGTATGATTATGAACAGGAAATGTGATTTGGTGTAACCATGATCTTTGATGTTTCAGGTAAAGATAGGTGATAAAAATTATCTTCGTCCTGGATGAGAAGAGGAATTTAGAACTACAGTTATGATTATGAGTTATTCATATGATTGTGGACCAGAATTGTTGATTGATGTTACAGGGATAAAATATTGTTGGTGGATTTCTAACATGGAGAAGATAATAGACTCTATAGTCTATTTGACTCTTCTAATGGATTGCTCGTTCCGCTGCAACTATGGTTGAAATTTTTATCATTTACCATATGTTCTAAATCTCTGATTTATTATTGATGAAGGCTATTGATAATTTAATTATCTTTAGTCATGATATTCTTTACTGAGCTAGTTGTGCTCACCTTTTTGCTTCACAATTCCTTTCAGGTAATAATAAGAGTGTAGCTGGGTCGAGCAAGGGTAACGGGAAAATAGAACGGTGGTCTCTAGCTGTGGATGTTCTCCCGAAGCAGTATAAAAAAGATTATTTAGTAGTTTTATTTGGTGAATCCAATAGGGTAAGGTGTACCCAACGTTGGAAGGGTGGTTTGCCACTATCATACAAGATGTCTAACGACATACAACCTCGTGTCATCATAAGACAGGGATGTGCTCATCCACTTGCTGAGTATATATACGAGCACTACCTATATAATCTTGGTGTTTGTTTGAAGTATAATTCTCAATTAGAGACAGTAGAGATAATGATATGTCAAGAGAAGACTCACCATTGGGAAGAATATGATAGTAATCTTCTCGTTTTTCTTTGGGGTCTATTGGGTCAACCAAGAATAATTCTGTGGCCATATGATATCTATCATAACCTAGACGCATGGCCTCCCATGTACGAAGGTTTCCTTGAGCACTTCCCAAAGATTCTAATTTCTAAAACAGTTTTTGACTATACCTTTATGTAAGGTGTCATTGTGAGGTGATGTCCACGGTTGGAACATGAGTCACATTTGGTATATATTTGTATCCAAACTCACAGCATATGTGTTGTTGTATTTTGCACGATAATTGTTGTAATAAAGTTATAGTTGTTTTCTGTACCATGTATTTGGCGACTCAGAATAGGTTGGATGGAATGGACCTATTTTGGGGTCGTTACAATAGAACTTTCCACACTAGTATCTATTTCGCGGGCAAAGGTGCAAAAATACCCCCAATGTTTATACGGATATCCCACTTATATCCTAAACTAATTTTTTTCCAAAAGTACCCTTAACGTTACAAATTTTAGGTCAACCGTGCCCCTGCCCTTAACGGACATACCATATAGACTAACTTTGTTAATACGTGGATAATTTTTGCTGACATGGCAACATTTGCTGACGTGTGCAAAACGGAAACCTATATTTACATCATTTAATCATTTAATCAAAATACTTAAATTAATCAAAACAAAAAAAATACTAAAATAAAAAATAAAAAAAGCATAACATATTTAGTGTTGTAATTTTAAATTCAATTTAAATATTTGTTAACAAAAAATATTATAATTAATGATACCTTTTATATAGTTTATAATTATTATAATTTACTATATAAAATTAGTCAAATTTTATTTTTAAAATACCTCAAATAATAATAATAATAATACCTTCTCCATTGCAAAAAAAATACCATCAGATGAAAATCAAATCAAAGCAAAGTTGAAAATGAAAAAAAGCAACCATCCAAGCACATATCACATATCAAACTAAACAGGGGCATCAACAGATCATATGCTGAAAAAGCTTCAATATAACAGACCAAAACAACCATTCTTAAAAACCTCAATATGCATCACGATGAAAAAAAAATCCAAATCATAAATTTCAATCACATATGAAACCCAAATCTTAACTTTATTTTTTAATCACTCCATTCTCTCACTTTCTTATTCAATCACAAATCAAACAGTTTCAAAATATATCTCAAATCCATAAATCCAATTAATTTCCAAATCAGTTCAAAAAAAGGATTAAAATAAATAATATTACCCCCTTCATCTTCAAAAATTACTAGAAGGAATTGAATTGATTTTTTTTAAAAGAGTAACCCATATTTGATTCAGAGAAAACAGAGAAATAGAAAATTCCTTCTTTGACCATGGATGATGGAGGCGGTGGAACTTTGTTCTGGGTTTTCAAACTCCATGGGCCTTGGTATCTACATCCTTCAGCTCTTCCTCGTCTTTCTCTCTCCTCAGCTCTTCCTCGCCTTTCTCTCTCCTCAGCTCTTTGTTCACCGCCTACCCGAATTATATTTTGATTATGTACTTAAGATGCACTTTGGAAAAGTTTGGAGGACGAGATTGTGATTGAGAGAGAAACAGAGACTGAAATCTAGAGAGCGAAAATGGGGATAAATGGAGTTTGGAAGAAATGGAGAGAGAAAGAGACAGACTTCAGATCTGGGTTTGGAGTTACATCGAATGGCTTGGAAACGAAGATCCAAATCTGGGTGAGTTTATGAGAGAAAAATTGGATATTTTTATTCTGTTGTATTTTATTAAAGAATAAATTTGAAAATATGAAAGTTTTTTTTATTAGAGTTTAATTATGAAATTAGGGTTTTTTTTGCCCTTATTGTTTTCTCTTCATGCTTCGTCAGCAAAAATTGTCTACGTATTAACAGAGTTAGTCTATGTGACATCTCCGTTAACAGGAGGGGCACAACTGAGCTTAAATTTGTAATATTAAAGGTACTTTTAGAAAAAAAAATTAATTTAAGGTGTAAATAGGACATCCGTGTAAACTTTGGGATATTTTTGCACATTTGCCCTTTATTTCGCAGAATAGAGAAGCATAAATGCAGAGTAGATCGATCGATCGATCAAATCACGCACAAAAACAAACCACCGCAGAAGAAGAAGGAGGAAGTGAGAGAAAATGTCGTGGCAATCATACGTGGACGATCACCTGATGTGCGAGGTTGAAAATA
This sequence comes from Panax notoginseng, assembly GCA_016801055.1. Taxonomy (NCBI): domain Eukaryota; kingdom Viridiplantae; phylum Streptophyta; class Magnoliopsida; order Apiales; family Araliaceae; genus Panax; species Panax notoginseng. The sequence goes on along the minus strand of CM029012.1, from coordinate 290,243,808 downwards.
ATGCTCCGCATCACCTCACCTCCGCTGCCATCATCGGCCACGACGGCAGCGTTTGGGCTCAGAGCACTTCTTTCCCCAAGGTTTTCATTCTTTTTTATTTATCTTTTATATTGTCTATTGATTCCTCCTCGTGATCTCACCATCTAATTTCATACTCTGTGGTTTTACTTTTTGAATCAACGTTTCTTTTTGTTAATTGTTGAAGTCCTATGTGGATCTGTACGTTCACTTCCATTGATTCTCTCTAATCAATGTATTTTATGGTTTCAGATCATTTGGTCGGTTAATCCGTTGTTACTCCCATAATGTGGCTGCAATTGCATTGCTATCAATAGTACTCCGTATATCATTTTGGTTAAGTATATTGTTCTTGGGGAATTTACCACGGATGTAATTTTTTGTCAATTTGAGAGCTGTGAGACGTAATATATGGCACAATGGATCTGTTTATGATTCAGAGTCGATGCTTTTTTAGCTGATTTTATTTCTATTATTTTCTGATATATACTGGCTTTAATAAATTGTTCATTGCGTAACTCTACCTAGTTCCGTCTGATAAGTGCCACTGTCACCCTTCTTGTTTTGATTGTGTTATTAGAACTAGTATTTTATTTCTGCAAGTATGTGCTTTATTCATTTTAAGATTACAAACTTCAATTGTGGCATTGTATATTTGATATTTTCTTGTTCGAGTCTCATACACTGCAACATCAAATAAATTGAATTTGGAATTTCAAAGGTTTGCAATATGGAACATTCCTGTGTTATGTGGTCGACTGACTGAGTTTTTTATTTTTTGGCATTAGTTGATGGTCTTAACTAATGGTGTCATAAATTTGACGATTCGCAGTATAAGCCTGAAGAGATTACTGGTATCATGAAAGACTTTGATGAGCCTGGATATCTTGCTCCTACTGGGCTACACCTTGGCGGAACAAAGTACATGGTAATTCAAGGAGAGCCTAACGCTGTGATTCGTGGGAAGAAGGTTATGATTCTATCTCTTCTTGTTGGAGATGTTTAGTGAGTTGTTTACGCTATCCCTACACTTGTATTTGAGTGTCATTGGAGTAATTGAGCTTGTGGGTCTTATGATTCTATTTCGTGAGTCAATCCATCTTACTATCCTATAAACTTATAGCATGCTTCATTTAATTGAGGTGCATAGCGTGCTTGCATTATTCCGTATTTACGTCCAATATTTAATAAAGGGGCACTTTTTTTTTTACGTGCAGTGGTTAGAGTTTTAATTTTTAGTAGACCATTTATGCTCTATCTATTACTCTCGCAAAGTTGTTGTTCCTGTTCTATTTATACCAATACTGTGCAAATCAAGAATGACAAGTATTTGGATATTTGTTACAAGTTTCATCTGGATATTCCTTCTATCCAGAAGCAGCAGATCATGTGTGCCAGATGTGCGATGGGAACATGGCAGTGGTTGTGTTTTTGAATACCACCTTTGATTTAAACTTGAAATCCTAATTGTGATTGGAGTTATTTTAAAGTGATGTAGATCAGTTTATGTTTACATTAGCACATATAATAGACAGTGCCTGGGATACTATCAGAAGGATTATTGTTTGGATTCAGCAAAGCTACCTGAGGTAGGCACTTATAAGTATTTTTCGATAGAATTGGATACGTGCTAGATTGTGCATGAGAGTTCTGCCTTTTCCGTCCTCGTACGAAAGTTGCATAGTTCATTGAGTCTCTCTTCTCTCCACAAAGTTCATCTTGCTTTGTTACGTACTTACAAACACCCACCAACACCTAATATTTTTTGGCTTCCATGCTGTCATGATTTCGAATTTAAAGTATTCCAGGTAATTTTATCCAAGGTACATTTATCACTTGATGTAAACAATGTTCAAGACACCCCGCAAAGCATTAGTTGAGAAAATTGACATGAGACATATCAAAATTGATGTTAGTTTTATAATAATTGAGCTTTTTTTCATTGTTAGCAAGCAGATATTTTCTTTTATGTTTCTGATGGTTGATCCAGTTGGATTGAACCCAATCAGTTTGTAACATTAATTAACCAAAAACAGATTTAAGAAATAGAAAGAAGCACAGTTAAAAGTCTTTAAGATGTCCTTTCAAGCTTTTGGATGGTGAATGTTTGACTTGAAATTCTCATTACATTGTTTTTTTGTTCTTTACTATGCAGGGCTCTGGAGGTATAACCATAAAGAAAACAAGCCAAGCTCTAGTTTTTGGAATTTATGATGAGCCTGTCACTCCGGGACAGTGTAACCTGATTGTTGAGAGGCTGGGAGATTACCTTGTTGAACAGGGCCTGTAGGTCTGTTCTGAAGTCATTGATTTTTTTTATCTTAATTGTTGGTTATGTTTCTACCTTCTATGGCTGACTGGCAGTGGAGTCTTGGCAGAAAAATAACAATGAGGACAGAAACAACTGTTTTTTGGGCGTTGTAGCATTGTTATTATGTTATTTTATTTCGTTATTTTGAATTATTTTCTTGTTGATACTACTTCTCCAGAAGACACTGGATGTGTTTCGTTTTGATTGTTATTGGATTTTTTTTCATGGTATGATAAAATAATTCTTTTTTATTTCAATTATTATTAGTTTGTGATCTTTGAGCACAACCAATATTTTGCGGTTGAAGTTGTTGAGACTTGAGAATGAGATGACTATATCTCTACATTGTCTCTGTCTTACCTTGGATCTTCAATTTTTCTTGGGTACTTGACATTAATATATAATAATTAAAAAGTATTTACAAAAATAAAGCATACACAACATAATTACAAAAATAACGTAACATAATATTATGTTACTAAAATTACGGATCATTATCTCTATACACATCAGTTACCGATTTTCATACTTCCAACTAATCGCACCTAAATTCAAGCAACTGAACAAAACATAAAAAATCGACAGTAATTTTGAGATCGGAGAAGAACAGATCAACGACGTATCTACCAGAGAAGACGAAATCTCTTGTCGCGACGCAACTCTGAGATCGGAGAAGAACATAAAAGATCGACAACAACTTTAAGATCTATAACCAGAAACTTACTGCAACTGCACTGATTGTTGATCGTACTGCACTGATTGTTGATTTGTTATAAATTAGTATACTGAGGTATTTGAGTTTCCAATTTATATGCATAGTGTTACCCCGTGCTTACTACGTATTCGTCTATTGGTTACCTTTCTCAAATTTTTCGCTCTTTAAATGGTCACAAAGTCAGAATAATGTATGTTTTGAATGCAAAATGTATTTGAAAATATGTTTTATACTCTGGTTACTAAATACATATAAATTGGTTACTGTTTATTATTGATTTAGTTGCTGTATAATGTTTATTTGTTTGCTTTATAATTTTAAAGTTTATTCTACTGATGTTTTTTATATTAATGATTACTTATTAAATACATTAGTTACCTTCCTGCAACTGTTGGTTACTGTTTAATCTAGATTTGGTTAGTATATAATGCTGATTTGGTTACTGTATAAAAATTGCAATGGTTACTGCATAATATTACCCCCAGTTCATGTTCTGGTTACTAACATTATGTAGTTTGGTTACTGTCTAACATTGAGTTGGTTACTTTACAGACCATAAGCTAACAGTAACAAAAAATATACTAAAAGGTTGTTTCATCTGATATACTGGTCGGTTGAATATCGTTTATAATCTGAAATTTGATTGACAATGTTGTTGTGTATTATACAGCTGAATGATTGACAATGCAAAATGCATGTAAAAATATGTTTTATATTCTGGTTACTAAGAACATATAAATTGATTACTGTTTATTATTGATTTGGTTACTGTATACTCCCTCTGTCCCAAATTATCTGCTTTTCTAGAGTTTTACACACATATCAATGTGTGATAAAAATACTAAAATACCCTTATGTGCTAACTTTTTTATTTTCTGTGCATGAATCCTTATTGGTGGGAATATGAAAAGATACTTAAAAAGAGGAGAGGCATGAATGAGAGTAATGACTATCATTAATTAGGGTAAAGGGGCAAACTTGGAAAACAAAGAAAAAAATGCATTGAAATCTTGAAAAAGTAAATATTATGGGACATTTTTTTTTTGCTAAAACAGCAGATAATTTGGGACGGAGGGAGTAATGTTTATTTGATTGCTGTATACTTTAAATGTATATTCTACTGATGTTTTTTATATTGATGGTTACTTATTAAATACATTGGTTACCTTCCTGTAACTATTGGAACTTTAAGTACATATTGATATTTTTTATATTGCTTGTTTTTGCTGTAAATTGCATGAAAAAATATGTTTTATGTTATGGATACTAAGTAAATATATGTTGGTTACTGTCTAATTTAGATTTGGTTAGTATATAATGTTGACTTGGTTACTGTGTAATATTATCATGGTTACTGCATTATATTACTGTGTTTTATACTGATTTTTTTATATTGATAGTTACTGATTAACTACATTGGTTACCTTCATACATATGTTAGTCTTTAATTTGTAACAAAGTCATTACTAATTATTTTGGTTGTAAAATGAATGTAAAAATATTTTTTATAATCTTAGTTACTAATTACATATATTTTGGTTACTGTCTAATATGTATTTAGATACTGTAAGGTGTTTATTTGATTATTGTATAATGTTATTATGTTTTATAATTGTTTCTTTTATATTGGTGGCTACTAATTGACTACATTAATTACCTTCATACAACTGTTAATATGATTATATATATTGGTTGTTGTACTAATATTTTTTTATAGTTATGGAAAGATTTGATCTAATGATAATTTGGTAATTTTTGTCAAGTTTAGAGTGTCGAATTTTGGCTTTGCTCGTGAACTACAGGATTTTTTGGTCAAATTCTATCATTTAGGCCTTTAAAATTGAATGTAAAAATGTGATTTATGTTTTAGTTACTAAGATTATGTAGTTTGGTTACTATCTAATATTGATTTGGTTACTTTATAATATTTATTCAGTTGTCAGACAATGGAGATGATTCCAGTTGTGCTTTATTTCAACGGAACATAAACAAAAAGTGTGTAAATATAAGAATATATATTTGTTTACTGTTAGTAACCATTAACCACGTGGTTGGTAATATTTTTGATGGTGTACAGTAACCAAAATTGTTATTAATTAATATTTTAATTTTTAATTCCATCATTAGTTGTCAATATAAAGTAAACATATACATTAAACAATTGGTAACTGTTCTGAAATATTTTTATGTAAATTTGGCTACCCATTTAAAATAAAATGGTTACCTCTATATTCATATTTAGTTACCAACTGGACCATTTCCAAATAATTGTTCTGATATAAGTGTTTAATTATTTTGTTACTAACAAAAACTAAAATGGTTACTCTTATATGCAGGTTTGGATACCAACTGCACCTCTCAAACTATTTTTATTTTAATATGAGATCTATAAGTGACCATCACATATCTAAATGGAAACTCTCACATGTACATTTAACAATTGATGTTTGTCTTGATACAAGCTTATAACTATCTGGTTACTAATAACAGTAACTATAATGTAACATAATAAAACAGTAACCACATAATTATATGATAGTAACCAGAACATGTTTTAATGGTAACCAAAACAGTAATATCATGTAATGAAACCCAGTTTAGGCAATTCATGTATACTAAACAATTACATATTAACCAGAATAAAAAATAAAAGTAACCAAAATTCCACATTGAGGGCACAATAATAGTAGCCAAATCATAAGGTAACAGTAACCAAAATATAATAAAGAAGTAACCAAATAGTTATATAAAAAGTAACTAGAACATGTTTTAATGGTAACCAAAATAAAAACAACCTGTATATTCAACACAGTTTAGGCAACCCATGTATAATCTCACATTTATATTTAACACTTGATATATGTCCTGATACAAGCTTGTACGTATCTGGTTACTACCAAAAAATAAAATGGTTACCCTTCTATGCATGTTTAGTTACCAACTGCACCTTTTAAATAATTTATCAGACACAACTTAGAAGTACAAATACGAACCAACAAACAATGTCAAATAATTGAAAATATAATCAAATATGTAATCCCATTTACATAAGCTCCAATAAACATTACATACTCACTAACCATAACAAATGGTTATGTATATCCAACAAAAACTAAAGTACGAAACACAATTCAGAAGGACAAGACAACGACAACCGAATTAATCAAAATCTGGTACAAATATTCCTGAAACTTGAGCTTTTCGGCTGCTGCTACTTTCTTCTTCATGCCTGCTCTCATTCTCTAGAAAAAACTTATACATTATGAACCTGTGGGAGGAAGAGAAATACATTGGGATTAGTGAATAGAGAGCCCATGTAGGATGTGTTTGTGGTAACCAAAATATAAACAACATGTAGTACATACCAGTTTATGTAGTAACCAAACAGTTATATATAATATTAACCAAAACATAATTTAAAGGTCACCAAAACAAAAATATGTAGACCAAAAATATACTAAAAAGTAACCGAACAGTTATATGATAGTAACCAAACCATGTTTTAATGGTAACCAACACAAAAAAAATATGTAGACCAAACCCAGTTTAGTTAACCAATGTATACTATGCAAATACAAGGTAACCAAAATAACATAAAAAAGTAACCAAAATTCCAAATTGAGGGAACAAGAATGGTATCCAAATCATAAGCTAACAGTAACAAAAAACATACTAAAGAAGTAACCAAACAGTTATATGTTAGCAACCAAAATATATTTTAATGGTAACCAAAACATGAACAAACTTTCCCTTCCTCTCCATAGCAAACTTCTTCAAGTCCTTAACAGAATCACTCTCTGTGATTCTTTTCCTCTTTCCATCCTTCTTTCTTGTATCAACCATTCTATACAAAACATAAAAACAACACAAACCCAAACAATCAATACTCCATTCTGTTAGTAAACTACTTTAATAGATAATACATTAAACTATTTAGAAAATACTCACTTAAAACAATAATAAACACCATAATCGATCAATGGAGAAGAAGAAACCAACTGAACCACTGTGTAACAGCGATAACGAGTAACAACGACAATGACGAACAACTAAGCGAAAATGGCGAACAACTAAACGAAGATGATAACGAGTAACGATCACGAAAATGTAGAATAAATCACCGGAAACGATCAATAAAGATGAAGAACGCACGAACAGAAGAGAGAAACAATGGTTTCAGTATGCAGAACAAGGGTTTGTAACTGAAGAGTCCCAATCAAATGATATATGGCAGTTATCACGCGTTTAAAAAAAAACAACCTGATTTTAAGATGGACACTAATTTGTCATGTCAGCCCATTAATATTAATCCCTTAAATTAAGGACTCCTAATTGTATTAGTATTGTAAATAAATATGATGAAGTGTCATATTTTTGTAATTATTTTATGAATGTATGATTATTGTAATTATTTTTAAAAATGTACTATAATATGTAATTAATCCATTTTTTTTCTTTTTTGCAAAAGTCGTTATGGTTTACTTGTCGGGGCCAAAACTAAGGATGCACAAAAGGTGTGAGGCCCGCGGCCTGGCATTGGTCTGATCTGGGCCAGACATGGTCAAAGTCTGATCTGATCAAAACTTTCACAGCCCTGGCCCAGCTTAGAAAGCTAGAAAAGGCTGTCATTTAAGTATAAATATATGGTCTGGCCCGGTTTGGATCCGGCCTGAATTGGCATGTGGCCTTAGTTTAATCTGGGCCTGGCAAGGCTTGGCCTGCTTGTTAGAAGTTGACCATTTATTTTCTTATCTTGTTAAAATATTAGCCCAACCCAGAAAGCCCATTCAAAACAAAGGAACAAGATTAATCAGGTGGCACAGCGCCCCAGCCCAACACGCAACACCACCACAAGGCCCCAAACTTTGATTAGCATGTGACTTTTGATGTGACAGCAAGAGTTAAAGCTTACTGACACAAATGGCAAACTCATCAACTCATAAAAGAGCAATGCTACGCAGACAGATTTTTTAGACAGGATTATTGGACATTTTCCATTTTTTTTAATTTTTTTTTTTGCTAGTGACTTTCAAAAAATGTATAGTATTTATTCTAACAGGAATTTTTATAAAATATAGTGTTTTAGGTGTAATTTGGATACATATACAAATACAGGGTTATACAGACTGTATAACCCTGTATTTGTATATGTATCCAAATTACACCTAAAACACTATATTTTATAAAAATTCCTGTTAGAATAAATACTATACATTTTTTGGAAGTCATTAGCAAAAAAAAAATGGAAAATGTACAATAATCCTGTCTAAAAAACCTGTCTGCCAAGACTTTTCCCTCATAAAAATACGATATTAGTAGTACTATTTAATTATATATATAATTATATATATATATATATAGTAGTTCTACACAGATATTTTTTTGGACTGGTCTAATTTTTGGTTCTTTTTTTTATTGTATAATCCTGTTTTGTATATATATTTAAATTATATCTAAAAATATTATATTTTATAAAAAAAATTAATTGAAATAAATATTATACATTTTTTAGGAGAAACAAGAAAAGTAAAAAATAAAAATTGGATAGGTCCAATTTTTTGGTCCAAAAAATCTGTCTACCAAGATTTATATATATATATATATATATATATATATATATATATATATATATATGTACGTAAACTTGGGGTGGGAAGAATATTGATCATAAATGGGTCACTTCATTCTAATAATATACTATCTTTATTTTCAAAGGAAGAGAGAATGACATACATATACACTGGGCATATTCTTAACCTGTTAAAGGGAGTATTTATATAAAGGGTTATTTACAGAAATATATAACAATTAGAATGTAATTATATCATTAGTGTATACATAAAATAATTATAAAAAGAGTGAAATTAGGACCCATATTATAAAAATAGTACAATTCACATTAATAAGAAAACTTAAAATTAAGAAAAAATAATTGTCATAATTAATAATTCAAATTTAAATATTTGGGATCTAACAACAAAAATAAATTCAAAATAAAAAGAGAAAAAAATAAAAAAATATCTTCTTCATCCTAATCTTCATCTCCCTCACCGCTCATTATCTTCATCACCGCCTCCTCTCTCTTCCCCTTCATCATCCTCCTCCGCCGCGAATCTCCAGAAGTCTTTGGCTGCGCTGCCGTTACATTGCCCTTTCTTCCTCTTCATCATCCTTCTATTCCGTCGCAAATATTCGGAAGTACCTGAGTTACTGTTCTCAAATTTTTTTAACGATTTGGTTACCCACAAAAACTAAAATGGTCACCTTTGTATGAATGTTTGGCTATCAACTGCATCACATTCAAAATAAATTTGTAACCTAATAAAACTGAATTGATTACCTTTGTCTGAAGGTTTGGCAACCAACTGCATGAAGGTTTGACTACCAACTGCATCACAATCAAAATAAAATTGGTAATATAATAAAACTGAATAGGTTACCTTGGTATGAAAGGTTGGCTACCAGCTGCATCACATTCAAAATAAATTGGCAACCTAATAAAACTGAATAGGTTACCTTGGTATGGAGGTTTGGCTACCAACTGCACTACGAAAAAAAATTTTCAGTAGACAGCTAATGGAGGCGGAGGAGGAGGCGGTCATAATGGAAGCCGCAGAGGAGTAGGTAGAGGCGGCAAAGGAGGAGGTGGAGGCGGCGGCGGAAAGCGACAATTATAGTGCCGACGATCAATCTCTTCAGCAGACACCAGTGACCTTGATGTATTTTTTGTTGCCTGCATTTGCTCTCTTCTCAACTGCACGGACACCGTCGAAGGCGAAGCTGATTCTGTCGCTGCTAGATGCGTCGGAGACTGTCGTAAAGTTAAACCACCGTCTCAGAAAGGAAGGTCCAACCGGAGGATCGGCGTCACGGCAGCGGACGGCGGATGAGGGAAGAGAGAGAACGGAAAGAGTTTGTGAAACAATGGAAACTGAGTTTATATTTCTGAGAGAAAGAAATGAAGAGGAAGAGGAGTTTACTTATTAATTCCTTGATTTAATAAGTAAATCAATACTAATTACCTAAATTAAGTAATCCTAATTGCATACTAATTCTCTAAATTAAGGAATCTTAATTGCACTAATATTGTAAATAAATATGAAAAGTGTATTAATTGTGTAAATAATTTATGAGTGCACTATTGTTGTAATTATTTTAAAAAATGTAATAGAATATGTAATTGATCCTTATATAAACTGCCAAGGCCTAAGGCGCCAGGGCTCATGCCCAATGCCCCAGCCCCCAGCCAATACACGAGTCACATGTACAATTTTATATATATAAAAAGCAGGACTAGATCGGATTAGCTTGGCCTGGCCTAAAGCCTGGCCTGGACCGGACCGGACCTACATGCCTCTTCAAATAAAAATTTTGTGGGACAAGTCTGACCTGGCCTTGAAGGCCGAAAGTCAAGGCATGCCCTGACCTGATCAACGTGGCCTGACAGGCCCAGGTCAACTTGTTGTGTATTACTAGCCAAAACATAACTTGTTACGGTGGCCAGTGCTACTTCCTGCAAAGCAATTAAGACTAAGGGTGTAAATAAATTGAGTTGAGTTGAGTATTGAGTTGCTCAGATTTAATTCACAAAATTTATCGACTAAAAAATAAGGTTTGATTGAAACTTGTTTAGCTACCGGGTCGAGCACGATTTCGAATCGAGACCAAGCAGTTTGAATTTTTCGAACGAATATGATTCGAGTATTAATAGAAAATTACAATTTGAAGAGGTTTGAATAATTTATGGAATTTTAAAATTTGTTCATATTTGAATCATTTATATTTCGAATTGAACTCGAATCAAACTTTTAGTCGAGCGAGTACGAATCGAGCCCGAACTATTTGCTCAGTTAACAGCCTTAATTAAGACTTAAGGAATGATATAAAAAAAAGAGCAAAAAATATTCAATAAAAATAAGGGTCCCCTTTACATTTTGCATGCCCCTCCATTACATTTTGTATTGTTGCATGGATAAAAAGAAGAAAAAAAACTAGTCGTGTTGATAGAAAGAAAAACTAGCCGTGTTCCATTAATGAAAGTCTCATCTCGATCACTTGACTTAATTTATTTGTCATAACATTCAAAAAAAAATTATTCTTGTCTTATGTCCAAAGAAAAATAATTAAGAAAATTAACACGCATTAATTTATATATAAATATTTTTCTAGAAAATTAGTATTGCTTGCTGAGTAAATTTTAACATAATTTTAAATTATATATAAATTATGTTAAAATTTTAATTTATTTATTAATTATGTTAAAATTTTGAATTACCCCATTAAACCATTAAATCCTAGATTTTGCTTTTATGCAAAATACCTTCAAATTAAATGATTCGAGATGCCGCAAGTGAGACTTTGGAGAAGAAGACAGTCGATGAAGAGGACAATCGGTAAAGAATACTGTCGAAATAATTTTGGATAAGAAAATCGTCGGTTGAAGAAGCTCTAGAGAAGACGAAATTTGCGATGTTGCAAATGACGCTGAATTCCTTTACCCCTTTCTAAAACTAACGTGTCTACTTAAATGATGGTGTAAAATATCATTTTACATACACAGCGAACGGTCTTTTGACTTCCTCACCCGAAGGAGTTATATAGAGTTTAAAATAAATAGTTAAATAAGGATAAAAAAATTGTTGAATAATAATTTGTTGATTTATTTTTCAAAGCTGGGAATATAGAGTTTATTAAGAAAACTGTTGTGAATAAGAGAAGTTAATTATAGTTATAATTCTTTTTTTTATAATAAGGTGTTACAAGTTGGAACATGAGCAAGGTCGGAATTTGTGGAGGGGGATAGTTTGTAATGAAATTTTGATGATTAGAAAATGGAGCTTCCTTATAATTAAGGGTCCTTAACACTAATATACAATAATTAAAAAGTATTTACAAAAATAAAACATACACAACATAATTACAAAAATAAAACATACACAACATAATATTACGTTGCTAAAATTAGGGATCATTATCTCCCTACAATTAGGGATCATTATCATTATCTCCCTACACATCAGGTATCACTTTCATAATTCCAATTAACCGCACCTAAATTTAAGCAACTAAACAAAACATGCAACTTTGATATCAGAAAAATAGATCAACGACGTATCTACCGGAGAAGATGAAATCTCTTGTCGCGACGAAACTCTGAGATCGGAGAAGAACATAAAAGATCGACAACAACTTCAAGATCTGTAACTAGAAACTTACTGCACTGATTTTTGCTCGTACTGCACTGATTGTTGATTTGTTACAAATCACCATGACTGAGGTATTTGAGTTTTCAAGTTATATGCATAGTGTTACCTCGTGTTTACTACGTATTCATCTATTGGTTACTTTTCTCAAATTTTTCGCTCTTTAAATGGTCATAAAGTCAGAATAATGAATGTTTTGAATGCAAACTGCATTTGAAAATATGTTTTATACTTTGGTTACTAAATACATATAAATTGGTTACTGTTTATTATTGATTTGGTTACTGTATAATGTTTATTTGCCTGCTTTATAATTTTAAAGTTTATTCCACTGATATTTTTTATATTAATGATTACTTATTCAATACATTGGTTACCTTCCTGCAACTGTTGGTTACTGTCTAATCTGAATTTAGTTATTATATAATGTTGACTTAGTTACTGTGTAAAATTACAATGGTTACTGCATAATATTACCCCAGTTCATGTTCTGGTTACTAACATTATGTAGTTTAGTTACTGTCTAACATTGAGTTGGTTACTTTACAGACCATAAGCTAACAGTAACAAAAAATATACTAAAAGATTGCTTCATCTGATATACTGGTCGGTGGAATATCTCTTATAATCTGAAATTTGATTGACAATGTTGTTGTGTATTATACAGTTGAATGATTGACAATGCAAAATGTATTTGAAAAATATGTTTTATATTCTGGTTACTAAATACATATAAATTGGTTACTATTTTTTATTGATTTGGTTGTTGTATAATGTTTATTTGCTTGCTCTATAATTTTAAAGTTTATTCTACTGATATTTTTTATATTAATAATTACTTATTAAATACATTGACTACCTTCCTGCAACTGTTGGTTACTGTCTAATCTAGATTTTGTTAGTATATAATGCTGACTTGGTTACTGTGTAAAATTACAATGGCTACTGCATAATATTACCCCAGTTCATGTTCTGGTTATTAACATTATGTAGTTTGGTTACTGTACCTTGAGTTGGTTAATTTACAGACCATAAGCTAACAGTAATAAGTTGGTTACTGTTTATTATTGATTTGGTTACTGTATAATGTTTATTTGGTTACCCCGTGGTTACTATATACTCGTATATTGGTTACCTTTCTTAAGTTTTTCGCTCTTTAATTGGTCACAAAGTCAGTATACTAACTGTTTTGATTGCAAAATGCATGTAAAAATATGTTTTATATTCTGGTTACTAAGTACATAGAAATTGATTACTGTTTATTATTGATTTGGTTACTGTATAATGTTTATTTGGTTGCTGTGTAAAATTATAATGGTTAGTGCATACTATTACTTACTAATGCTGACTTGGTTATTAAAAAATGATGACTTGGTTACTGACTAATGCTGACTTGGTTACTGTTTAACATTATATTGGTTACTGGCTAATGCTGACATGGTTACTATGTAAAATTATAATAGTTACTCATTAGTGCTGACCTGGTTACTGTATTAATCTAATTATACTTATACTTATGTGTTTTATATTAATGGTTACTTGTTAGCTACATTGGTTACATTCTTACAATATTTAGCCTTTAGTTGGTAACAATCAAGTTATACTGGTTGGTTTTTACTATAAAAATACAATGGGGAATGTGTTTATCTTGTGCCTACTAAATAAATATGTGTTGGTTACTTTTTAAATTGGATTTGATTACTGTATATGTTGTTATGATTATTACTATATAATATTACGGTGTTTTATATTTGTTTGTTTTATTATGATGGTTACTTATTGGCTACATTTGTTACCTTCATACAACTGTTATAGTTTAATTGGTAATAAATATCAATATACTGATTATTTCTATTGTAAGATGAATGTACAAATATATTTTATATACTGGTTACTAACATTATGTAGTTTGGTTACTGGCTAACATTGATTTGGTTACTTTACAGTACTTATTCTGTTATCAGACAATGGAATTGATTCCTGTTGTACTTTATTTCAACGGTACATGGACTGATAGTAACCAATACACCAAATTTGAAGTTACCGGCATACTAGTTCCATCAACTTGTTCGCTTGGAGAAATGCAAAACATGATATGCATTGTTCTATCAAATTTGGAGTGTCAAATTTTGGCGTTTCCATAGCCTAGTTTCATTAGAAACGGGTCAACGATCAAAAGTCACAAGCGTTGCTGGTGAACTGCAGGGTTTTTTGGTCAAATTCCATCATTTAGACCTTCAAAATTGCATGTAAAAATGTAGTTTATATTCTGGTTACTAAGATTATGTAATTTGGTTACTGTCTAATATTAATTTGGTTACTTTACAATGTTTATTCAGTTGTTACATCTCAAACTACTTTTATTTTAATATGAGATCTATAAATGACTATCATATATATAAATGGAAACTCTTAATTGGAGTTTCTTATTCCATCATGATGACAGGGTATAAATAAAATATATACATTTAACACTTTATAACAGTCCTCATACGAACTTATAATTATAATAAAACAGTAACCACATAATTATATGATAGTAATCAGAACAGGTTTTAATGGTAACCAAAACATAAACATCATGTAATGAAATCCAATTCAGGCAATTCATGTATACTAAACAATTACATATTAACCAAAATAAAAAATAAAAATAACCAAAATCCCACACTGGGGAAACAATGATAGTAGCCAAACCATAATATAACAGTAACCAAAACATAATAAAGAAGTAACCAAATAGTTATATAAAAGTATCCAGAACATGTTTTAATGGTAAACAAAACAGAAACAACCTGTATATCAAACCCAATTTAGGCATCCTATGTATACTCTCACATGTACATTTTAACATTTGATATATGTCATGATACGAGCTTGTAACTATCTGGTTACTACCAAAAAATAAAATAGTTACCCTTCTATGCATGTTTGGTTACCAACTGCACCTTTCAAATAATATATCAGACACAACTTAGAAGTAACAAATACGAACCAACAAACAATGTCAAATAATTGATAATATAATCAAATATGTAATCCCATTTACATAAGCTCCAATAAACATTACATATTTACTAACCATAACAAATGGTTATGAATATCCAACAAAAACCAAGGTATGAACAACCGAACTAATCAAAATCTGTTACAAATCTTCCTGAGACTTTAGTTTTTTGGCTGCTGCTACTTTTTCTTCATGACTACTCTCATTCTCTAGAAAAGACTTCTGCATTATGTATGAACCTGTGGGAGGAAGAGAAATACCTTGGGATTAGTGAATAGAGAACCCATTAATCATAGGTATCATATCATAATATAACATTAACCATACCATAATAAAGCAGTGACAAAAAAATTATATTATATAAACTAATTGTAACCAAAATATAAATAAGATGTAGTACAAACTATTTTATGTAATAAACAAACAGTTATATATAATATTAACCAAAACATAATTTAAAGGTCACCAAAACAAAAATATGTATACCAAAAAATATTCTAAAGAAGTAACCAAACATTTATATGATAGTAACTAAACCATGTTTTAATGGTAACCAACACATAAACAACATGTAGACCAAATCCAGTTTAGTCAACCAATGTATACTAAGCAAATACATTGTAACCAAAATAACATATAAAAGTAACCAAAAACCCAATTAAAAGAAAAAGAATGGTATCCAAATCATAAGCTAAAAGTAACAAAAAATATACTCATGAAGTAACCAAACAGTTATATGCTGGTAACCAAAACATATATTACTGGTAACCAATACATAAACAACATATAGACCAAACACAGTTTAGTCAACCCATATATATTAAGCAAATACATGGTAACCAGAATAACAAAAAATAGTAACCAGAATCCCAACTCAAGGAAACAAAAATGGAATCCAAATTAGAAACTAACAGTAACCAAAAATATACTAAAGAAGTAACCAAATATTTATATGATAGTAACCAAAACATGTAAAAATGGTAACCAATACATAAACAACATGTACACCAAAATCAGTTTAGTCAACCATGTATACTAAGCAAATACATGGTAACCATAACAACATAAAAAAGTAACCAAAATACCAAATCAAGGTAACAAAAATAGTATCCGAATCACAATCTAACAGTAACCAAAACATAATACAGAAGTAACCAAACAGTTATATGATAGTATCTATTTTTAATTGCTTGACGTAACTACAACGTAAGCATTACATCAAGCCCCCAAAAATTGGTCTTGTGTCAGTATATGATGTAGAAGTAAAATGGCAAAATGGAGATGAGACAATCATGATCATTCAAAAGCAGACTATATATGTTAAGAGCCTAAACAATTTGAAAATAATTATCCACTTTAGCAAATATTATGCTGTTAAATGATGTCTATCACAAATAACCCAGTCATGGAGATAAAGAAAAATTCATTCAATAAAAAAATTAACACAAACAGAATGTGGCCAGAAGTACAGACCATATACATACCAAAGCAAGAACTCCATCGTCTGAAGAAATAGATTCAGTCCGCTGACGACGAGTGGCTTCAAGAGGAGAGAGAGAAGTATTAAGGGCGGAGAGAGAAGTAGATTCAGTTCGCTGTCGACGAGTTCAAGAGGAGAGAGAGAAGTAGTAAGGGCGGAGAGAGAAAAACCGAACGAGAGTTAAGGGCGGAGAGAGAGACCGAATGAGAATGGAATGTTTGAGGAAGATGGAAACTAAATTACTATGTCAACCTATTAATACTAATCCCTTAATTTAAGGACTCCTAATTGTATTAGTATTGTAAATAAATATGATGCAATGTCATATTTTTGTAATTATTTTATGGATGTATGATTATTGTAATTATTTTTAAAAATGTACTATAATATGTAATTAACCCTATAATTAATTCTATTATAAAAGATGTACCGAGGTCAGCTAACATATAAACTGTGGTGTTCAAAATAAAGACTCGTAAGAGGCCCACTTTAATGTGGGACTGGGCCTCACTCATTCATCTTTATTTTATTCATTTTTTTTTTGTTTAATTTCCTTGAACAGCTGATTAGTTTAATTCTGGAGTATTTGATTTATTTTTGCAACTTGATAATCATAACCTTAAACATCGACCGAGATTGAGTTGAAATTCTGATGGTCATATATGCATAATAACCTCAAGGCCTGAGAAATCATAATTTTAAATTATTGAAAATTAATACTTCTTCTTTCCACAAATTTTTTATGATAATAGTATAAAATGAAAACAATGTCTTTTAAGTTAGTAACATTATATTTTTTAAAAATTCTATTTTTAGAGATACATAAAATAAAATAAATGTATCTTTAATATTTTTAAATTTTATAGATAAAACTTTTTTTGAAAGTTAAGTTAGGTTAGGTTGGGCTGGGCTAGGCTGGGCTGGGCTGGGTTGGGTTGACTCATTACCAACCTGGGCTGGGCTAGGCTGGGTTGGGTTGACTCATTACTTGTACGGTCATTAATATATGTTTCTCATTTAAATATTTATTATTATCAATAAAAGCTTTTAAACCAATCTAATCAAGACATGCAGGAGGTGATTTGGACAACTAGAAACATACAATTCTTCCCAAGTCCCTTACTTAATATCTCAAAGGGTAGGGTAGGGTAGGGTAGGGCTGCAAAGAGAAGAAATGAAGAATCTACACAGAGTGGTTAGTATGAAATTAATTTCAGTCAATTGACTAATACAATATGAACGCGCATGTTGGAAGATGATCTCTCTGCATATCAGCACTATATTGGTCAATTGACCGAATCTACATGGTTGAGTTGAGTAGCTGCTGAGACATGTTTTCTCTTCACATTGTGTTTGGTTAATTTTATAAAGGAGATAAAAGAGGAGAGAATTTTAGGGGAGGAACTAGAAAGTAGAAAAGAACCTTGGGCGAGTTTGGTTCAATTTACCCATTAACTAATACTAGTAAATTGTTTGAGTTAAAAAAAACTTTGAAACAATTAACTACGAGTCTTGAAATTTAACTAAATAAATAATATGTGTGATATATAGATAATACTCCTGTTAAATAAGAATTTTAATTCCAGGGGATTATTAATTCTTGGGTCCTTTACACTAATATACAACAATTAAAAAATAATTACAAAAATAAAACACACACAACATATTTACAAAAATAAAGCATACACAATATTACGTTGCTAAAATCACGTCATTAACTCCTACACGTCAGTTATCGAGATAACTGATCCACGCCAAATCAATAACAGATCAACGCCAAATTAATCGGAGAAGACAAAATCTTATGTCGCGACACAACTCTGATATCGGAGAAGACGAAAACAACAACGACATATCGGAGAAGATGAACAGCAACGACGTAGAGGAGAAGATCAACAGCAACTTTGAGATCAGAGAACACGACATGGAGGAGAAGATCAACAGCAACGACATATCGATGAAGACGAGATGCAACTCTGAGATCGTATAATAGAGGAGAAGATCAACAACAACTTCAAAATCAACAACAACTTCAAGATCAGTAACCAGTCTCTTTAACAACTCTGATTGTTGATTGTTGATTGATTCATTACAGATTTGTATACTAAGGTATTTGAGTTTAAAGTTTATATGCATATAGTTAGCCCGTGGTTACTATATACTCGTATATTGGTTACCTTTCTTAAGTTTTTCGCTCTTTAATTGGTTACAAAGTCAGTATATTGACTGCTCTGATTGCAAAATGCATGTAAAAATATATTTTATATTCTGGTTACTAAGTACATATAAATTGGTTACTGTTTATTATTTATTTGGTTACTATTTTGAATGCAAAACACATTTGAAAATATGTTTTATACTCTGGTTACTAAATACATATAAATTGGTTACTGTTTATTATTGATTTGGTTACTGTATAATGTTTATTTGCTTGCTTTATAATTTTAAAGTTTATTCTACTGATATTTTTTATATTAATGATTACTTATTAAATACATTGGTTACCTTCTTGCAACTGTTGGTTACTGTCTAATCTGGATTTGGTTAGTATATAATATTGATTTGGTTACTGTGTAAAATTGCAATGGTTACTGCATAATATTACCCCCAGTTCATGTTCTGGTTACTAACATTATGTAGTTTGGTTA
Source organism: Panax notoginseng (assembly GCA_016801055.1). NCBI lineage: Eukaryota > Viridiplantae > Streptophyta > Magnoliopsida > Apiales > Araliaceae > Panax > Panax notoginseng. Next base: position 290,224,426 of record CM029012.1, on the reverse strand, counting down.
CTGTCTAACATTAAGTTGGTTACTTTACAAAATATATTGAGTTCATGTTCTGTGTTTTATACTGATTTTTTTATATTGATGGTTATTGATTAACTACATTAGTTACCTTCATACATCTGTTTGTCTTTAATTTGTAACAAAGTCATTACTGATTGTTTTGGTTGTAAAATGAATGTAAAAATATTTTTTATAATTTTGGTTACTAATTACATATATCTTGGTTACTGTCTAATATGTATTTAGATACTATAAGGTGTTTATTTGGTTACTGTATAATGTTATTGTGTTTTATAATTCTTTCTTTTTTATTGGTGGTTACTTATTGACTACATTGGTTACCTTCATACAGCTGTTAATCTGATTATATATATTGGTTGCTATATACTATTTAATTAGTTACTGTATACTGTTTATTTGGTTGCAGTGACAATTTGACAGTTTTTGTCAAGTTTGGAGTGTCGGATTTTGGCGTTTTCGGAGCCTAATTTCATTGAAAACGGGTCAACGATCAAAAGTCACAGCGTTGCTGGTGAACTGTAGGGTTTTTTGGTCAAATTCTATCATTTAGGCTTTCAAAATTACATGTAAAAATTTGGTTTATATTCTGGTTACTAAGATTATGTAATTTGGTTACTGTCTAATATTAATTTGGTTACTTTACAATGTTTATCCAGTTGTTAGACAATGGAGACTGATAGTAACCAATACAATAAATTTAATTATTTGCATTAATATATAATTGTTTACTTTTAATAACCATTAACCACATGGTTGGTACCATTTTTGATGGTGCACAGTAACTAAAATTGATGTTGATTAAAATTTTAATTTTTGATTCCATCATGAGTTGTCAATATAAAGTAAACATATACACTGAACAATTGGTAACTCTTCTCAAACAGCTTTATGTAAATTTGGTTACCCATCTAAAATAAAATGGTTACCTCTATATTCATATTTAGTTACCAACTGGCATGGACCATTTCGAAATAACTTTTATAACTACGTAATTTAAAAGTATCCATCAGCTAGATAAATGTGAACCCTCACATGTACATTAAGCACTTGATAACTGTTCTAATATAAATTTTTAATTATTTGGTTACTAACAAAAACTAATTGGTTACACTTATATGCAGGTTTGGATACTGTTCTGAACCAATTTTATGTAAATCTGGTTACTCACAAAAAATAAAATGGTTACCTATATATGCAAATTTAAATACCAATTGTACAATTTACAGATAATTTTTATGAGCATGTAAATAGGACAATCTCACATGTATATTTAACACTTGAAGTTTGTCCTCATACAAGCTTGTAACTATCTGGTTATTAATAACATTAATCATAATGTAACATAATAAAACAGTAACCACATAATTATAATATAGTAACTAGAACAGGTTTTAATGGTAACCAAAACAGAAACATCATGTAATGAAACTCAGTTTAGGCAATCCATGTATACTAAATAATTACATATTAACCAGATTAAAAAATAAAAATAATCAAAATTTCACATTGAAGACACAATGATAGTAGCCAAATCATAAGGTAACAGTAACCAAAATATAATAAAGAAGTAACCAAATAGTTATATGAAAGAAACTAGAACATGTTTTAATGGTAACCAAAATAAAAACAACCTGTATATCCAACCTAGTTTAGGCAACCCATGTATACTCTCACATGTACATTTAACATTTGATATATGTCATGATACAAGCTTGTAACTATCTGGTTACTACCAAAAAATAAAATGGTTACCCTTCTATGCATGTTTGGTTATCAACTGCACCTTTCAAACAATGTATTAGACACAACTTAGAAGTAACAAATACGAACCAACAAACAATGTCAAATAATTGATAATATAATCAAATATGTAATCCCAATTACATAAGCTCCAATAAACATTACATACTTACTAACCATAACAAATGGTTATGGATATCCACTAAAAATCAAAGTACGAAACACAATTCAAAAGGACAAGGCAACAACAACCGAACTAATCAAAATCTGGTACAAATCTTTCTAAAATTTTAGCTTTTTGGCTGCTGCTACTTTCTTCTTCATGGCTGCTCTCATTCTCTAGAAAAGACTTCTGCATTATGAACCTGTGGGAGGAAGAGAAATACTTTGGGATTAGTGAATATAGAACCCATGTAGGATGTGTTTGTGGAAATAGAAATATAACATAATTTAATTTAAAGGTCACCAAAACAAAAATATGTATACCAAAAAATATACTAAAGAAGTAACCAAACAGTTATATGATGGTAACCAAACCATGTTTTAATGGTAACCAAACCATAAACAATATGTAGACCAACCCCAGTTTAGTCAACCAATGTATACTAAGCAAATACATTGTAACCAAAACAACATATAAAAGTAACCAATATCCCAATTGAGGGAAAAAAAATGGTATCCAAATCATAAGCCAACAAAAAAAAATATACTAATGAAGTAACCAAACAGTTGTATGTTAGTAACAAAAATATATATTAATGGTAACCAATACATAAACAACATATAGACCAAACACAGTTTAGTCAACTCATATATACTAAACAAATACATGGTAACCAGAACAACAAAAAATAGTAACCAAAATCCCAACTCAAGGAAACAAAAATAGAATCCAAATAAAAAACTAACAATAACCAAAAACAAACTAAAGAAGTAACTAAATATTTATATGATAGTAACCAAAATATGTTTTAATGGTAACCAATACATAAATAACATGTACACCAAAACCAGCTTAGTCAATCATGTATACTAAGCAACTACATGGTAACCATAACAACATAAAAAAGTAACCAAAATATCAAATCAAGGTAACAAAAATGGTATCTGAATCACAAGCTAACAGTAACCAAAACATAATCCAGAAGTAACCAAATAGTTATTTGATAGTAACAATAACAAAATTTAAATTAGCACACCTTTAAAAATATTTTGGTTGGAAATATCTTCTAGATATGAACTTGAGCTTCTGTCTTAACTACCGGAACATCAAAATCAGAATCCAACTGCACAAACATAAATAAATTTCTTCAAGTCCTTAATAGAATCACCCTCTGTGATTCTTTTTCTCTTTCCATCCTTCTTCCTTGTATCAACCATTCTATACAAAACATAAAAACAACACAAATCCAAACAATCAATACCCCATTCTGTTAGAAACATAGCGTATATATATGATCATATTAACAATTAATTAGTAGAATGAGAATTAACAGAAATTAGAAGCATACCTTAGAGAGAAACTAGAATCCTTTCAGTTGTGAGAGAGTTGGAGAGAGAAAATCACGTATTAGCCTGAAAGTCCTGTCAGAGTCGAGATACTATGGTGTTGCGTCGTCGGCGGAAGAGGAGGAGGAGGAGGAGGACGACGATGAGTGGCTTCGAGAGGAGAGACGAGAGGAGAGAGAGAAGTAGTAAGGGAGAAGAGAGAGAAATATTAATAGCGTAGATAGAGAGAGAGACCGAAGGAAGATGGAAACTAATTTGTTATGTAATCTCATTAATATTAATCCCTTAATTTAAGGACTCTTAATTGTATTAGTATTGTAAATATATATGATGAAGTGTCATATTTTTGTAATTATTTTATAAATGTATGATTTTTATAATTACTTTTAAAAATGTATTATAATATGTAATTGTGTCTTAATTCTTCTTCCTCCCCTCCCCTCCTCCTCCTCTCAATAGAAAGGGATTAATTTCCGAGTAACTGAAGGGATTGCAAGAATTAAGATGTTATGGAATTGTCCACTAATAGAAAGGTAGAGAGAGAGATGTTGTATACCATTATTTATTTTTATGCTAAATATGAATGTGAACCTGTAAATTAAAGCATTTGTTAGAGGAATTTATTTTACTCTAAATTAAGATTCTAATTTTTCACCATTAGATATTTATTTCTATTAGATTAATAATATTCAGAAGTACATCCTTCATAAGAATGAAGAAAACGTTCCCACAGACCAAAGATGGGCTGGCTAAACACTACTACTACAGACTACTACAGTTACAAATGTTAAGACAGAGACGGACAGCAGAGATGCTGTTTTTGTTTCATCAAATGCAGAATTCAGTTTAAAAGAATTATTCCATTCAGGATTCATGGAGACATGGCACCACGGCTACGGATTCTGCTTGATCGCCTCACTGGTGTTGTAATTACCATGCTCGCCACTTCACCCTTGCCTCCTTCCTGCATCAATCCCAAAACAGACCAGACAACCTTTGAGCATTGGAGAAAAATCCCACAGAAATGAAATGCAAACAAATGGATCAACAATATTTACCTCTTTCTTTACAACAATCTTCTTCTTTTCGGCTGTAAAGCTCCCAAATGATGGAGAATCCGCATTTGAAACCTCCCTTTGTGATGGCTGCTCTTGAATTTGAACCCAAGGAGCCTTGCTTCTAGATATCATCATCTCTGTAGAAACAGAATCTCTATTGCTCTCTTCAGAATCCAACATCTTTCTTCTCCTAAGAGAGCTGCTTACTTCTCCAATCACAAGCTCTCCAAGCAATTCAACTATTGGAGCTTGGCTGTGCCTACTAAATTCTGCCGAGGCTTCTTTCGTTGAGCGAATGGAAGAAGATGAAGGACTTGCAAAAGATTCAACCTTTTCCAACTTTTTTTCTTTTTCCACATTGCAAATCTTCACTGCCGCTGCTGCCACAGCTTCATCAAGCAGCTTTTCAGTTGGCAAAGAATCCTCTTTTATGGCACTTTTCTTTTGCCTTGAACGGTAAGCAAAACCCAAAGCTGCCGCCACTATTGTGAAAATTACTACTAGAGGAACCACTTCAAGCATTGCCCATTGAACAAGGACCTCCATTAAATCTTCAACTGTCTCCATTTCATCCTCCACCACTTCTTTTCCAGCTCCCTCACCAACAGTTACTTTCTGTGATTTAATCTGTTCATCACTTTCCATTTGTTCATCTTTAAATTTCAGATCAATACCAGTCGCCACATTTTCAAGAGCAACACCTTCATTTTCCTGATCACTAACACCTTCATTTGCTGTAAAATCTGAACCCCGCAGCTGACTGGACGAGCCTTCAACTTTACCCACCACTTCACCATCACATAGAACTTCACTTGCTGCAGTTTCTGACCCTGGCTTTGGATCAGGAACCTTTAATTTGCTCTCCAATCCACCATTAAAAACATTTTCACACTGCTCATGTTGTACCTCAACCATTTCACCCAATCCAACAGTACTTTCCACCAATCCCCTATCAACATCATCTTCTTCAGCTATCTCTTCCTCCACAAACCCATCATCCATGTCTCTCTGGTTCACGGCCAGTAAACCCATTAGTGTCTCCTCTCCTCTTCCATCAATAACTAGATTTCCACTGTCAAAAAACTTGTAACTTGTGACAACTTCATATATATTACTCTGAATTTTTTGGGACCCATCTCTAAAATCCCATATAGCTTCTTGAATAGGTGAAGGATTAGGAGAATTCATAGAGCATATATATGAAGTTGACAAGATCAAAGTACCCAAAACAAGCAAAAATTTCAAAACCCCTTTTAGGCTCCAACAAGTCTCCTCCTCAAACTCTTCAATTTCCTCCACCTCCTCATCATCATTATGATTACCCTCACTCTTGTCCATTCTTTCCTCATCTTCCTTTACAGAACCTTCTTCTTCAGATGGTGTTTCTTCACCAACTGCTTTCTGAGAATCAAAAGAAACGCTTGTTTTGATACCACCAAACCCATCTTTTCTTTCCATGGCCTCATTTCCTCCGTGCAAAAAGATCTTGTTCCGCCTGTTTGGGTTGTACCGCAAGAACTTAGGCCTCGGAGAAAGGTAATTGGTTAAAGGGTCATATGGCTTTCTCAAAGATGAATCAGCATCAAAAGTCTTCTGCTCTTCATCATCATCATCATCATCATCAATCTGGTAAGTAGAATTGTCAGAAGATCGGACGGAACGACCAGTCCCAGAAATAATAGGAGAAGCTTCATTCCTCTCGGCCAATATTTTCTTCCTTGGAACAGCAGCAGCCTTTGTAGCTGCAGATATGGTGGGTGACATGAAGTGCTTCACTGCTGCTTTCTTAGGGTTCTGTAACTTGGAGGAATCCATTTGATCATTCTCATTAGATTCCCCTGCACAAATTTAGGAGAATATAATACAATTCTACTAAAACGAATGAGATTATAATCTCTTTTGACAAGTTTTAAAAAAATATCTGTAAAGAGAATGAAGAAAGAAATGATGAAAATTACAAGACTTGAAGATTTTGATTTAATTTTTCTCATGATTCGGCAATTTCTTAGGATTCGGCAATTAAACAAAGGCCAATAAATCACACTCGAGTATAAAATAAATTCAGCCATAAAACCATATATATACTTGTGTTTATAAATGAGATCGAGAGAAAGAAATCATACCAGATTTTTGAATGTGCTGGGATTTAGTTGGGGTTGATGATGTGAAACCCTTAACAGAAGAACCCTCCATTTCTGTCGGAGCTTTCTTGGCAGATTTAAGCGTCGGTAAGAAGAAAAGATAATTTTGTTTTGATTTATTGGGTTTGTTTCACCTGAAATTATGATGTTCTTGGGGGAAGACAATAGAAATTGCACAAGGAAACTATGTATGAATATGACCGTTGGGAAGTATACAGCGATATATATATAAGTATACAACATACTACTTAAACGACAATTTAAAATTTGAATCGCTCGTATTCTGACCGTTGGCGCTGCGAGACCTATAACGGCAGGTAATATGAGTGGGCTGGGCCTCGCGCATCTTCGGAAATTAAGCTCTAAAACCCAAATCTGGGATATGGCCACTTTGGGGAATTTCTATATCCTGGGCTCATAAAAAGAGATTTAATCCTAACTATTTTTCTCAACAGAATTCAATTCTATGCCACCCAAATATCCATTCTATCAAGACAGAAAAATGGGAGTTTTCGATCACTTTTTGGCTTCAAATATCCATCCCATTTTACAATAAAAAAAAAAAGGTGAATGGAGGAGTTAAGTTGCTTGCCCCGAAGACTGGCCTGGACTGTTATATGTTAATGCCGTATTTTGACAGTAACTTAATGTACCGTTAGCCTTCAAATTCCCTTTTTGTCAAAAACATAAACTTGTGTTCAAATTTCCCTCCCTTCCTCCGCAGATAAAAGTTTTTATCAGTACTATATTACTTATCTTAAATATTTTATTTTTTATAATAATTTATTTATAATATCCTTAGTATTAATTGTCATATTTATATTATTTATGAATATTTATTGAGCATCATTAGTCATCTCCAAAAAATTATGCAATTAAATAATAATTTAAATATGGGCAATTTTGTCATTTTATCTTTCTCCATCCCTCCTAGGATTAAAGTTTTTAATTACTATTTTAAATAGTCTCAAGTTAAATATGTACTTACTTTAAATAGTCTATTTTTTATAATAATTTTCTTATAACACCCTTCATATTAATTTTCATATTTTTATTCTCTGTGTATATTTATAGAATTTCACTAGTCATATGCAAAAACCTATACAACTAATTGATAATTTTAATACGGATAATTTTGTTATTTTATCCCCTTTTTTAATATACATAAAAAGAAAACTATTTTTATTATAAAACGGAGGAAGTATTATATTTTTTATTACGAGTAAAAAGTCAAATCAAAACTTTAATTTTGGGACACTAGTATTAGTATTATTATGTCCTCGATTTGAATTAATTAACCTTGATTTGATTTGAGATAATTAATTAGTATAATTGGTGTATCTAACAGCAAGTATTTTAATGCTTGCTTTTTTGAAATTGAAATTTTTATGACGAAGGATTATCCAACCAAAACAGCTGCCATGTTCCCTAATCCCTCGTACCAAGAGTTTTTTTATATTTTAATACCTAATGTATTATCTTGTGTTTGAAACAAGAGAGACAGACCACTTAATTAGGATAAATTTAACGTCTCTTTCTTCCGTTCAAATAAGGGACCAGATTGCGGTTATATTTAAAGGAGGAGGGTAACACTGAAAAAATGAAAGTCATAGTAATGGATAGCGATAGACCTTATCTAGACCATCTATGCACACTGCACAAAGTGTATTATGAACATGGGTGATGTAAGGGTATCTATGGAATAATGATGCAGTCAAAGACGGTCTAATTACCAAAACTGCGCTCATGATTGTGTCTTTTTAATTCAGGCAAGCCGTAAAAGTTACTGGAATTCCATAAAAATCCCTAATCATTGTTGATAAGAAATTTTAGATTCAATTCCACCAAAAACCCAAATTCTGGAATTAGAATCTCCCTCCTCTCCCGCGACTTTAAAAACATAATTCATGTTTCATGTAAAAATTTTGTTTACCACCCACCCACCCACCCACCCACCCACCCACCTGCCGGGGACTGGTAAAAAAACTAAACTATTCGATAAGGCATTAAGTCAGGTGTTTGTTTTACCAAAAAAATCTGAAATATTCCTTGTATTGGTTAACACCATAATACTTGCTTACTACCACTCCTAAACCAGGGGAATATTCTTCTACCATATTCACCAAGCATTGGACGTACTGGTACAAAAGCCAAACCTACCTTTTCGTTACAAGAAAAGAGAACAGACGTGGAATTGGGAAAACAATTGCCCACCATTTTGATCAACTTTTAGAATTACAAAAAATTATGCATGATAAAATCTAAATTTCTCTTTCAAATAAAACTAAAACTGGAGTAACAAAGAGACGGAAACAATCAAGAATGAGTGATTCGATTAAAGTTTGTCAAAGAATGTACACAAAACACCACACTGTTTCTATCCTCCTGTTGGTTGTTCAACACTCTTGCTATGGAAACTTCCTGTTAGTTTAGCTTCTTCTCTATTTCCTATGCAACACAAAGGAAAGGAAGATCAAAATTAAAAGTCCTCAACTTGTGAAGATAGCCGCTCGCTGCATTTTCACACCACTAAAACTAGTTCTTGATGCCATTATTTCATTCAGTGATAGTTTCTTCTTTGGCCCAGACTCTGGCCTTTGCTTAGGAGCACTATGAGACCTCAGTTTTGCCCTGAATGATTGGGTGTTTGCCATATAACTAGGATAGTTGGAGTATGGCCCGAAGAAGCCGTCTCCGCAAACGCTCTTGGCCGGTGTTGCAGGGGCGTTGGACCGCCCAGAATGTGCAAACCGAGGAGTGCTTTGAGCAGTAGAAGAAACCCTATATTCGTCGCTCATGAAGTTCCATTCGTAATCTGGAAGATGTCGACGATCAGGGATGGTGACACGGGAAGGAATTGGACACGGAAAAGGCGAAGAGGTAGTTTGGTAATATGGGTCTTGCCCTGAATCTGAAGCAGAGATGTTCATTCGTCGGGATCTTGATTTGGGCTTGAACGTGTCGATTTCAACTATTTTTGGACACTCGTCATAGGCATTGAATGTAGTTTCATAAGAAGGGGATAACCTCTTACTATGGAATTCACTTCTCGTCTCCTCAAGTCTTTCCTGAAAAACAAAAACAAAAAACAGGAAGTGGATGCGAATGTGATATTTGGCCAGCCACAAAAGAACAGAGCTATTGTCTAAGTAGTGTAGTATTGATTCTTACTATGGACTTTCTGTGTCGGATTTCTGGTTGAAAACGATGATCCTTATTAAAAGAACGGCGAGCCCTCTCAGATGCCTGAGCTCTTATAAGAGCTTGCATACTATGAAGAGTGGCAGTTGCTCTTTTCCTAACAAGGTAACCTCGAACAAGAGCTTGTAATTTTACCAGTCCTTTTAGGGCCCGAAGAGCCTTCCGTGACTGTCAGATAGCCAAAAGTATATCATTACACAAATGAAATACAGCATTCAAGAAAATAAACTAAAACAAAGATTTGATGATGAATACAAATAAATTTAGGCATTCATTTATCTACTTGGAAAGATAAACTTGAAAGTCAACATTTGGCTGAAAGTTGATACTCCAAACTTTATCAGAAAAAGAACCATTAATTATCGAGTATACAAATTGACCCCTCAAACAAATAACCATGTGTAGACAAAGGGGACAACATCATTCACAAAACATGAGAAACTACTCATAACCAAATTCAAAAGACGCAACTTTCAAATTTCAAAAGATTTTAGACTCGGAACAGGACATAATGAAAAGACATCATCGTTGACCATAACAAAGAGCACAAGGAGCAAACTAATAATGTTTAATTAATTACAATTTGCTAGCCTAAACAATGCTTGCATTGACATAAAGAATTAGCAGAAAAGCCTTCACCATTATCAAATCAGAAATAAGAAATTTAAGACATCAGCATGCTATTTGAAGCATCAAAATGAAGAACGATAATGAAAATGCTCCTAAACTTAAACAGGGTAATCTATAAAAACTACTAATAAAAAATGAACTCACTTACCAAACAACCTCTAAAAACAGCTTGAATCTTGACTGCGGCCCATTTCTCCCTGCCACCAGCAAATAGAGTTCCTCTGCCTTGGCTAGTAAGTCTAACAACTGCCACCGCCGCCTGAGCCGCAGCAACAGCTGCATCAGCTGCAGCAGCGGTGGCAGCAGCCACAGCAATTGCATGTTTGTTCTGCTGTTTCTCTGTCTCAGAAATGTAAGATCTCAGCCAATCAGTATCGGTGGCCGGATTATTTGCCCGAATCTGACCCACATGCCCGAAATCTTTTCCAGACTTGGCAAAACTCCACCTTTTCTTCTCTTTCCGTTCACTCAAATTGGAATTACCCACATTTTCCTTATCTTTCTTCATCCCCAACAAACTTCTCAACCATCTTGTAGCTTTTCCCATCTTCTCTCCTAAAACTGAAATTCTTATACAGACAAACAGCTAGATATAGTTAAACCCTATATCCCGAAAAAGAAGGAATGATATTACTAGTGGTGAAAACTAAAGAGCCGAGTGTTATTTACTGAAAGAACAATGAGAAGGACACTTAGAATCTTTACATGCTGCGAACAGAGAAGTGTAAAGAACAAGTACAGGGTGTGGAGGAAAAGGTTAGCAAAAGGCATCAAATCTTTAAACAATACTCTAGCTAGATAGATAAAAGATTGATTTTTCTTTTTCCAATTTTGAAATAAAAATAAAATAAAAAAACATCTGACACTACCTCGTGAAGAAATGAGTATTAAGACAAAAAGGGTTCACAGAAAGAATCAGGGTTATACAATAAAATTCAGGAATTTTTTAAAGATTGAAGCTTGCCAATGCCAAGAAAAAGAAAACAGACAAAATCTATGAAGGAAAAAATTGAAAATAAAAGGGCGTAATAATCACAGTGAGATATAATAAACTAAAAAATCAAAAACAAGGTTCCTGAAAGGCATGATCATTTATGTCTATTGCTTGATCTTTCCCTTAAACATGCAAACCGGAGTATATCTCTAGCAAAACAAACAAAAAACAGAAATTACAGAGGAAATCCAAGGGTGTGAAAGTTATTAGAAAGTAGTAATGATGAGATAGAGAAATAGTCAAATACTACTACTAGTTTTCAACTCACCTGCTTCTCAAAATTGAAATTTTCTACTTCCTCCTCCAATGAGAAACTCAGAAAACTTGCTCAACTTTTTCTTTCCCTCTTAAAATTACTCTCCACCCAACAACGACTATGATAAACAACTCTTTTATCTCTTTCTCTCTCTCTCTCTCTCGTAAATTTCTGGAGCAACGTGTAACTCTCTCTCTTAACTTTCTGGAGCAACGTGTAAATGTAAGATGCCCACCAAGAGTTTCAGATGCTGACGTACATGTCTGAAATTTTTTCTTTTATATATATTATATATATATATATATATCAATTTCTCTCTCCAAACTCAGAGACCCAGATGAGTTTTTGCTATTGTTTGCCTCTTTACTTCACAACTTTCCCCTCATTCTTCGCTATATACCTATGTCAACAATATATTAAAGCCCTTCTCCTTTTTTTCTCGAAGTTTTAAAGTTGAGAATGAGACAGATGGCGAATGGGTCTCAGCGTATGATTGCTCTTCTGAGAGAAATTAACAGGCTGCCATTAAAGCAAAGCAGTTTGCAAAAGTAAGTGCATAATGTTGATTGCTTCCTTGGTGTATCAGTGAAAAGGCTGTTTAGAGAAAGATCTTCTGATTTGGGTTTCCGTATATCATCTCACTGCTATTTAGAAATTTGGTGTAATTTTTTGTCCAGAAAATCTCTGAGAGAGATTATATTAGATACTTAGGTGGATGGGGTTTTATCTTTTATGGTGGAAATTGAGAGGAGGGTTTAAAATCGAACGGAACAGGATCTGGGTTTGATTTGTAAGGTAGACGGACGGTTATGGTGTTTAAGTTTCAATTTCCATAAACCCCGGGAGGAGAGAGAGAAAATAATATATAAACTACAATTATAGCTAAAAATTGAAAATTTCATGTGCATCCAAATTAAAAAAAAAACGAATATTATTTTTTTTCGAAACAAAACGAACATATTTGTGTTTAATTATGAATATAGTTGCATTCGTATTAATTTAATATTCGATCTTAAATATATTTGATGATATAATATAATTCGGAATCTTATATTTGGATTCATATCCAAATACTTGTATGTGTCTGTATATATATTAATAATTTAATTATCAATTATTATATATTAAGTAAATATATTTTTTTTAAATAACATTCCTTACATATATAATAATTACTAATTTTTACTAACATACAAAAATTATTTTTTAAATATAATATTAATAAATTGAAATGAAATCATTTAATCTTAATTAATATATTTTCTTATTATAAATTGTAAAATATCTAGAATGTATTATTTAACGAAAAAATATATATAACAAGAATGAAACTGTAGTTATTAAATTAACAAAAAAATCTATAGTTATTAGTTTTTACGAATATCTATTTTTAAAACTTATGTGCGAGAACAAGAGTAAATGATAAATTAGTATTGTTTTTCATTGAAAATATTGTTATTTTAATACTTTATCCAGGATGTTTACGTTTTGATTGAATGTTATGGTCATCATGTTGTGCTTGACATTTTAATTAAAAATGGTGTTCTGTAGTTATTTAATTTTTTTTGTTTTTGTAAATAACTTAAATGAAATTGTTTATTAGGTAATTAATAAACGAATTCGGATATCCGAATATTTGAATAATCTGTTCATTTGAATAAAATAAATAAAAATATATATTATTCGTATATAAGTAATATTTTTAAAATCCGTCGAATACTGAATACAAATACAAATATAGTATTAATTTTTGGAACATAGATATCATTGTATCTAGATTCATATATATACATTTATAACCCTAATTATAGTTAACCCATAACAAATCATAATTTATAAATTCTCATATCATAATTTCTAAATGAGTAAAATACAGTGACACCCACACTAGATAATCATGATAACATTCATCTCTCCTCTAATTTTTTAAGTATCAGTTAGTACCCTTATAAATTTTAGGATTGACTAAATAGATAAAGTTACATATTTATCACCGTATGTTATCAAATTTTAATTCCTGAATAATATATATATATATATATATATATATATATATGTTTAATTATCTTTTTTTTAATACAATATATTTTAATTATAATTTTATTTGTAAAAAGCTATCTCATTTAAATTGTTTGTAACTGTGACGCCCCCAAAATAGGTCCAATCCACCCAACCCATTCTGAGTTGCCAAATACATGGTACAGAAAATAACTACAACTTTATTATTACAATTGTCGTGCAAAATACGACAACACATATACTGTGAGTTTAAATACAAATATTATCATCTAGACAGTATTCATACTCAATTAAGTTCTCATTAAACTTATTGATACACTATTTTACAAAATAGTGAGGATTACTAAGACAACTATCTTGAACCATCATTCCATACCCCGACTAGTACTCGCTACATTCTCGCCTCCTGAGAAAAAAAATGGAACAAAAATGAATAAATTTAAAACTTTTAAAAAAATAATTATTTCGGAACTTCAGAACTTCAATAATTCATAATAAATAGTCCTTTTATCAGAAAAATTAGAACCTCATGTCCTTTTCATAGGAAATTCCATTCTCTACAACTTTACAGAATAAAATTTTTCCAAATTCCAAACAGAAATTGATCGAAATCTACAAACGGACGATTTTACAAGCTATAATCAAATTTCAGTCAAGAAATGGGGTCCACCAACATGAAAAACATGTTTCAAATATTTATTGCAACAAAAATATTCTTCCTCCTCATATACTCATATATCTCACATTCATTGTAAAAATATTACCATTATTATATTATTAAAATATAATAATATATTTAAATGAATTATTTATCAGAAAAGATAAAATATCAATTTTTCAACAATTGTCACTTTAAAATTTTCTCCATCTATATCCACATAAAATGAATATTTTTCTTATCATATAAAACAATAATTAATTATTCACAAATAATATTACAGAATCACAATAACGACAACCAGCCCGTTCCCAGGAAAGAGGGGGCTTTCCAATAAGGATTTCTACTTACTGGCGCGCAATTAGATGACCAAACCTCTCCTTAGACAGAATTTTTTAGACATTGCCAATAATATCATCTAATAATATTATTCAAATAATATGAATTATTGCTCCGATAATGAAAAATACTGTGTAGTGACAATTATTGAAACAACAGTAATATAAAATACCAACGTAGCAATTATTGAATCAATAAAATAAAATATTAAACAGTAATTACTGTAACAATTATTGAGTAGTGCTTTCTTATGTAAGAATCAATAATTGGTGCAATACCGTGTGCTACTGTACAACAACGCCTATTACTGTGTTTTAACCACCGGATATTCTAACAGTATTAACGGTAACAACTACGCCGTTATTTATAAACAACTTATACTTGTCGTTTTCTTCATCCAATCGCTTTCCGTTATGGGGCCCACACAAGGCTGCGTCGTTGTACGAATATTCCACGACCAAACGAATATTTTCCGACAACAATGAATATTTTATAACCACTTGCTTACTTGAAATATTTGCGCATTTCACCCATAACTAACCACATTAATCAAATCAACCCTTACTATTTTAACATAATAAATAGAGGAAATTAAATTTTATTTATAATAAGTTGGGGTCTTACAGTAACTTATAAAAAAATTAATTTAATTTAAATAACACGTATTTTTAGATAAGTGATACAAATATTAAAAAAAATAAATTATTAATGGAGTTAGTCTAATTAGAGTGATTGAGTATGTTGATAATTTAGTTTTTAGTGTTTAATAACAAAAATTATTATTTAAATTATTAATTTCATATTATAATTTTTATATTTTAAATTTTCTTGAGTGTATGTTAAAAATTGGGATGTTAATGATTTTGATTATATTTTTTTAGTATAAAGTTGACATTATTTTTGTGCAATGATGAATAAAAGAAAATATAATAATATTTATTACTACCTTATCTTGTAAAAAGATATTTCTTTTATTTTTTTATTTTTTTTTTGAGTAACAACATTTGTCATTTTTACTGTAAATAATTATGCTTAAATGTGACTTATGTTTAGTTTAATATATGAGAAAAATAATTAATATAATTTTTAATACTTTTTTATATGAATAATAAAGTTGGTTCTGTAATAATAAGTTTGTTTTATGTAAGTTTTAATATTTAGAAAAAATAATTATAATTTTATTGCATTAATTTTTAATTTTTATGGGTATTAAAATTTTATTTTTTAATTAAAAAAATATTTGAATATATATCACGTAAATTTTAATACTTGAGAAATTTAATTAGCAAAAATTGTATGACTTTATTTTCCTGATAAAATGAATATTTATTATTTTTTGACATTTATGTTATTTATTGCACAAGTTCATAATTTAATTAATTAGATCAAGTTAAGTACAAATTATAATATACAAATTTATATTTAGTGGATAAAATAAACATTATAACTTGAAGGGTGTATGAGTTATATTAAAAACATTTTTAGTTTTTAGTTGAAAAATTAGAATGATGATGAGTGTTATTATGATTATCTATAGATGGTGTAGGTGTATTTTATTCTTTTTAAATTTTACTCTATCCATTCTAAAAACTATAAAAATCTCATTCCAAAAGATATATTTTAGGTTTTCGAGTAAACAAATTAATTTTTCTTTAATTTACAATTTAGTAAATTATAAATTTAGCGAATTAAGTGTTGTGAGTGTTGTGATGTCTTTGAATACTACGGAGTTTAGTATCCCAAATATAATATTTGAATTGGAGAAATATATATATATATATATATATATATATATATATATATATATATATATATATATAATATTCTAGGGCTGACATTTTTCTTTTCTTTTCTTTTCTTTTTTATTACTCCATTAAACAGCGACTGGAAATCAATCATAATCATATAAAGTTGACCCCACGGATGATGATACTACTATAATAAAGAAACATTTTTGTCATGTTTCTCATTTTAACGTCTACGTATGATCTACTACAGCTAGGCTAGACTAGACTAGACTAGACTAGATGTGGAATGTGGGGTGGCCATTCAATTCCGTTTTTTTGATTTGTTGGTTAATTGAATCAATCGGTTCGGTATCAGAATAAATTAGTTTGTATGTTGATAACATATCGGACTGAACCGATTTTAATTACTTCAGCTATTGTGGCGTTTGGTTCTCTGTATTTGACTTTCCTTTGCGTCCCTCCGCCTCCGGCTCCGGCTCCAGCTCCAGCTCCAGCTCCAGCTCCAGTTCCAGTTTCTTTCTAAGTTATATTACTCTTACAATCATTCTCAATCTTCTGATTCCGATTTGATAACCAGGACCGATAATATTCTTATTCCAATTGACCGGATGGAATGGAGGATTCTTCTATCATCAATATCATTCCCTTGTTTTATCTTGTTATATTTCTGTTTCTCTTTACTTTTTGGTCGGTCGGTCGGTCAATTATTGAGATTGAGGAGTTTACTACTTTTTCCCATATACTTGTATTACTTGTTAAATTTTGTGTGATCATATAGAAGACTAGTTGTGTGTACCCGTACATCTGGCACTATATGGACGGTGGAATTTATTTTAAATTTTGGACGGCTCAAATGATTTATTAGGATGAGTGAAAAATTCAAAATTAGTTGTATTTTGTTAGATAGATATGTTTGAATTATGGGCTTGATTGTAGATGATGAATGTGGATTGGTTGATACTTGACTCTATCTTTATAATCTCAAGTTTAAATTTAAATTTAAAAACAAATAAGACACTTCAAATTAATAATAAATATAATTTTAAAAAACAAATATAATCAACTCTAAAGAGTAATATGCTTGAGAGTAGGGCTGAGCAAGTAACCAAATTGGAATCGAAATCGCACCAAAAATCGCACGAACCGCACCAATTAAAATCGCACCAACGGTTCCGGTGTATGTGGCGGTTTTAAGTGGGTTGAATAACCAAATTTACGGTTCCGGTTGAGTTACTAGCCAAAATCGCACGCATAAAACCGAAACCGCACTATGTGTGTGTATGTATGTATTATCTTTAGTAAATTCTAAAGTTACTTTTCATTTGAACACGCTCAGAGAAAACCCCAGTCTTGCATTGTCATTTTTTCACTAATTGAAATAAAATGTTAAAGGTTATAGAGTTAAAAATTAAGCAATTGGATTTTGAAATTTCAAATTTGTTTGATGCGTTATTGGAGGGGTTTATAGCTGAGGGGCTCGAGCACCTGATGCTTTGGTCAATGTCAATGCTATAATAGTGCAATACCCCAACTTTTATAAATAAAGATAAATTTTCTATAAATATCATTTTTGAATATTATGGAGTGAAAATGATATAATGTTATAGTTGTGGGTAATATTTATAAATTTTGCAAAGTACGCAAGTTGCTATATAATATTCGATTGGTCGGGAAATATTCGTTTTAATAGGGAATATTCGTACGACGACACAATCATTGGTGGACCCACAACAGAATTATCGTCGGATTGAGAAAACGGCAAAAATACTTTATGAAAATAACGGCGGAAGTACTCGGTAATACTTTAATACTGTTGAACTACTCGGTAGTAAAAGTACAGTAATACGCATGGTTGCATAGTAGCACACGGTATTGATTATTGATGCTTACGTGATAAGTCACTCAGTTTTATTTTATTGGTATTATTAATGTAATAAAACAGAAAAGCTTTTTATATAAAACAGAATACTTTTATAAAGTTATTCGTTTTATTAGGCTAATAGTAAAATCTTTTTATATAAAACAGAATACTTTTATAAAGTTATCTGTTTTATTAGACAATAATTAGAATATATTATATTTTATTATGCATAGTATTTGCATAGTGCATGCATAATATTTGCATAATAAAATCTTTTATAAAGTTATTCGTTTTATTAGATTATAAATAGAATATATAATATTTTATTTAAAAGATTTTGCTTTAAATATGAACCGTCAGATTAAAGTAAATCAATCTGTACCGTTCATGAATTAGTTACTATGTAGTCCATTCTTATATAAATAGAAGCTCATTCCTTCATTATTTCTTACGAATTCACTGAAACTCCAGAGAGAGAAGTTATAGAGAGAAAGAAGAAAAGTATTCTGCTACTGCACTAGTCATATATCCAGTATTCTTCTTCTTAAGGTAAGGGGTATTATTTCTTTTGTATTCATGAAGAGAACTTTTTGTTATTCCATTCTTTATTATTCAGTTGGAACATCCTGTCTGTGCGTTTACGCCGGACCTGGTTCCATTATTTATTATTCTGTCAGAATATTCTGTCTGTGCATTTAATCCGGACCTGATTTCATTATTTATTATTCTGTCGGAATATCCTGTCTTTGCGTTTACGCCGGACCTGGTTCTATTATTTATTATTCTGTCGGAATATCCTGTCAGTGCGTTTACACATGACCTGGTTCCGTTATTTATTATTCTGTTGGAATAACCTGTCTGTGCGGTCCATCGCATGCCTGGTGATTTCTTTTATTATTCCATTCTTTATTATACTTAGTTGGTTAAAGTTTTGACTTTTATACTCCATGAAATTAGTGAAATATTCTTGATATTTGCGCTTCATCCAGTATATATTTATGAAAATATTCTTCTGAGCATTCTTGAATTTTACTGCACAAATCAGTATCATGTTGAAAATTTGGACGTTATTGGTTCTTGGATTAATTAATTCTTGAATTTGTTTTATTGAATTCTTATATCATTGTCATCATCCTCATGTTTATATTTTGTTGAAAGTCATCTATTGCATGTAGTGCATAGATGGACTTGGTATGATTATAACTAGGGATTATTTGGTGTAATCATGACCGTAATGTTATAAATGATGTGGTGAAAGTCTTCATTGGCCCGTTGTAAGACCCCAACTTTTATAAATAAAGATGAATTTTCTATAAATATCATTTTTGAATATTATAGAGTTAATTTGATATAATGTTATAGTTGTGGGTAATATTTATAAATTTTGTAAAGTACGCAAGTTGTTATATAATATTCGGTTGGTCGGGGAATATTCGTTTTAACAGGCAATATTCGTACAACGGCACAATCATTGGTGGACCCCATAATGGAATTATTGTCGGATTGAAAAAACGATAAAAATATTTTATTAAAAATAACAGCGGAAGTTTTACCATTGTTACTATTGAACTACTCGGTAGTAAAAGTACAGTAATACGTGTGGTTGCATGGTAACACACGATATTGATTATTAATGCTTATGTGAGAAGTCACTCAGTTTGATTCAATTACTGTCAGTTAATAATATGAATTATTTAGCGATAATGACGTTTTATTTTATTCGTATTATTAACGTAATAAAACAGAAATATCTTTTTATATAAAACAGAATACATTATTAAAGTTATTCTATAAATAGAATATATTATATTTTATTTAAAAGATTTTTCTTTAAATATGGACCGTCAGATTAAAGTAATCAATCTGGACCGTTCATGGATTAGTTACTATACATTCTATTTTTCTATAAATAGCAGCTCATTCCTTCATTATTTCTTACGAATTCACTGGACTCTAGAGAGAGAAACTATAGAGAGAGAGAAGAAGAGTATTCTGCTACTTAACTACTTCCTTATTCAGCTCTTCTTTAAAACGGTAAGGGGTGTTATTCTTTCTTATTCATGAAGAGAACTGTTGTTATTCCATTTCTTATTATTCTGTTGGAATAAACTGTATACGCGGTCTACCCTATTCTTGGTGACATTCTTCTATTATTCTGTTGGAACATCATGTCTGTGTGTTTTACACCGGAATTAGTTTCGTTTTTATTATTATTCTGTTGGAACATCCTGTCTGTGTGTTTTACACCGGACCTGGTTCCGTTTTTATTATTATTCTGTTGGAACATCCTTTCTGTGTGTTTTACACCGAACCTGGTTCCGTTTTTATTATTATTCTGTTGGAACATCCTGTCTGTGTGTTTTACACTAGACCTGGTTCCGTCTTTATTATTATTCTGTTGGAACATCCTGTCTGTGTGTTTTACACTGGACCTGGTTCTGTCTTTATTATTATTCTGTTGGAACATCCTGTCTGTGTGTTTTACACTGGACCTAGTTCCGTCTTTATTATTATTCTGTTGGAATATCCTGTCTGTGCGTTTTACGCCGGACCTGGTTCTATTATTTATTATTCTGTTGAAATAACCTGTCTGTGCGGTTTATCGCATGCATGGTGATTTCTTTTGTTATTCCAATTTTTATTATACTCAGTTGGTTAAGTTTTAACTTCTATACTCCATGAAATTTGTGGAATATCCTTGATAATTGCGTTTCATCCAGTATCTTTTCATGAAAATATTCTTCTAAGCATTCTTGAATTTTACTCTACAAAACAGTATCATGTTGACAATTTGGACGTTGTTTATTCTTGGATAAATTAATTCTTGAACTTGTTTTATTGAATTCTTATATTATTGTCATCATCCTCATGTTTATAAAATGTTGAAAGTCATCTGTGGCCTGTAGTGCATAGATGGACTTGGTATGATTATGACCAGGGATTATTCGGTATAATCATGACCGTAATGTTACAAATGATGTGGTAAAAGTCCTCATTGGCCCGTAGTGCGTTGATGGACAGTTGTTGGCATGATCATGACCATTAATGAATACACGAATATCCTTGGCCGTAGTGCAGGGTGATTCGATGATGTGGATTATTTTATTAAGCTGAGTCCCAGCGATCACAATGTTGAAAAACCTTTTAAATCATAAAAGATAGTATAGTTTATTTTATACTTGACTCTTTTAATGGATTGCTTGTTCCGCTGCAGTTAAACTTGATGTATATTATATTTTATCAGTTTAACATTGTTGAAGGCTAATGATAATTTATTCTGCATTATCTTAGTCATAATATTTCTTACTGGGCTAGTTGAGCTTACCCTTTCTTTCACTGTTCTCTTCAGGAAATGAGAACGTAGCTGGGGCAAGTCGGGGAACGGAGTGATGGTCCGAATGATAGTATTAGTTAGTAGTCCTCATTATTCTATGTAATAGTGTGTTAATAAATGTAATGAGGACTCCTTTTGAGTATGAATACTCTCTAGAAGATAATATTTGTATTCAAACTCACAATTTATGTTTTGTCGTATTGTACACGACAGTTGTATTAATAAGTTGTATTTGAATTCTGTACCATGTATCTGACGACCCAAGATGGGTGATGTATACCTAATTTTGGGGGCGTCACAGTTGGTATCAGAGCTTAGGGATATGATCCCTGGCTAAGATGTGAGAATAGAACTAGGAGGGGAGATACGGGGAATTCCTTCACTAGTATGACCTACCTAAGTTTATTTGCATGGTATTTAATTGGTCGGTCATAATATAAGGATAATATATGACATATCAATTAACTTTTATTTTGTGGCAGTATCTGAAAATGCCATCTGAGAATGTTGAGAATAGCAATGGAGCACAGGCGACTGTTGATTCACCACATATCAATAATCAGGATAATGTGCATCAGGAAGGTGACAATCCTCATGCAAACAACAACACTGACCAGATGATGAATGATAGAATGTTCAGAAACTTTATGCAGTTCATGCAACAGCAGGCGAGAGCGGCTCCTGTCCAAAATATAGGTGGAAACACTGAAAACTCTCGGACGGTCACCACTAAACAGTTCAAGGAGCTGGGACCACCAGAGTTTAAGGGAGAGCCAAAACCACTTATAGCGGAAACATGGATAAAGCAGATTACCAAGATATTTGATGTCTTGGGATGCTCCGAGGAGCAAAAGGTTCCCTTTGCCGCCTTTATGTTGCGAGGAGAGGCAGATTACTGGTGGGAATCGATTAAGCGTACTCAACCTACCGCACTGAAGATGTCTTGGGAGAAGTTCCAAGAGCTGTTCAATGACAAATACTTTCCCGAAAGTGTTCGTCACATGAAGGAGGTGGAGTTCATCAAATTGGGGAAGAATAATATTACTGTGTCGCAGTATGAGGCTAAATTTGCTGAGTTGTCCCGGTTTGCGTCCCACTTGGTGGATAATGAAGAGCGAATGACGCGAATATTTTTGCGAAGTTTGAAACCTGAGATACGTCAACATCTTATTTCTCATAAATTGTGTTTGTATTCAGATGTTGTGAATAGGGCTCAGTTAGTGGAGCGCGATAACGAGTCAACGCAACCAAAAGAGAGCAGTCGACAAAATGATAATACCAGTGAGAGCAGTCATCGAAGCGGTGACAACAAGCGTGGAGGGAATCAACAGGCCAGAAATAGTAACCACTTCGGCGGTAATCAGGGTCAAAACAATAATAATGGTCATTTCAAGAAGAGGAGATTTAATAATGATGGAAAGACGTCAGCACCAGCACCCGTTGTTAAGGAAGGAGAACGACCACCTATCATATGTTTCAAATGCGGAGGGGAGGGGCACATCAGTCCAAACTGCGCGATGCCGTCTAAAGCATGTTATAATTGTGGAAGAGAAGGTCATTTAGCTCGATTTTGTCGTTTATCAAAAATAAGTTCAGCCAAGATGGAGACACCAAAGGCCGTCCCAGAAAAGTCAAAACCGGTAGTGCAAGGGAGAGCGTTTGTTGTGACCTCCCAGAAAGCAAGGAACCCGAATGAGGTCATCACGGGTAAGCTTATCATAAACTCTAACGAAGTCTATACTTTATTTGATACTGGTTCTATCCATTCTTTTATTTCTCCTACTTGCGCTCATCGATTAAATTTGATTTCAGAGAAATTAGACTTTGATTTATCTGTTGAAACTCCATTGGGAGAAACCTTCATTACATCCACGGTTTATAAGTCTTGTTTGGTTCAAGTTGGTACCCACACATTACCTGTCGATCTTATTTCATTAAAAATACTTGCATTTGACGTGATTCTAGGGATTGATTGGTTAACTACTCATCATGCAAAAATTAATTATTTTCGTAAGGTTGTTAGCTTTCATATTCCTAATCGACCTATTATGCGAATTCAAGCAACCAAACCATTAAAATCAATCGCTGTCATCTCAAGCCATAAATCTATTCGTTTATTAAAAAATGGATGTCAAGCTTTCTTAGCTCATGTCACGGATCTAAACAAAAATACGTCAGTTTTGAATGATATTTCTATTGTTAATAAATTCCCTGACGTATTCCCTGAAGAACTTCCTGGTCTACCCCTAGAGCGTGAAATTGAATTTTGTATCGACCTTGAACCCGGTACAAAACCCATTTTCAAAGCCCCATATCGAATGGCTCCTATTGAACTTCAGGAGTTAAAGATTTAACTGCAGGAATTGTTAGACATTGGCTTTATTCGTCCTAGTACTTCTCCTTGGGGTGCTCCTGTGCTATTCGTGAAGAAGAAAGATGGAAGTATGTGACTTTGTATTGATTATCGGGAGTTGAATCATGTCACCATCAAAAACAGGTACCCATTGCCACGTATTGATGACCTGTTTGACCAGTTGCAAGAAGCACAATTCTTTTCAAAGATCGATCTTCGTTCTAGATATCATCAGCTGAAGGTTAGAACTGAGGATATTCCAAAGACGGCTTTTAGAACTCGGTACGGGCATTATGATTTCTTAGTCATGTCCTTTGGATTGACTAATGCTCCTGCTGCTTTCATGGATACGATGAACCGGGTATTCAAGGAATATTTGGATCACTTTGTGGTCGTCTTTATTGATGACATCCTTATTAATTCCAAAAGTCGTGAAGATCATGAGCAACACTTGAGGCTGGTACTCCAAAAGCTTCGTGAATACAAGCTTTATGCCAAGTTGAAGAAATGCGAGTTCTGGTTGGAGAAAGTAGCATTCCTTGGGCACGTAGTATCAAGTCGTGGAATATCGGTTGACCCGGCAAAGATTGAAGCTATTCAAAGCTAGGAGCAACCTAAATCAGTGACCGAAGTACGTAGCTTTCTTGGTTTGGCTGGTTATTATCGGAGATTCGTGGAAGGATTTTCTCGAATCGCTACTCCATTAACTCAGCTGACTCAGAAAGATACAAAGTTCGGTTGGAGCGAAAAATGTGAGCAGATTTTTCAAGAACTCAAGATGAGACTCATTTCAGCACCTGTTCTAACAATACCATCTGGCTCGGAGGGATTTGTCATCTACAGTGATGCTTCGAGCAAAGGGTTGGGATACGTTCTCATGCAACATGAAAAAGTCATAGCCTATGCATCAAGACAACTCAAGGAATATGAGAGGAATTATCCTACTCATGATCTAGAGTTGGCAGCTGTTGTCTTTGCACTTAAAATTTGGAGGCATTACTTGTATGGGGAGAAGGTGGAGATCTTTACGGATCATAAAAGCCTCAAATATTTCTTCACTCAAAAGGAACTCAACATGCGACAACGACGTTGGCTTGAACTGTTAAAAGATTATGATCGTACCATTCAATACCATCCTGGAAAAGCGAACATGGTAGCTGACGCATTGAGTAGAAGATCATATGCAAGTACGAGTGCGATATTGTCAACACAAAGGCCCATTTTGTGTGATTTGCAAAGGATAGAGATAGAGTTAAAGACTCCAGGGACCCATGTGATGATGGCGAATATACGAGTAGAACCGACTTTAATCGATAAAGTTAAAGCTGCTCAAACTACAGACCTGGAGCTGATGCGTATGAGGAAGAAAGTCCAAGAAGGTGCTATGCCGGAAGCAAGAATCGATGAAGAAGGAATAGTTCGAGTCAACTCCAGACTTTGTGTTCCTAACAACCCTGATTTAAAGTATGAAATCATGATGGAGGCGCACAGCACACCGTTTGCAATCTATCCTGGAAGTACCAAAATGTATCATGATCTTCGTCATACATTTTGGTGGAGCAATATGAAGAGAGAGATAGCGCTGTTTATCTCAAGGTGTTTAACTTGTCAACGAGTCAAAGCGGAGCATCAAGTACCAAAAGGTCCATTGCAACCACTTGAAATTCCAGAATAGAAGTGGGAGCACATTACCATAGATTTCGTTATCGGTCTTCCTAAGGTTTCTCAAGGTATAAATGCGATTTGGGTCATTATTGATAGATTGACCAAGTCTGCTCATTTCTTACCGATACGAGAAACTTATACACTTGAACGTCTTGCTCGTATGTACATAAACGAGATTGTAAGACTGCATGGTATGCCAGTATCCATAGTTTCTGATCGAGACCCAAGATTCACTTCACGATTTTGGGTTAGTTTACAAAAAGCTATGGGCACAGATTTACGATTTAGTTCGGCATATCATCCTCAGACGGACGGACAATCAGAGATGACTATTCAAACTCTAGAAGATTTGTTAAGACTCTGTGTCTTTGACTTCAAGGGAAGTTGGGACAAGTTCTTACCATTGGTGGAGTTTTCCTACAACAACAGTTATCAAACAAGTATTGGCATGGCTCCATTCGAAGCATTGTATGGAAGAAAATATCGTTCTCCAGTATGCTGGGATGAGGTGGGTGAAGCAACGTTGTTGGGACCAGAGTTGGTACGTATGACTACAGAAAAGATTCAAACGATCCGATAACATATAAAAACCTCACAAGATCGACAAAAGAGTTATGCTGATCTTCATCGAAAGGACGTGGAATTTGATGTAGGAGATCATGTGTTCTTACGTGTTGCTCCATGGAAAGGAGTTACGAGATTTGAAAAGAGAGGAAAGCTCAATCCTCGATTCATCGGTCCATTTTTAATCCTCGATCGAGTAAGAACTGTGGCTTATAGACTCGCTTTACCGCCAAGTATGTCTCGTGTTCATAACGTTTTTCACATATCCATGTTACGCAAATATGTGGAAGACCCGAACCACATTATTGAGTTAGAACCGGACGAAATAGCGGAGGATTTGACGTATGAAGAAGTTCCTGTTCAAATCTTGGATAAGAAAGAACATATTCTACGCTCCAAGGTTATACCTCAGGTCAAAGTTTTGTGGAGAAACCACGATGTTGAGGAAATGACTTGGGAGTTAGAATCTGAAATGAAATCAAGGTATCCTTACCTCTTCGACATACCAGGTACGTACCCTAATTTCGAGGGAGAAATTTCATAAGAAGGGGAGGTTGTAAGACCCCAACTTTTATAAATAAAGATGAATTTTCTATAAATATCATTTTTGAATATTATGGAGTTAATTTGATATAATATTATAGTTGTGGGTAATATTTATAAATTTTGTAAAGTACGCAAGTTGTTATATAATATTCGATTGGTCGGGGAATATTCGTACAACGGCACAATCATTGGTGGACCCCACAATAGAATTATTGTCGAATTGAGAAAATGACAAAAATATTTTTTTAAAAATAACGGCGGAAGTTTTACCATTGTTACTGTTGAACTACTCGGTAGTAAAAGTACAGTAATACGTGTGGTTGCATAGTAACACGTGGTATTGATTATTAATAATTATGTGAGAAGTCACTCGGTTTGATTCAATTATTGTCAGTTAATAATATGAATTATTTAGCGATAATGACGTTTTGTTTTATTCGTATTATTAACGTAATAAAACAGAAACATCTTTTTATATAAAACAGAATACTTTATTAAAGTTATTCTATAAATAGAATATATTATATTTTATTTAAAAGATTTTTCTTTAAATATGGACCGTCAGATTAAAGTAATCAATCTGGACCGTTCATGGATTAGTTACTATGCATTCTATTTTTTTTATAAATAGCAACTCATTCCTTCATTATTTCTTACGAATTCACTGAACTCTAGAGAGAGAAACTATAGAGAGAGAGAAGAAGAGTATTTTGCTACTTAACTACTTCCTTATTCAGCTCTTCTTTAAAATGGTAAGGGGTGTTATTCTTTCTTATTCATGAAGAAAACTGTTGTTATTCCATTTCTTATTATTCTGTTGGAATAAATTGTATACGCGGTCTACCCTATACTTGGTGACATTCTTCTATTATTCTGTTGGAACATCCTGTCTGTGTGTTTTACACCGGACCTGGTTCCGTTTTTATTATTATTCTGTTGGAACATCCTGTCTGTGTGTTTTACACCGGACCTGGTTCTGTTTTTATTATTATTCTGTTGGAACATCATGTCTGTGTGTTTTACACCGAACCTGGTTCCGTTTTTATTATTATTCTGTTGGAACATCCTGTCTGTGTGTTTTACACTAGACCTAGTTCCGTCTTTATTATTATTCTGTTGGAACATCCTGTCTGTGTGTTTTACACTGGACCTGGTTCCGTTTTTATTATTATTTTGTTGGAACATCCTGTCTGTGTGTTTTACACTGGACCTGGTTCCGTCTTTATTATTATTCTGTTGGAATATCCTGTCTGTGCGTTTTACGCCGGACCTGGTTCCATTATTTATTATTCTGTTGGAATAACCTGTCTGTGCGGTTTATCGCATGCATGATGATTTCTTTTGTTATTCCATTCTTTATTATACTCAGTTGGTTAAGTTTTAACTTCTATACTCCATGAAATTTGTGGAATATCCTTGATAATTGCGTTTCATCCAGTATCTTTTTATGAAAATATTCTTCTAAGCATTCTTGAATTTTACTCCACAAAGCAGTATCATGTTGACAATTTGGACGTTGTTAATTCTTGGATAAATTAATTCTTGAACTTGTTTTATTGAATTCTTATATTATTGTCATCATCCTCATGTTAATAAAATGTTGAAAGTCATATGTGGCCTGTAGTGCATATATGGACTTGGTATGATTATGACCAGGGATTATTCGGTATAATCATGACCGTAATGTTACAAATGATGTGGTAAAAGTCCTCATTGGCCCGTAGTGCGTTGATGGACAGTTGTTGGCATGATCATGACCATTAATGAATACACAAATATCATTGGCCGTAGTGCAGGGGTGATTCGATGATGTGAATTATTTTATTAAGCTGAGTCCCAGCGATCACAATGTTGAAAAACTTTTTAAATCATAAAAGATAGTAGAGTTTATTTTTTACTTGACTCTTTTAATGAATTGCTTGTTCTGCTGCAGTTAAACTTGATGTCTATTATATTTTATCAGTTTAACATTGTTGAAGGCTAATGATAATTTATTCTGCATTATCTTAGTCATAATATTTCTTACTGGGCTAGTTGAGCTCACCCTTTCTTTCACTGTTCTCTTCAGGAAATGAGAAATTAGCTGGGGCAAGTCGGGGAACGGAGTGATGGTCCGAATGATAGTATTAGTTAGTAGTCCTCACTATTCTATGTAATAGTGTGTTAATAAATGTAATGAGGACTCCTTTTGAGTATGAATATTCTCTAGAAGACAATATTTGTATTCAAACTCACAGTTTATGTTTTGTCGTATTGTACACGACAGTTGTATTATTAAGTTGTATTTGTATTCTGTACCATGTATCTGACGACCCAAGATGGGTGATGTATACCTAATTTTGGGGGCGTCACACCCGTAGTGCATTGATGGACAGTTGTTGGCATGATCATGACCATTGATGAATACACGAATATCCTTGGCTGTGATGCATGTATAATTTATGGTTGTGATACTAATGAATATTCTTGGTCGTAGTGCAGGGATGATGTGGATTATTTATTAAGCTGAGTCTCAGCGATAAAAGTGATGAAAAACCTTTTAAATCATAAAATATAGTAGATTTTATTCTCTACTTTACTCTTTTAGTGGATTGCTTGTTCTGCTGCAGTTAAACTTGATGTTGTTATATTTTATCAGTTTAACACTGTTGAAAGCTAACGATAATTTATTCTGCATTATCTTAGTCATTATATGTGACAACCCCAAAATAGGTCCATTCCATCCAACCTATTCTGAGTCGCCAAATACATGGTACAGAAAACAACTACAACTTTATTACAACAATTGTCGTGCAAAATACAACAACACATATGCTGTGAGTTTGGATACAAATATATACCAAATGTGACTCATGTCCCAACCGTGGACAGCACCTCACAATGACACCTTTACATAAAGGTATAGTCAAAAACTGTTTTAAAAATTAGAATCTTTGGGAAGTGCTCAAGGAAACATTGGTACATGGGAGGCCATGCTTCTAGGTTATGATAGATATCATATGTCCACAGAATTATTCTTGGTTGACCTAATGGACCCCAAAGAAAAATAAGAAGATTACTATCATATTCTTTCCAATGGTGAGTCTTCCTTTGACATATCATTATCTCCACTGTCTTTAATCGTGAATTATACTTCAAACAAACACCAAGATTATATAGATAGTGCTCGTAAATATACTCAGCAAGTAGATGTGCAAAATCGTGTCTTATGATGACACGACATTGTATGTCATTAGACTTCTTGTAAGATAGTGGCAAAACACCCTTCCAACATTGGGTTCACTTCACCCTAGATGATTCACCAAATATAACTATTAAATGATGACCACTGTTCTATTCCTCTGTTACCCCCGCTCGACCCAGCTACACTCTTATTACCTAAAAGGAATTGTGAAACAGAAGGATGAGCACAACTAGCCCAGTAAAGAATATCATGATTAAAGATAAATAAATTATTAATAGCCTTCCACAGTAATAAATCAGAGATTTAGAACATATGGTAGATGATAAAAAATTTCAACCATAATTGCAGCGAAACGAGCAATCCATTAAAAGAGTCAAATAAACCATAAAGTCTATTATCTTCTCCATGTTAAAAATCCACCAACAATAATTTATTCCTGTAACATCAATCAACAGTTCTGGTCCACAATCATATGAATAACTCATAATCATAATTGTGATTCTAAATTCCTCTTCGCACCCAGGACGAAGATAATTTTTATCACATGTCTTTACCTGAAACATCAAAGATCATGGTTATACCAAATCACAGTTCCTGTTCATAATCATACTAACAATTTCATCTTTGCACTACGGCCAAAGATATTCATCAACAGACCATCTTTCCACTACAAGCCAAAAATATTCAACAACAGGTCATCTTTGCACTACAGGCCAAAGATATTCAACAACAGGTCATCTTTGGTTACGGGCCAAAGATATTCATCAACAATTCATCTTTACACTACAGGCCAAAGATATTCCTCAACAGTTCATATTTGCACTACAGG
This sequence comes from Panax notoginseng, assembly GCA_016801055.1. Lineage (NCBI taxonomy): Eukaryota > Viridiplantae > Streptophyta > Magnoliopsida > Apiales > Araliaceae > Panax > Panax notoginseng. The sequence continues at coordinate 290,193,779 of CM029012.1, read as the reverse complement.
CCAAATATATTAATATCTCAAAGAAATATATAATCATTTCAGAATTTATATAAACAATAATTATAACCATGTTGATCATTTCACCTTTGCACTTAAGCTAAAGATATTCAATTATAAATTCAATGGTCATGATCATATCAGTCAACAATTCAACTTTGCACTACTGGCCAAAGGGAACCTATAGTCATGATCATACCAAAAATCTGCCCATCTTTACACTCAAGTCAAATAGAAATATAATCATTAGAGTTATAAAAATGTTATATATAATAGTAAAATCAATATAATCAAAACATCTAAATTTAATCTCATGAGTAATATTCATAAATCAGCTATAATTTGGTTAGAAAAAGAAACCAATTTTGTCATAAATAGTAATTTATGAATAGTAATCCATGAATAGTAACTTCGTAAATAGTAACTCATGAATAGTAACTCGTGAATAATAATCCATGAATAGTAACTTCGCGAATAGTAACTCATGAATAGTAACTCGTAAATAGTAATTCATGAATATTAAACCCGACATAAAAAGGTAGAAATTTCACAATAAAATTTATACCAATATTTCGATATAATGATATTGAAATAACATTTCTTAAACTTATAAATAATTTATTTTAATTGTTTACACTTTACTAAATAATGCATTTAATCATCTTAAAATTTTAAACTCATAAGATTTTATCACCAATAACCAAAACCCTCATTAAAAATCTGCATATACCTCATATAGGATTCTCAAGCCATAAAATCCTATTTTCTAATTTTCTTACTTCACATAACACATTTAATTCATTTACTCATAACTAGTCTATTTTTATGAAAAATACCAAATCAGTATAAACAAATTTTCTTTTCTAGGATTTAGTATAATATAGTCTCATATTAAACATATATTTTTCTCAGAATTTTTAAAAATCATTTACTATTTTTCATATGGCCAAAACAGCCAAATATTTAGATATTTATCAAAAATTGTACTTTTATCCAAAAATTCTGAAATTTACAGAGTATACTTCTATCATATACATGTACTCTCAATAAAAATTTTACTAATTTTGGAGTTAACCACAAGGAGTTATAAGCGGTTACTTTTAAAATAGTTTTTTCTCATAAAATTCACAACTCTTAATCTATACATCTAAAAATCGCCATTTTTGAACACAATCTAGAAAACTCATCAAATTATCATTTCAAATTTTTTCAAAATTTTTGAAGGTTAGAAAAATTACGAAACTGAAAAACATAACAACCCTTAAATTTTCTTACTTCAAAAGAGCAGCACTTCTGACTGGATATAGGATATGACGCTGAAGGAAACTTGCACTGATGAATAGCAACTCACCAAGTATCTAAATACTCACAAAATACACTCGATAATCTAGAGAGAAAAAGAGAGAAAACTTATGAATTCTGGTGTTATTTTTAATTCTAACTTTGCCCTCTATTTATAGGAAAATGTTAGCACGCCGAAGCAGACTTGACCTGTTACCTGATGGCTTTACCTGCTACTATTCTACCCACCAAAAATCAGCCATCTTTCCCAACAACCAAAAGTGGAGCCCGTCCATTTCTAGAATTTTTTATCAAAATCATTTATAAACTTAATTTCCGAATCAGTCACCTCTTAAAATTCATAATAAATCATTCGTTCATTTTTAACGGTTCAAAATTTGTGAACATATACTCAACTTATATATGTATAACATATCCAAAAATCACAACGATCCAACGGTCAGATTAAAAATTATAACTCACACAATAAAGCTGTAAAAACACTGATTTGATCTTATAATACCTCTAATCTGACAAAATACTGATAAAATACCTCAACATTAATTCATTCATTTATAACCACATAAATAAAGAAATCTTTTATATCCACATAAAATAAATATTTCCTTATCATATAAATCAATAATTAATTATTCGTAAATAATATTACAGAATCACAATTATGACAACCAGGCAGTTCTCAGGAAAGAGGGGGCTTTTCAATAAGGATTTCTCCTTACTGGCGCGCAATTAGATGACCAAACCTATCCTTGACAGAACTTTCTAGACATTGCCAATAATGCTATCTAATAATATTATTCAAATAATATGAATTATTGATCTGATAATGGAGATACTGTGCAGTAATAATTATTGAAACAACAATAATATAAAATATCAACGCAGTAATTATTGAATCAATAAAATAAAATATTGAACAGTAATTACTGTGATAATTATTCAGTGGTGCCTTCTTATGTAAGAATCAATAATTTTAAAAATACTGTGTAATACCGTGTGCTACTGTGCAATAACGCATATTACTGTATTTTAACCACCGGGTAATCCAACAGTGTTAACGGTAACAACTACGCCGTTAATTATAAAAACTCAATTTTTGTCGTTATCTTCATCCGACCGTTTTTCGTTATGGGGCCCACAAATAGCTGCGCCGTCGTACGAATATTTTTCGAAAGAAAGAATATTTCACGACCAACGAATATTCCCCGACAATAATGATTATTTTATAACCACTTGTTTATTTTGAAAAAAAATTCATATATCACCTTTAACTTTAACTTTTTATCAATATAACCATTTATTGAATTGTAATTATAAGAAAAATTGAATACTTTTATTTCATAAAATTTGGGGTTTTACATAATATTTCTTACTGGGCTAGTTGAGCTCACCATTTTGCTTTCATTGTTCTCTTCAGGAAATGAGAACGTAGCGAAGACTAGTCGGAGAACGGAGTGACGATTCAGAGGATAGCATTAGTAGTCTTCACTATTCTATGAAATAGTGTAAAAATAAATGTATTGAGAACTTATTTTGAGTTTGAATCCTGTTTAGAAGAAAGTGTTGTATTTAAACTCACAGCTTATGTTTTGTAGTATTTTACACGACAATTGTATAATTAAGTTTTATTTGTATTTTATACCATGTAGTTGACGACTCAGAATAGGTGATGTATATACCTATTTTGGGGGCGTCACAAATAGTAATAGTCTAATAGATTATTTTTCAAATTAGGTATAGTTAGGATTATATTCTATAAGTCCTCCCTGCAATATATGAGATAGAATTTTATTCTATCTCCAGTATATACTTTTAATTTTTGGGGAACTAGATAAACATTCTTGCTTGTTATCGAATATATGGTTTCCGCTGTTTTATATAGCGTATGTTTTAGTTTTAAAGCATACTTGATATAATTCACATTGCCGATTTTGTCACTAAGTTAATTGCTCGATGTAAGTTTTATGTTGAATTTTATTGAATGTTTAGATTTTTTTGTTGTTTCAATTGGTTTTGGAACCAGAACCAAAACCGCACCGCACACTTTAAAACCGCACCGCACCAATCACAAGCGGTTTCGGATGCGATTTTAAATTTTTTAAACCGCACTTAAGCGATTTTGGGTGGTTTAGACTTTAAATCGCACCATACTCACCCCTACTTGAGAGTGGGATGTGAATGTCCATTTAAAAATTAACTTTTTACCTAAAGAGTAATATGCTTGAGAGTGGATTAACAAACCTAACCGTTAAACTTTCAATCTCAAATGCTAGAGGGCAAACAGATAATCATAGCATGTAAATTTTTTAAAAATAATTTCTTTTAGCCATTTAACATAGATGATATTGGAGGTAATGCCTTGCCTTAATAAATCACTGTTACATACTCCATCTGTACCACATAAAAGTCTTGCTGAATTTTTTAAAATTACAAAATTGTCCAAATAATATATCATTAATTATTTTTAAGGTAGGTGAGGGAGTGAATTTTTAATTTTTCAATTCAAAATATTTTCAACACATAACTAATTATACTTATTTAATATGGAGAGAGAATTAGAATAAGAAAATAACGAGATATTTAATGCTGCGGGTATAATAGAAAAAAATGTGTAAAAGTTTAGTTATTAAAAGAGAATAGACATTTAATATGAGACTATCCAAAATAGTAATAAAGACTTTTATCATGAGACGGATAGAGTATTAATTATTCTAAGAGTCTTTCTGATAAATTTATGCTAAATTGTAATTACAAAACATATTTATACATGTGATTAGATAAAATTATAAGAGAGCCTTATTTATTATATATTAATTATTCTAAGAGTTTTGCTATATATATATTGCGATAAATTTATGATAAATTGTAATTACAAAATATATTTATACACGTGATTAGATAAAATTATAAGAGAACTCTATTTATTACATATTAATTATTTTAATAATCTTGCTATATATTGTAATAAATTTATGTCAAAATTAAAAAATGAATATAAATATAGTAGTATCATCTTCCTTGACAATTTATATGGGCAATTAAAGATGCGAGGCATGAGTATAATAAGTAATACTGTAATAGTCGGCCTAAATAACTTGGGAAAAGGAAAATGACGAAAAGAAAACATTACTCTGGAGTCCAAGACAGACGTGAAAGGCACGTGTTGTTAGCAATCCAGATTCAAATCAAAAAATTATAAAGAGAAATAAAGCGTACTTAAAAGCTCTCTTATTTTTTCCTGATCGATCTCCAAAATTATTTCCAGCATTTCCGTCTCACATACGACAATTTCACCTTGTTGTTTCTCTTCCCTCAATCTTAGGGTTCCTTCAAGATATCACCTTTCTATATCTTCTGATCTGACATCGCTACTTCAATTTTTTTGAGATCTTTGCTTGATCTGATTATTAGTTCGTTATGGGGAAGGTGGCAGTGACTGCGGCGGTTATAGGCGGCGCTGCTGTGTGTTCCGCGGTGGCGCTGATCGTGCGCCACCGAATTCGGAGCTCCAGCCGGTGGGCCCGCGCCAGCGTCATTCTAAAGGAATTGGAAGAAAAGTGTGGGACCTCCAGTTCCAAGCTGAAGCAAGTGGCTGACGCCATGACAGTCGAGATGCACGCCGGTCTCGCTTCCGAAGGTGGTAGCAAACTCAAAATGCTCATCAGCTACGTAGACAATCTCCCTACTGGGTATATAATTCTGATTCGCTCTCCCTCTTTCTCTCTCCATGTATATCTATAAGTGTGTACCCATATGATCTCCTGTTAAGGGGGTTTTTACTTGATGGATGGTACTTGTATTATTGGTACTATGGCTATTGATTAGGATTCAATTCTAAAGTTATTACTGAAAGTTCATGAATTGATCTGATTATTAATAGAATCTCAACATTCTTGTGGTTTTACTTTATAAATGTTCATACTGTGAGATTATTCTCGTGATGTCTGTTCAATATACTCTTTACTGTGATTTTGAACGATTCCTGTTTATTTTATTATAGTATCATCATCCTTATTAATGTGATTGTGAATGATTCCTAATTGTTACTGTTGCACCATCATTCTTTTTCCTTATTTTGGTTTAAGATTTGGAGTTATAATTATCTTTTTGGCTGGCAAACATATCCAATAATTACCATGAAGGGAGCATGTGCTTCATAAACAAATAACGTTGGTTGTGAAATTTCAAACCTGCAATATATGTATTTTAGATACTAAACAGAAGTAGCCAAATTCCCTCTGTACACTCATCTCTTCTACGCCAACATTAATGCTGTCACTAGTATTTAGGAAATCTGGTAAGGAATAGCAACACTTCTCTCTTCTACGCAAGAGGAGATTTGGAGTTCGGGATTGAAATCTTCACCTAGTCATTTTAATGATGCTAATTGTTGCACTTTCTAGAAAAAAGTGTTTGTTTCCTGTTAATATACTTGACAGTTAGTCCTAAGCAGACTATAGATAATACATATTTTTCTCTAGTTGGCATTTGAAGTAATTTTTTAAACACTGCACTTTTCTGTGAAATGTATCTTTTGAATGATTATAATTGAAGTATTATTCTCTTCTACTTTTCCTATTTCAGTGATGAAGAAGGAGTGTTTTATGCATTGGACCTTGGTGGCACAAACTTCCGGGTTTTGCGGGTGCAATTGGGAGGGAAAACTGGCGGTATTGTTGATCAGGAATTTGCTGAGGTGTCGATTCCTCCAAATTTGATGGTTGGGACATCAGAGGTAAGTATTTCTACTTTTGAGACTACTATTCACCCTGTTCCATAGTGGTCCACACGTAATGACTAAACTCCTCAGTACCTACTGTTTTCAGGAACTTTTTGACTTTATTGCTGCAGAACTCTCAAAATTTGTTGCTCAAGAAGGTGATAGATTTCATCTTCCTCCTGGTCGACAGAGGGAACTAGGTTTCACCTTCTCTTTCCCTGTGATGCAATTGTCAATTGCTTCTGGGAATCTTATGAGGTGGACAAAAGGATTTTCTATTGATGATGCGGTTAGTCTTGATTGCCTGGGCCACATTTTGTGGTTTTCATTTCCTATAAAGTAACTGATGCTGCTTCAATTCTAAAATGGCCTACTTTTGCTCAGAATATGGTGTGGAACTTGCATGTTTGTCGTCAATTCAGTCACATCTTCTATTCCATCATATGAATTCAGTTAGTTTTCGTGATCTCTTTTTAATTATCATGTCATCATTCATGAACATTTTCCTTTGCTCGGTTAAATAACCATTTCATGAGCATTGCTGCTATAATTTATCAACTATTGTGTCCTGTCAGGTTTGCATGAAATTCAGTTCTTGTAAAAGAATGTTGAATGGCTTTTTTAGATTTCATACTTATAAAATCGAAACTAACCCATGAGTGATTGTTTTTCCTCATTTAGTAACTTCACCTGACAAAACACATGGACTTTTGTTATTGTCCTCTAGTAATAAATTAATAAAGTCACTGTCTTGAATTTACAAGGTTGGAAATTGTATAATTTAAAAAATGAAAGAAACTATAGTTTGAAATTATATTCTTGTTACTTATTACCAGTTTGAATAAGCAGCTAACTGCGCATAAATATGTGAGACAAATTTCTGAACAGTGATTTTCTGATTTCTAAGTAAAGATGTTTACACAAGTTATGTCTAATTGATAGATCTCTGTTATAAAAATGAAATTACTTTGTGGAACCTAGTGAAAGCTCAATTCCTTAAATCCAATAAAATGCCCAAGGTATAATAAGTTAATCAAATGAAAGTGAGATCCTACATACATACTCTGTTCCTGGCTGATGATATCATGTTAACATCATGGAACATAATAATATATATGCGTGCAAGTGTTGGTGATTAGACTAAAGGCATATTTAGCTCGCATTTTAGTTCTTACATATGGCTAAAGACTGTTCACTTGTGCCTAGCTGACCCTCTCACTTTTTGTACCTGAATTATTTTAATTACTGGATGTTAGATTGAGAAAGATGTGGTAGCTGAACTAACGAGCGCCATGGGAAGACAAGGTGTTGATATGAGTGTGTCTGCTCTGGTACGTTATATTTGTTTGCTACTCATGATTGACATATCAAGTTCTTTACAAGAAATGTGGTCTTTCGTTGGTGTTAGTCTTCTTGTCCAAGGCAGATTTCTTGTTGTATGAATTATTGGTTTTGATTACTATGTTGACACTAGGTTAATGATACAATTGGGACATTAGCTGGAGGTAGATATACCAACAAGGACGTTGTTATTGCAGTAATCTTGGGTACTGGAACAAATGCAGCTTACGTTGAACGCACTCAAGCAATTCCAAAATGGCATGGCCCTCCACCTAAATCGGGGGAGATGGTGAGCAGTTTCTTCAGTATCTAGTGATTACTTATTTTGTTTCTTCCTTATAACTGTTATGGTATTAATAAAGATATCAGGACGACTTAAATAGCTATATATATCCTGCATTTTTATCTACTGTTGTAGGTTATAAACATGGAATGGGGCAATTTTAGGTCAGCACATCTTCCCTTGACAGAGTATGATCATGGACTGGATGCTGAAAGTCTGAACCCTGGTGAACAGGTGATCATTTGTCTATGCACGTACTATTCTTATTACTTTTGGTATGCTGTTGAAGTTGACGTATGTTGTACGTCTTCTACATTTTTCATTTTGTTGTGCAGATATTTGAAAAGATAATTTCTGGGATGTATCTGGGAGAGATTGTCCGCAGAGTTCTATGTAGGATGGCTGAGGAAGCTGCCCTTTTCGGTGATATGATTCCCTCAAAACTTAAGACTCCATTCATATTGAGGTATTTGTCTAAACAGTTACATCAAGAAAGAGACTAATTATATTTGGTCAATTTACTACTGCATGTACTTGATCCACTGTCTACCATGATCTTGTTTGAGATTTTAACGACTAATCACATACCTATTTTATGTATAGTTTTTTTTTTGTTTAATAATGAAAGTCTCTTCTTTCTGTCTTCTGACGCATGTACAAACATTATTTCTTTTCAGTATTAACTTTGTGTTGTTCTCTTGGAACATTCATTTGCATGGCTCAAGTTAACCACGTGAAATAGAAACTACAGAACATTTACTTCTCTGTAATATGCAGGACACCTGAAATGTCTGCAATGCATCATGATACATCTCCAGACCTCAAAGTGGTTGGGAACAAGTTGAAGGATATATTGGAGGTATATATATGTTCATGTGCATTTTAACTACTATATTTAGCTGAACTCGGTAGTAGACTCTGCAGCATTCAGGGCTTCTATTTAAAAGATAATTTGGAGTCCCTATATGGTTTTTAGCCTTTCTAAATCCATCTAATTTGGAAATTTAGATCAGTTGAAGGGTCCTGCATCTTTGCTGCTGCAATTAGTATAATGCTTGTTGTGTTTACAAGTTCTGGTTTCTGATCAGTAGAATAATAATCCAACAACTGGAGAAACCATATTTTGTAATGACACCAATGAAAGGTATAAAAGGATAAAATCATTTTTGGAGATAAAAGATTAAATGGTCAAAAAACCATGCCCTCGATGCTTTCCACAAAGAGGGCAACATTATTTGCGTGTTTTACATATTTGTGTGTATTTCATATAATTTCCTGTTTATTCCAGATATCTACTACTACCCTGAAAACAAGGAAAATTGTGGCAGAGTTGTGCAACATTGTTGCCACGCGTGGGGCCCGACTCGCCGCTGCTGGAATCTTGGGCATCCTGAAGAAAATGGGTAGGGATACTTTCAGAGACGGGGAAACACAGAAGACAGTTATAGCTATGGATGGTGGGTTGTATGAGCACTACACCGCTTTCAGAGAGTGCTTATTGAACACTTTAAAAGAATTACTTGGAGAAGAAATCTGTAAAAGCATAGTTGCTGAGCTATCCAATGATGGCTCGGGCATTGGGGCTGCTCTTTTGGCTGCCTCTCATTCCCGGTACCTTGAGGGCAATTAATCCTGCACACTGAATTTTGTTGAAGGATATTTCCTTATTCTTCATTCTTTCCCTGTTTCTTCGGCCATTCTTTTTTTCAAGACTAGTTTTAATCTCTTTTCTGAAATTAGATTAGTTTCTAGCTGTTGTATTTTCCTCTCTTCTCATAGTTGAAGATATTAATTTTGTTTTGAACCCCTTCTATATTTCGTCTTTTATCTGTTGGAATATGTAGTACTGTTGAAGGGGCCCTTTTGCTTTGATGTTTGCCTATTATTTTTACATCCTACTAGGAAAATAAAAAAGATAACTATTATCCCCAAAAATTTACTGTGCTTTTTTTTTTTTTGGATTATTTAGGTTTATGTTATAGAGATGATCAAAAATTGCACATGCAATGCTAACATATATTAACACGCTGGACTAAATTACTTGTCGTATACTTGTGTGGCTTATGTTGGATAATTTTTCATCTACATTTCCTGCTGAAACTACAAACATCAAATATTTTGCTTTTGATTAAACAAACTTTTTTGGTATAAGATCCGTATGAAGTAGCAGAGTCATTCTCATAAACCCATTTATTGAGTTTTCTAATTGCCCGTCTTTCTTTCATTCTTTTGGTGCAATGGAGGCCATACGGCCAAAAAGAAAATAATACTACTCCCTCTGTCTCAGGATAAAAGTCCTAATAAATTTTTCACGCATATTAATAAGATGAATGAAATAACAACATTACCCGTAATAATGTCATTAAATATGAAGAGAGAATTAAAATAAGAAAAGTATGAGATATTTAATGTTACGGGTATAATCAGAAAATGTGTAAAAATTTAGTTATTAAAGAAAAATAAATATTTAACATGAGACTACCCAAAATAGTAATAAGAACTTTTATCGTAAGACGGAAGGAGTAATAAATAAGAGTTGTTATGATCTTCCTTCCTGTAGCAACAATGCTAGAAAAGTTTACTTCCAAGTCGGCCTATTACTTTGTCCTAAAAGTCAAGCCACTAGTCAGAAGCTTTTTTCCTCACATTAGGTGGGATTGTGGTTGAAGTTTAGCAGGAATGGCAGCAGCCCAAGAGGTAAGTCAGATTAGCAGATTTGGCGCAAGAGAGTTGAAACACCTTTTCTGGACTACAGCATTATTATTATTATTATTCCCAATTAGCTATAAATATAAATTACAAGTCTTTTTAAGACAAAAACAAGGCAAGTAATTCCCCACATCATTCCAAAATATAACAACTAGATCGACTTTATAAATAGAGTCAACCAAATACCTTTCCTTCTCGTTACACAAAGACAAAATAAAATCCAAAACAAGACTCCTCCGATCTCAGTTAATAGGTAAGACTCTTCACATTAAACATTATTACGCGGCAGCATCATGTGGGTTGTTTTCTTGCTTACTACCAACTCCAACTGCGAAGAAGATAAAAATCCCCCCAAATCTATTGTTAGACCCTAGGAGTAACCATATTTATCAACTACTAATACTAATATTATTGAATATCAATATGGCAATACAATATTTAGTTAAATTCTACTCACAAAATAGTGAAGAAAGTTCGGAGCTTTTCAACACCCGCAGCCTCTTAACCGTAGATACAAACATGCTGCAGATCACAAATAACAAAACAGAGAATCTATATAAAGTGGTGCATAAGCACAGTTTCCTCAGGATGCAGTTTAAATTAAATGAATCAGATCCACAGAGTTGAGATGCTTACTGCCATGGGACATCCCCCACAAGCATCCGATCTCCTTCATTATCCTCGTACACAAGGGTATATTCCCCACTTCCATCTAACAAACCCGTAATTGCTTTCTCCCCCTCTTGATGGTTCTGGATTTTGCCAGCAGGCGGATCCCTTTGAGCTAAAATACAAAACATAAACTCTCATTAGATTTATCACAGATACAGCTAGACTAGCCAAGGCCTTTAATATATGCACATAACTATTTGCTAGTCAAGCAGACCTTTCAATAAACTACAATAGCTAGGTATATAGATTGACCGCATGGGTTGATACAACAAGCATATAATTACAGTGATACAATGTTGTTACCTGAACTACTTGGTCGTGTGAAGGACTGATAGGAGGAATATAATTTTGTCCGACCATAACCACATATTCAGGTATTCTACCACATATATAACTAACGAATTAAACTGATGAAATAGAATTTTTCACTTTCCCCTGCTTCCTCGAGCAAATGAGGATATTTTCTTAATTTATATTTTATAAAAATAACTTTACAATTAGTCAATGATAATATAGGTAATGATAAACCTGCTAAGAGACCTCTGAAGAGTTCATCAACAACAAAAGAGAGTTTTTCGTAGCTATCATACGCTTTAAGATCCACTTTTCTTCCAATAGGGACTCCATCCATATTGATCTTCACAAACAATCCTTTACAGCAATTTTCGACCTTTTTTTCACTGTCAATCTTCTTTGGGACCACATGATGGGACTCGGATACGAGCGGCAGTTTTGAAGAACTGCTACTTGCAAGATTCTTCCTAAATGAACGAATTGGAGGCCATCCAACAACTGGAGCAGGGGCAGTTCTGTTGTTTAATTATTTAATTTTGGGATCATCAAGTGAAAATTAGCACAAATTAATTAGATTGTCTAGAGGATTATAGATAAAAGAAAAGAAGAGTACTAAAAATATGAAAGAGCAACAATTACATACACAAAGTCATAACTCCCGTTATAACAGAACAATTACCAAGGACAAAATGTACTCCAAGAAAACAGAGGAATAAAAGTTACTATATACTCCACAACAATCCACTACTATTTCACAAGGTTACAAGTCCAAGAAGAATCAAGTGAAAATATTGATTTTATTGGTGTGGTGTGTTAGCATGATATGGGCCATCCATCTAAGTAAGATGAGTTGGTTACTTAACATGAGTTGGTTACTTAACATGCGCATGGAAATGGAAAATGGAAAATGGAAAATGTAAAAGAAGCAGACAACATAAATACATATACCCGTACAAGACGGCTTGATCAAGGCTATACAGCTACCATTGAAATATAACAAGTTCTGTAATTAATGAGCAAGCAGGAAGGAGAAAAGAAATTAAAATCCTAGCAACATATCTAGTGACAGCATTATCTGAAAAGCAAAAGAAAAAGAGACTGATACTTTCAGAGAAAGAGTGCATAAAACAGAACATACAAATGAAATCCAAGTAAAAAGAGTAAATATGCTGCTGCCTGCATGAGAAGCATAAAATAGTGAAAGCTCTATCTAATCAATGAGGCATGGACCACAGGGAAGTTGATGTAACAATGCGGAGAGAATAGAATGAATATACTCTATCTAAAAGGAGAAACAATAAAGGAAAAGCTGGAGTACCTTTTCTGAGAAGTGTTGGGCACAACTGTATTATTTACAGAGACTGGTGAAAATGGCTTCTTTTCTGCATTCTGCAAGTCTACCACTACTGCTTTATCGCTAGAGGTCTGCTGGTGCAGCAATGATTCTTTCCTCATAACAGGAGGCGAGCTTTGTAGGTATTGTGAATTAGGTGACCAAGCAGATGATAATAAGACCTTAGGATTTAATTCGGAGGAGGAATTTGAAAACTTGCGTGTTTGACTTCCATTGATCCAACTATTTTCCTCATGTAATGTTTTTGTGTCGAGAAATCCTCTCTTTGAACCAGTAGTGTTTTGGGCGGTGATGTTAGAGAAGGAGCCCAGGGAGAGAAGAGAAGAAGACTCGTTGACTGTTTCTCTTATGGTCCAATCTTCTTCTTCACCTGGTGGACCTAGCCTTAGCTCAAGCTTTCTTTCCTCTGAAGTTGTTTCTTCTTCTTGGCTCCTATTCAGAAGCCACTCTTTCCCTTTAGGAATCAAATCTAACAACTGAGGACGGACCTCATCCTTTCTTGAATATCCTTCCATGGATTTTAGTTCAATTTTTCCAAGAATAACACAAGATCTATCAATGAGCCCGGATGGAAAAGTTCTTTATGATCTTTAAACTGGAAATTAGTGTGACAACAAGACAAAGCTCAACTGCAGAATGAAAGTGAAAACATTACCCAAATTAGAAATTAAAACAAGAAAAAGGAGAAGTGAGTGAGTGTGTGTGTGTGTGTTATATACCTTAGGTTCATCCAGCGCTTAAATATATGGAGACCCACATTCTCATAATGAAATCAAGATAACCCAGGCGATTAATTTGGTCTGAAGAATTCGAAAACCCAACGGGGAAGATGATTATTTGAGAAAGAATGCAACTTGAGAATGGAACTTATGATATAACACACACAGCTCAAGAGAAACCCCCACTAAGATGGATGGAGTATATAAAAAGGAGAGAAGTATTTAGTAAACTAAGCTATATATATATATATATATATGAGACTGGAATCTAAGCTAAAGTAATCCTAGTAGTAATATATAGGAGGATTAGTACGTAGTATATAGGATTTGAAGATGGGAACGGCAACTGGTATGTATGTACTCCTTCCTATATTGGAAGAAAATGGGAAGGAAGGTGGGAAAAAAGAGAGAGGAGTTGTATGTAATAGTAATATGTATGGAAAGAGATGTAGAGAGATTCCCTTGCTAGTTCACTCAAAAGAATGGAGGCCCTACTAAAACCGGAACGGAATTAGATCAATGCGCACGGAACCCTGTTGGCCCACCCCCAAAAAAATATGTTCCTTCTTCTTGTTCGGTTCAGGAAGCAAAACGTGCTGCTACCTCAGGGCTCTTTCATCCTCAGTCATCTTATATATATATACATATATATATATATATATATATATATATATACAGAATTATAATCAGACTATTAATCTTAAAATTATAATTATAATATTAAGACTATTAAATTATTTTATAATTTTAAAATTAATAGTCTTAAACCTAAATTTTAAAATAAACAAAATATTTAAAATTAATAATCTTACCTCAAATATAATCCTTATAAATAAACGTATAACAAACATATGGTATACTAAACTACAATATGAGAAACACACATATACTACTGACCCGCCACACTGCCCAAACATCATCCTTTTCCTTAATCACAGACACTCCCTTTTCCTTGATTCAGTTATTTCCCTTAGAATTGAACATGAATATTGGACATTTTTATTTTATTTTTTTATTATTTTTTATGCCTGTGACTATAAAAATATATATAATATTTATTTTAACATGAATTTTTACAAAATATAGTGTTTTAGGTGTAATTTGAATACATATATAAAATATAGTCTATATAACCCTATTTTTTGTATATATATCTAAATTACACCTAAAACACTATATTTTTATAAAAATTCTTGTTAAAATAAATACTATATATTTTTTGATAATCACACGCAAAAAATAATACTCCCTCCGTCCCAAATTAATTGCTCAGTTTTGACTTTTTTAAGTCAATTTGATTTTAAAAAATCAAAATTGAGCAGTTAATTTGGGACGGAGGGAGTAATAATAATTGCACCTGTCCAATCCGGTCGCATTACTCTTTCCCTTAACCCCCCATGTAAACTTAAATTAATCACGCTGAAAAAGTAGTTTAATATATGCTATACTTAGATCAATATTAATTTTTTAAAGTTATATTCAAAATTTATTTAATTTTAGAAGTACTTCAAAAAGTTAAATCAGTCGAATTTAAATTCAATTACACTCGAGGAGTCGATTATACAAGTAGTTTATAATTGTACGTGATTCATATTTGCAGCTGCAGGTGTAATAAAAACATGCAGATCCCATGATCTTGTCTGGTAGCTACCTATCTATCTATCTTAGCTAACTTGATGGAGTACATGTACCCCACCCCCCACCCCCCCTCCTCTCTCTCTCTCTCTCTCGTACCCCACCCCCCTCCCTCTCTCCCTCACTCTCTCTCTCTCTCATGCCTTTCACACATTTCCCCATATGGGGGATTAGTGGCATGCAGGATTTATATATGAAGCGGACAGGACAGTCCTTCCTTAATTGTGATATATATATATATATATATATATATATATATATATATATATATATATATATCAATTGGGAATCGTTTGATGACAAGTTAAGTTCCATCAACAAAAACCACTTCTCCCTAGTCCTTCAACCTTCACTACTTCACCCCTCAACCCTCAATAATTAATAGTCTCATTCTGATCAAAGGGATTGCTCAAGCACGCCAACTTGTCCCCGAATTTCAACTCAATTTAAAATTCATATGAATTAATTTAATTTTAAATTATAAAAATTATGAATAAGATTTATTATATTTAAATTTTAAACAAATCACATTAATTTTAATTTGAAAATATACTGTATCAAATTAATTTTGAAAAAATAAATTTGATTTTATATATTTTAGAATGGAGAAGCTAATTATTTTAACGCATGTAAAGTGTCATTAATAAATAAACAAAAAATGTTTTACGGAAATAAGGGAAAGTAGGTTTTATTGGTTAGTTAAAGGTCAATCATCTTAATTTATTAACAAGAAAAAAACAAAATAGTCTAGTACTACTCATCTATATTTATCGTTAATTACGTTGAATACACCCAATGGAAACAGTATTAATACTACTATTAAAAGTCTTATCCAACTTATCTATCTAATCACTCATCTTTGATGTTGTCTCGGACCACACGTGCAATTATTGTTGAGGTTGAAAAAAACAAGGATGTGTGTGTCGATCCAAATTAAGGGAGATAAATATTCTAAATTCGAAAATTAGACAGTACTACTACTCCTATTATTTTAATTAATGTAAATATTGATCAACTGGTGTATGGAATACGGGAATGGGATAGCTCCCCCCTTTCTTTTGAGGATTAGGATTAGGATTAGGATTAGGATTAGGAATAGGATTAGAAATAAGAATAGGATTAGTGGTCTCTGTCTGTCTGTCCGGTCTTCTGGTTGGATACTGAGAAACGCCATCCAACCTTGCAACTTGTACTAACCGACACGTGTTGGTATCGTTGTTGGGCCTTTCTTTCGACAGTGGACCCATCTACGGGCTTACCACACTCACTGCCAACCGCCAACCCTACCCCTCGCGCGTGGAAACCTCTTGGCTCTCTGGTTTTGCTTCCGACCACCCAACATGTTCCGATTTTAACACGAATATCCCTCGTTTCAGAGAAAATACATCACAAATGTCTTTTTAATCTATTGAAATAAAGTAGTAATATTTTTTATTTTATCATTATTATTATAATTTATTTATATTATCAAATTATAATTAGACGAGTCATTTTAATTGGTCTCGAGTTAACTCAATTATCCAATTTCGATGATTCGATAGTCCTAAAAAAATTATAAAGAAAATTACTTTCATGCCTTAATTATCACTTTGGCATTTCTAAAAACCAACTCAATAGCTCAAAAATTAATTTTTCATTAAATTTTAATACATATTTATTATTAAAAATAAGATATATCAATTGTACTAACTATACTTCAAAATTAAAGATACATTTGAATTTTTTAAAGTTAATTTGTGAAATTTTAAAATTTAAAATTGATATAATTTTGTTCAAGTCTTGTAAACAACAAAAATGATAATTAGTAATACTTTATAGTTAGTTTACAATTGTTATATTTGTTTGTATTAAAATTAAATAATTTCGTATTAATTTTAAAATTTAAATTTCACAAATTAATTTTAAAAAATTAAAATATATCTTTACTCTAAAAACGAATCTAATAACTACTCACTAAGAGCATTCAGAACAATTTTCTTAATAAATTCTTTATCCCTAACTTTTAATAATATATCAACAAATCATTATCTAACCGTTTTTGTATCCTTATTTAACTCCATATTTTAATCTTTCAGAGTGAGGAAGTCAAAAGACATTTCTCTATATATCCAAAATGACATTTTTACACCCTCATTTAAGTGGACAACTCATCAATCATACACATATTAACATTATTGTCACATTACTTTTTTACTACTTCATTTTCAAATTGTAAAATTAATATTGACTTGTTTTTTAAAAATTAATTTCAAAGGTATTCAAATTTAAAATTGATATAAATTTATTTAATTTATATTCATATAATTATAAATATTATAAAAGTACTATTAATTATAAAAAAAATTATTTTCAAATTTTAAATTAAATGAATCATATTAATTTTAAATTTAAAAATATCACAAATCAACTTTTTAAAAGTTAATAATGATCTATATTTACACTTACAATATATTCAATACTCGCTCCATAAATTACTTAAAATTTAAAATAAAATAGAAGTTATTTTACAGTGAAATATAATTGATAAATTATACTCTCTTTTATAAATTATAAGATTATTATTAATTTTTATAAGTCAATTTTGTGAGACCCCAGATTTTATGAATAAATATTTAATATTTTTTCGAAATATTTTTTTTTATATATTATGGTGTGAATTTGATATAATAGTTATGTGTAGTATTTATAAATTTTGCAAAGTATGCAAGTTGTCATATTATATTCGTTTGGTTGGGGAATATTCTTTTTGTCGGGGAATATTCATACGACGGCACAATCATTGGTGGACCCCACAACAGAAGTATAGTCGTAGTTAGAAAATGACAAAATTATATTTCTATAAAAATAACGGCTGATGTGTTATCGTTAAAATCGTTAAAACTGTTAAACTACCCGATAGTAAAAGTACAGTAATACGCGTGGTTGCATAGTAGCACACGGTATTGATTATTGATGCTCACGTGAGAAGTCACTCAGCTATACCTCGGAAATAACCTTAGTAAGGGATGTTATTTCTTCTTAAATGATATTATTTTCTTCAATATCATTATGCCGAAGTATTGATCTGAATTTTTATCAAATTTAGAACTTTTCATGTCGGGGTTACTATTCATGAGTTACTATTCACGAGTTACTATTCACCGAAAAATAAAATTTCCTTCTTTTCGTCCAAAAATCTATTCTGGATACTAGCTTTGATTGTATCCATGTTTTGATCATTCTTGAATTTTACTTCACTATGACAAGGTATTTTTGGACACGGATAAATCGAAATACGAATCCTTAATATTTGTTATTTTGCTTCACTGGATTCGTTTTCTTTAAAATATTTTTCATCATCCTCAGTCTTAAATAATAATATAACTGAATATCTTTGGCCTGTAGTGCAAAGATGAATAATTTCTGATGAATATCTTTGGCCCGTAGTGCAAAGATGAACAGGTGTTGAGGTGAACATGACCAACTGATGGATATCTTTGGCCTGTAGTGCAAAGATGACTATTTGATTCAAGATATTTATTGATTGTTGTTACAGGGATAAAATGTTGATGATGGGCTTTTAAATTCATAGATAATCGTAGATTTCATTCTCTACGTAACTTCTCTATGAATTATTATTTTCCGCTGCGAATATTGATTTAAAACTTGTTGTCTATTGTATTCTATTAAATTTTTCCCTGTTGAAGACTAACGATAATTTGTTGTATATTATCTTAGTCATAATATTCTTTACTGGGCTAGTTGAGCTCACCCTTTTCTTTGTTGTTCCATTTTCTTCTCAGGAGGCGAGAATGTAGCAGGTACTAGTCGGGGTATGGAATGAAGGTTCTAGGAAGTTGTTTTAGTAGTCCTCACCATTTTTTTTGTAAAGTATTGTACCAATAATTGTAATAAGAACTTATTTGAGTGTGGATATTGTCTAGATGACAATATTTGTATTTACACTCATAATTTTTATGTTGTATTAATAAAGTTGTAGTTGTTTCTGTGCCATGTTATTGACGACTCAGAATGGGTGTTGTATACCTGTTTTGGGGCTGTCACAGTTGGTATCAGAGCTTAGGGATATGATCTCTGGCGGAGATCGGGGAATAGAACTAGGAGGGGAGAGACGAGTAAATCCTTCGCTAGTGTGTCCTACCTAAGCTTATTTGTTGGTTGGTCATAATATAGGGATATTATGTGATTTGTTAATTTGTTAAATTAACCCTTGTTTTATGGCAGTATTTGAGAATGTCGACTGAGAATGTTAACAGTGGAGTAAATGAAACCGTGGAGACACCTGTACTCACCAACGAGGAGAATGTGCAACAGGCTGGCAATGTTCCTCCTGTGAACAACACCACTGAGCAGACGGTGAACGATGAGATGTTTAGAAGTTTTTTGCGATTCATGCAAAACCAGACGAAGGAGATTCCTGTTCAAAATATAGGAAGAAACAATGGCAACGCACAGCTGGTCACTGCCAAGCAGTTCAAAGAGTTGGGGCCACCAGAATTCTGGGGAAAGCCGGATCCGATTAAGGCGGAGACATGGTTCAAGCAAATTACCAAGATATTTGATGTCTTGGGATGCACGGAGGAACAGAAGGTTCCATTTGCCACCTTTATGTTCCGTGGCGAGGCAGACTACTGGTGAAAATCTGTGAAGCGTACCCATCCAGCTGCACTCAGCATGTCTTGGGAGATATTTTAGAAGCTATTCAATAACAAGTACTTTCCTGAAAGTATTCATCATATGAAGGAGGTAGAGTTTATTAGACTGGAGCAGAATAACATGACGGTGTCCCAATACGAGGCGAAATTTGCGGAGTTGTCCAGGTTTGCACCTCATTTGGTGGAGAATGAGGAACGTATGACGCGGATGTTTCTGAGAGGTTTGAAACCCGGCATACGTCAATATCTCATTTCTCATAAATTTTCTCTCTATTCAGATGTTGTCAACAAGGCTCAATTATTAGAGCGAGATAACGAGTACGGTCAACCGAGGGACCACAACCAGGATCATATCGGTGACAACAGTCATCAGAACAATGATAACCAGCGGAGAAAGAAAAGTACAGACAAGAACGGCAACCACTCTGGTGGTAATCGTGGCTATGAAAATAGAAGAAGCGAGTCGGGAGGAGATTTTAAAAAGAGGAGATTCAACAATGATAATACGAAGACGTCAGCACCGGCAGCAACTGGTTCCAAGGGAGGAGAACGACCACCGGTCATATGCTATAAATGTGAAAAAGAGGGACATATCAGCCCAAACTGTCCACAACAGTTCAAGGTATGCTATAATTGTGGAAAGGAAGGACATATCGCTCGAGATTGTACGATAGCGAAACCAAGTTCAGCGGGGACGGTGACTCAAAAGGCTGCCCCAGAAAAGTCAAAGTCAACGGTTCCTGGAAGAGCGTTTGTCGTGACTGGTCAACATGCGAGGAACCCAAACGAGGTGATCACGGGTAAGCTAATCATAAATTCATGTGAAGTTTATACCTTACTAGATACCGGTGCTACCCATTCATTTATTTCTCCTGCTTGTGCTCAACGTTTAAACTTAACTCCGGAGAAATTAGACTTTGATTTATCTGTGGAGACTCCGTTAGGGGAAACTTTCATCACATCCACTGTTTATAAATCTTGTTTGATCCAAGTTGGCACCATCACCTTACCTGTTGACCTTATCTCTTTAAAGATACTTGCATTTGACGTGATTTTAGGAATTGATTGGTTAACTACTCATCATGCCAAAATTGATTGTTTTCGTAAGGTGATTAGTTTTCATATTCCTAATCAACCTGTTGTTCAAATTCAAGCAACAAAGCCATTAAAATCAATCACTGTCATATCAAGTCATAAAGCCATTCATTTATTGAAAAACGGATGTCAAGCTTTCTTAGCCCATGTTATGGATTTGAATAAAGACACGTCAAATTTGAATAATATTCCTGTTGTTAGTAACTTTCCTGACGTATTTCCTGAAGAACTTCCCGGTCTACCCCCGGAACGTGAAGTTCAATTCTTTATTGATCTTGAACCTGGTACAAAGCCTATTTCTAAAACCCCATATCGAATGGCTCCTATTGAACTTCAGGAGTTAAAAGTCCAACTACAAGAGTTGTTGGACATCGGTTTTATTCGTCCTAGTACATCTCCTTGGAGTGCTCCTGTTTTATTTGTAAAGAAGAAAGACGGGAGTATGCGACTTTGTATCGATTACCGGGAATTAAACCATGTCACCATCAAGAATAGGTATCCGCTACCTCGTATTGATGACCTGTTTAACCAGTTGCAAGGAGCACAATTCTTTTCAAAAATCGATCTTCGTTCTGGATATCATCAGCTGAAGGTTAAAACTGAGGATATTCCGAAGACTGCCTTTAGAACTCGGTACGGGCATTATGAATTCTTAGTCATGTCTTTTGGATTGACTAATGCTCCTGCGGCTTTCATGGATATGATGAACCGAGTATTCAAGGATTATTTGGATCAGTTCGTTGTTGTCTTTATTGATGACATCCTCATATATTCCAAAAGCCGTGAAGATCATAAGCACCATTTGAAGATGGTACTCCAAAGACTGCGTGAAAACAAGTTATATGCTAAGTTGAAGAAATGCGAGTTCTGGCTTGAGGAAGTAGCATTCCTAGGGCACGTGGTGTCAAAACATGGAGTATCTGTGGACCCGGCGAAGATTGAAGCAATACAAAGCTGGGAGCAACCGAAGACGGTGACCGATGTACGCAGCTTTCTAGGCTTAGCTGGTTATTATCGGAGATTCGTAGAAGGGTTTTCTCGAATCGCTACCCCGTTAACTCAGCTGACTCGGAAGGATATCAAATTCGTATGGAGCGAAGATTGCGAGAAGAGTTTTCAAGAGCTTAAGAGGAGACTCATTTCGGCACCTGTTCTGACAATACCATCTGGTTCGGATGGATTTGTTATCTACAGCGATGCTTCAGGCAAAGGGTTAGGATGTGTTCTCATGCAACGTGGGAAAGTCATAGCCTATGCCTCGCGACAACTTAAAGAATATGAGAGAAATTATCCTACTCATGATCTAAAGTTGGCAGCAGTCGTTTTCGCACTAAAGATCTGGAGGCACTATCTATATGGGGAGAAGGTGGAGATATATTCAGACCATAAAAGCCTCAAATATTTCTTCACTCAAAAAGAACTCAACATGCGGCAACGACGTTGGCTCGAGCTATTGAAAGATTACGACCACACTATTCAATACCATCCTGGAAAAGCAAACGTGGTAGCTGACGCGTTGAGTAGACGATCATATGCAGGAACGAGTGCGATGATGTCAAGTATACGCGTAGAACCAACTTTAATCGATAAAGTTAAAGTTGCTCAAGCTACAGACCCGGAGCTGATGCGTATGAAGAAGAAAGTGCAAGAAGGTGCTATTCCAGAAGCAAGAATCGATGAAGAAGGAATACTTCGAGTACACTCCAGACTTTGTGTTCCTAACGATTCTGATTTAAAGTACAAGATCATGATGGAGGCACACAATACACCATTTGCAATCCATCCTGGAAGTACTAAAATGTATCGTGATCTTCGACATACATTTTGGTGGAACAATATGAAGAGAGAGATTGCAAAGTTTATCTCGAGGTGTTTAACTTGTCAACGTGTAAAGGCGGAGCATCAAGTACCAAAGGGTCCATTGCAACCACTTGAGATTCCGAAATGGAAGTGGGAACACATTACCATGGATTTTGTTACGGGTCTTCCCACTGTTTCTCAAGGTATAAATGCTATTTGGGTTATAGTTGATAGATTAACCAAGTCTGCTCATTTCTTACCGATACGGGAGACTTATTCCCTTGAACGTCTTGCTAGTATGTACGTGAATGAGATTGTAAGGTTGCATGGCATGCCAGTATCCATAGTTTCGGATCGTGACCCAAGATTCACTTCAAGATTTTGGGTTAGCTTGCAAAAAGCTATGGGCACGGATTTACGGATCAGTTCGGCATACCATCCTCAAACGGACGGGCAATTAGAGAGGACTATTCAAACTCTTGAAGATTTATTAAGACTTTGTGTCCTAGATTTCAAAGGAAGTTGGGATAAGTACCTACCATTGGTGGAATTCTCCTACAACAACAGTTATCAGGCAAGTATAGGTGTGGCTCCCTTTGAAGCATTGTATGGACGAAAGTGTCGCTCTCCAGTATGTTGGGATGAGGTGGGAGAAGCAACGTTGTTGGGACCAGAGTTGGTACGAATGACTACAGAGAAGATCCAAATGATTCGACAACGTATACAAACGGCACAGGATCGACAAAAGAGTTATGTGGATCTTCATCGAAAGGACGTGAAATTTGACATTGGGGATCATGTATTATTACGTGTAGCTCCATGGAAAGGAGTTACAAGATTTGGGAAGAGAGAAAAGCTCAATCCACGATTTATTGGTCCATTTCAGATTCTTGACCGAGTAGGAAATGTGGCCTATAGACTTGCGTTACCTCCAAGTATGTCTCGTGTTCATAATGTTTTTCATATATCTGTGCTTCGTAAATATGTGAAAGACCCGAACCACGTTATTGAGTTAGAACCGGACGAGATAGCCGAAGACTTAACGTACGAGGAGATACCTGTCAAGATCATGGATAAGAAGGAGCATGTCCTACGCACGAAGGTCATACCACAAGTTAAAGTTTTGTGGAGAAACCATGCTATTGAGGAAATGACCTGGAAGTTGGAAACGGAAATGAAAGCGAGGTATCCTCATCTTTTCGAAACACCAGGTACGTATGTCAATTTCGAGGACGAAATTTCATAAGGAGGGGAGGTTGTAAGACCCCAAATTATTAATAAATGAAATTTAATTTCCTCTATTTATTATTCTGAAATAGTAAGAGTTGATTTGATTAATGTGGTTAGTTATGGGTAAAATACGCAAATATTTTAGTGGTTATAAAATATTCATTGTTGTCGGAGAATATTTGTTTGGTCGTGGAATATTCTTGTTGTCGGGGAATATTCGTACGACGGCGCAGCCTTGTGTGGGCCCCATAACAGAAAACGATTGGATGAAGAAAACGACAAAAATAAGTTGTTTATAAATAACGGCGTAGTTGTTACCGTTAATACTGTTGGAATACCCGGTGGTTAAAACACGGTAATACGCGTAGCACACGGTATTGCACCAATTATTGATTTTTACGTAAGAAGGCACTACTCAATAATTATTACAGTAATTACTGTTCAATATTATATTCTATTGATTCAATAATTGCTGCGTTGATATTTTATATTACTGTTGTTTCAATAATTGTCACTACGCAGTATTTTTTATTATCGGAGCAATAATTCATATTATCTGAATAATATTATTAGATAACATTATTAGCAATGTCTAAAAAGTTCTGTCTAAGGAGAGGTTTGGTCATCTAATTGCGCGCCAGTAAGGAGAGATCCTTATTGGAAAGCCCCCTCTTTTCTGGGAACTGCCTGGTTGCCAGTACTGTGGTTCTGTAATATTATTTGTGTATAATTAATTATTGATTTATATGATGAGAAAAATAGTGATTTTATGTGGATATAGATAGAGAAAAATTTTAATATGAAAATTGTTGAAAATTAATATTTTATCTTTTTCTGATAAAATAATTCATTTAAATATAATATATTGATGGTAGTATTTTTACAATGAATGTGGGATATATGAGTATATGAGGAGGAAGAGTATTTTTGTGGTATTAAATGATTAACGCATGTTTTGTGTGTTTGTGGACACAATTCTTGACCGAAAATTTATTATTGACTATAAAATCGTCCGTTTGTGGATTTCGGTCAATTTCTGTTTGGAATTTGGAAAAACTTTCTTCTGCAAAGTTGTAGAGAATTGAATTTCCTATAAAAACTCGCGAGATTCGAATTTTCTGCTAAAAGGGCTATTTATTATGAATTATTGAAGTTCTGAAGTTCCGATATAATTGATTTTTGGAAGTTTTATTTATTATTTTGAAGAAAAACTGTAAGACCCCGAATTTTATGAAATAAAAGTATTCAATTTTTCTTATAATTACTATTCAGTAAATGGTTAAATTGATAAAAATTTAAAGTTATGAGTGAAATATGATTTTTTTTTCAAAATAAGCAAGTGGTTATAAAATAATCATTGTTGTCGGGGAATATTCGTTTGGTCGTGGAATATTCTTTCTGTCGGGGAATATTCGTACGACGGCGCAGCTATTTGTGGGCCCCATAACAGAATAACTGTCGGGTGAAGAAAACGACAAATTTAAGTTTTTACAAATAACGACATAGTTGTTACCGTTAACACTGTTGGAATACCCGGTGGTTAAAATACAGTAATACGCGTTATTGCACAGTAGCACACGGTATTGCATAGTATTTTTGAAATTATTGATTCTTACGTAAGAAGGCACTACTCAATAATTGTTACAGTAATTACTGTTTAATATTTTATTTTATTGATTCAATAATTGCTGTGTTGATATTTTATATTATTGTTGTTTCAATAATTGTTGCTGCACAGTATTTCCCATTATCAGATCAATAATTCATATTATTTGAAAAATATTATTAGATAACATTATTGGCAATGACTAGAAAGTTCTGTCTAAGGAGAGGTTTGGTCACCTAATTGCGCGCCAGTAAGGAGAAATTCTTATTGGAAAGCCCCCTCTTTCCTGGGAACGGCCTGGTTGTCATAAATGTGATTCTGTAATATTATTTGTGAATAATTAATTATTGATTCATATGATAAGGAAATATTTATTTTATGTGGATATAAACGAGGGATATATTTTTGTGGTTAAAAATGAAGGAGTTAATGTTGAGATTTTTATCCGTATTTTTGTCGGAATGGAGGTATTAAAAATCAGGGTTTTTGAGATATTTTGCGGGGGTTATAATTTTTAATCCGACCGTTGGATCGTGGTAATTTTTGGATATGTTATACATATATAAGTTGAGTATGTACCCACAAATTTTGAACCGTTAAAAATGAATGTATGATTTATTATGAATTTTACGAGCTGACTGGTTCAGAAATTGTTGAATTTTCGGAGTTTATCATTTTGGTGGAAAATTCTAGAATTGGTGGGCCCCACTTGTGGTTGGTGAAGAAATGTGCTGAATTATATTTCAAATGTGGTGGGTGGGAATAGTAGCAGGTAAAGCCATCAGGTTGCAGGTCAAACCTACCAAAATTTTCCTATAAATAGAGGGCTAAGTTAGAATTGAAAATCACACCAGAAACATAAGCTTTCTCTCTTTCTCTCTCTATATTATGAAGCATATTTTGTGAGTATTTAGATACTTTGAGAGTTGCTATTCAGTGCAAGTTTTCTTCGGCTTTACATTCCGGTCAGAAGTACTACTGTTTTGAGGTAAGGGATAGTAAGGGATATTAAGGGATTTTAAGGGTTGTTATGATTTTCAGTTTCGTAATTTTTCTGATCTTCAAAAATTTTGGAAAAATTTGAAATGATATTTTGATGAGTTTTCTTGATTGTGTCCAAAAATGGTGATTTTTGGATGTATAGATTGAGAGTTATGAATTTTATGAGAAAAGACTATTTTAAAAGTAACCGCTTATAATTCCTTGTGGTTAACTCTAAAATTGATGAAATTTTTATTGGGAGTACATGTATATGATAGAAGTATACTCTGCAAATTTCAGAATTTTTAGACGAAAGTATAATTTTTGATAAATGTCTAAATATTCGGCTATTTTGGCCATATGAAAAATAGTAAATGACTTTTAAAAATTCTGAGAAAAATATATGTTCAATATGAGACTTTATTATGCTAAATCTCAGAAAAGAAATATTTTTGGAACTGATTTGGTATTTTTCATGAAAATAGACTAGTTATGAGTAAATGAATTAAATATGTTATGTGAAGTAAGAAAATTGGAAAATAGAATTTTATGGCTTGAGAATCCTATATGAGGTATATGCAGATTTTTGATGAGGGTTTTGGCTATTGATGATGAAATCTTAAGAGTTGGCGTTTTATGATGATTAAATGTATTAATTAGTAAAGTGTAAACAATTTAAATAAATTGTTTATAAGCTTAAGAATATTATTCTTTCAATATCATTATACCGAAATATTGGTATGTATATTATTGTGGAATTTCTACCTTTTTCATGTTGGGGTTACTATGCATGAGTTACTATTCATGAGTTACTATTCACGAGTTACTATTCATGAGTTACTATTCACGGGTACTATTCACGACAAAATTGGTTTCTTTTTCTGACCAAATTATAGTTGATTTATGAATATTACTCTTGAGATTAAAACTATATGTTGATCATATTATTTTTATTATCATATATAACATTTTTATAACCCTGATGTTGAATTTCTCTTTCACTGGAGTGTAAAGATGGGTAGATTATTGGTATGATCATGACTAGGGTTCTCTTTGGCATGTAGTGCAAAGTTGAATTGTGACTGGTATGATCATGACCATTGAATTTACAATTGAATATCTTTAGCTTAAGTGTAAAGATGAATTGATTAACATGGTTATAATTATGGTGTATATAAATTCTGAAATGATTATATATTTCTTTGAGATATGAATATATTTGGCCTGTAGTGCAAATATGAATTGTTGAGGAATATCTTTGGCCTGTAGTGCAAAGATGAATTGTAGATGAATATCTTTGGCATGTAGTGCAAAGTTGAATTGTGACTGGTATGATCATGACCATTGAATTTACAATTGAATATCTTTAGCTTAAGTGTAAAGATGAATTGATTAACATGGTTATAATTATGGTGTATATAAATTCTGAAATGATTATATATTTCTTTGAGATATGAATATATTTGGCCTGTAGTGCAAATATGAATTGTTGAGGAATATCTTTGGCCTGTAGTGCAAAGATGAATTGTAGATGAATATCTTTGGCCTGTAGTGCAAAGTTGAATTGTGACTGGTGTGATCATGACCATTGAATTTATAATTGAATATCTTAAGCTTAAGTGCAAAGGTGAATTGATTAACATGGTTATAATTATGGTGTATATAAATTCTGAAATGATTATATATTTCTTTGAGATATGAATATATTTGGCCTGTAGTGCAAATATGAACTGTTGATGAATATCTTTGGCCTGTAGTGCAAAGATGAATTGTAGATGAATATCTTTGGCCTGTAGTGCAAAGATGACATGTTGTAGAATATCTTTGGCCTGTAGTGCAAAGATGAATTATTGATGAATATCTTTGGCATGTAGTGCGAAGATGAACTGTTGATGAATATCTTTGGCCCGTAGTGCAAAGATGGTTTGTTGATGAATATCTTTGGCCGTAGTGCAAAGATGGATTTGTTAGTATGATTATAAACAGGAATTGTGATTTGGTATAACCATGATCTTTGATGTTTCAGGTAAAGACAGGTGATGAAAATATTCTTCGTCCTGGGTGCGAAGAAAAATTTATAGTCACAATTATGATTATGAGTTATTCATATGATTGTGGAAAGGAACTGTTGAGTGATGTTACATGGATAAAATATTGTTGGTGGATTTTTAACATGGAGAAGATAATAGACTTTATAGTCTATTTGACTCTTCTAATGGATTGCTCGTTCCGCTGCAACTATGGTTAAAATTTTTATCATTTACCATATGTTCTAAATCTCTGATTTATTGTTGATGAAGGCTATTGATAATTGAATTATCTTTAGTCATGATATTCTTTACTGAGCTAGTTGTGCTCACCCTTTTGCTTCACAATTCCTTTCAGGTAATAAGAGTGTAGCTGGGTCGAGCGGGGGTAACAAGGGAATAGAACGGTGGTCATCATTTAGTAGTTATATTTGGTGAAGAAAATAGGGTGAGGCGAACCCAACGTTGGAAGGGTGTTTTGTCACTATCATACAAGATGTCTAATGACATACAACCTCGTGTCATCATAAGACAGGGTTGTGCTCATCCACTTGCTGAGTATATCTATGGGCACTACCTATATAATCTTGGTGTTTGTTTGAAGTATAATTCTCAATTAGAGACAGTGGAGATAATGATAAGTCAAGAGAAGACTCACCATTGGGAAGAATATGATAGTAATCTTCTCGTTTTTCTTTGGGGTCTATTGGGTCAACCAAGGATAATTCTGTGGCCATATGATATCTATCATAACCTAGATGCGTGGCCTCCCATGTACGAAGGTTTCCTTGAGCACTTCCCAAAGATTCTAATTTCTAAAATAGTTTTTGACTATACCTTTATGTAAGGTGTTATTGTGAGGTGATGTCCACGGTTGGAACATGAATCACATTTGGTATATATTTGTATCCAAACTCACAACATATGTGTTGTTGTATTTTACACGACAATTGTTGTAATAAAGTTGTAGTTGTTTTCTGTACCATGTATTTGACGACTCAGAATGGGTTGGGTGGAATGGACCTGTTTTGGGGTCGTTACATTTGGTATCAGAGCTATAAGTAAAGAGCCCCGAGCCTCTCGCTGGTGACTTCCTGTTGATGGGGGATGCACCGAAGCCAGACTCTCCGTAGGGGACGCCGTTCTGCGGTGGCAAACTGATAGGTATCAATGTAAGGTGCTGACATAGGTTGGTGTCCAGAGTTACATTTGGTATCAGAGCTTAGGGATATGATCTCTGGCGGAGATCGGGGAATACAACTAGGAGGGGAGAGATGAGTAAATCATTCGCTAGTGTGTCCTACCTAAGCTTATTTGTTGGTCAGTCATAATATTGGGATATTATGTGATATGTTAATTTGTTTAATTAACCCTTGTTTTATGGCAGTATTTGAGAATGGCAGCTGAGAATGCTAACAATGGAGTGAATGAGACTGTGGGGATACCTCTAATCACTAACCGTGATAATGTGATGTCAGACGAAGAAGGAATTAGAGATATCCATGTGGTGAGTGAAGAATTGATAGTTATACCCGAGATAGTCGCAGAGGTAACAGCTGAGACTGAGGAAGAAGAGGAAGAAGAAGTACCAGAGGAGAGTTTATTAGAGGTATTATATGATCAAAATGTAGAATTTCAAAATCGTATTCATGAATTAGAAGAGCAGGCAGAAGAACGACAGGCGGTCGTGGAACAAAAGGATGCAATAATTCAAGCTTGTGTTACCCGATATGTGATGCTTGAACAGAAGCATTCTTTGGCAGAGTATAAGATGATAAAAATAGAATCTGAGCTGAGAGAAGAAAAAACTGAACGAGTGAGAATAAGTGATGCATGGGCAAAAGCCGCACGACACGTGGATATTGTGGAAAGAGATGTTCGATCTAAGAAGGCTAAAATAGATGATATGAATTTCTCTTTTTGGAAAGCAATTGGGAGAACCCAACATCGAGTTTTGAATTACCCTGTACATAGCGGTCAACCTGAATCCGATATGGATCGAAGATTGATGATTCAGATCATGAATGAGGAGTACGAAGAGGCAGTTGAGGGAGGAATATGTCCTATAGAAAGGTATATTCCAATGGTAATGATGACGCCAAATGCTACTCCAGACAAGTCAAAGCCGAGTAGTTCGAGGGATGGCAGTTGTCATGACTTCCCAACAAATGAGGAACCCAAATGAAGTTATCATGGGAGATGAGCAATGGAGAAATCATGATGATCTGAGAGATAGAATCTGAAATAGAAGCAAGGTATTCTCAACTCTTCGAAATACCAGGTACGTAAATTTCGGGGACGAAATTTCATAAGGAGGGGAGATTGTAAGACCCCGAATTTTATGAAATAAAAGTATTCAATTTTTCTTATAATTACTATTCAGTAAATGGTTAAATTGATAAAAATTTAAAGTTATGAGTGAAATATGATTTTTTTTTCAAAATAAGCAAGTGGTTATAAAATAATCATTGTTGTCGGGGAATATTCGTTTGGTCGTGGAATATTCTTTCTGTCGGGGAATATTCGTACGACGGCGCAGCTATTTGTGGGCCCCATAACAGAATAACTGTCGGGTGAAGAAAACGACAAATTTAAGTTTTTACAAATAACGGCATAGTTGTTACCGTTAACACTGTTGGAATACCCGGTGGTTAAAATACAGTAATACGCGTTATTGCACAGTAGCACACGGTATTGCATAGTATTTTTGAAATTATTGATTCTTACGTAAGAAGGCACTACTCAATAATTGTTACAGTAATTACTGTTCAATATTTTATTTTATTGATTCAATAATTGCTGTGTTGATATTTTATATTATTGTTGTTTCAATAATTGTTGATGCACAGTATTTCCCATTATCAGATCAATAATTCATATTATTTGAAAAATATTATTAGATAACATTATTGGCAATGACTAGAAAGTTCTGTCTAAGGAGAGGTTTGGTCACCTAATTGCGCGCCAGTAAGGAGAAATTCTTATTGGAAAGCCCCCTCTTTCCTGGGAACGGCCTGGTTGTCATAAATGTGATTCTGTAATATTATTTGTGAATAATTAATTATTGATTCATATGATAAGGAAATATTTATTTTATGTGGATATAAACGAGGGATATATTTTTGTGGTTAAAAATGAAGGAGTTAATATTGAGATTTTTATCCGTATTTTTGTCGGAATGGAGGTATTAAAAATCAGGGTTTTTGAGATATTTTGCGGGGGTTATAATTTTTAATCCGACCGTTGGATCGTGGTAATTTTTGGATATGTTATACATATATAAGTTGAGTATGTGCCCACAAATTTTGAACCATTAAAAATGAATGTATGATTTATTATGAATTTTACGAGCTGACTGGTTCAGAAATTGTTGAATTTTCGGAGTTTATCATTTTGGTGGAAAATTCTAGAATTGGTGGGCCCCACTTGTGGTTGGTGAAGAAATGTACTGAATTATATTTCAAATGTGGTGGGTGGGAATAGTAGCAGGTAAAGCCATCAGGTTGCAGGTCAAACCTACCAAAATTTTCCTATAAATAGAGGGCTAAGTTAGAATTGAAAATCACACCAGAAACATAAGCTTTCTCTCTTTCTCTCTCTATATTATGAAGCATATTTTGTGAGTATTTAGATACTTTGAGAGTTGCTATTCAGTGCAAGTTTTCTTCGGCTTTACATTCCGGTCAGAAGTACTGCTGTTTTGAGGTAAGGGATAGTAAGGGATATTAAGGGATTTTAAGGGTTGTTATGATTTTCAGTTTCGTAATTTTTCTGATCTTCAAAAATTTTGGAAAAATTTGAAATGATATTTTGATGAGTTTTCTTGATTGTGTCCAAAAATGGTGATTTTTGGATGTATAGATTGAGAGTTATGAATTTTATGAGAAAAGACTATTTTAAAAGTAACCGCTTATAATTCCTTGTGGTTAACTCTAAAATTGATGAAATTTTTATTGGGAGTACATGTATATGATAGAAGTATACTCTGTAAATTTCAGAATTTTTAGACGAAAGTACAATTTTTGATAAATGTCTAAATATTCGGCTATTTTGGCCATATGAAAAATAGTAAATGACTTTTAAAAATTCTGAGAAAAATATATGTTCAATATGGGACTTTATTATGCTAAATCTCAGAAAAGAAATATTTTTGGAACTGATTTGGTATTTTTCATGAAAATAGACTAGTTATGAGTAAATGAATTAAATATGTTATGTGAAGTAAGAAAATTGGAAAATAGAATTTTATGGCTTGAGAATCCTATATGAGGTATATGCAGATTTTTGATGAGGGTTTTGGCTATTGATGATGAAATCTTAAGAGTTGGCGTTTTATGATGATTAAATGTATTAATTAGTAAAGTGTAAACAATTTAAATAAATTGTTTATAAGCTTAAGAATATTATTCTTTCAATATCATTATACCGAAATATTGGTATGTATATTATTGTGGAATTTCTACCTTTTTCATGTTGGGGTTACTATGCATGAGTTACTATTCATGAGTTACTATTCACGAGTTACTATTCATGAGTTACTATTCACGGGTACTATTCACGACAAAATTGGTTTCTTTTTCTGACCAAATTATAGTTGATTTATGAATATTACTCTTGAGATTAAAACTATATGTTGATCATATTATTTTTATTATCATATATAACATTTTTATAACCCTGATGTTGAATTTCTCTTTCACTGGAGTGTAAAGATGGGTAGATTATTGGTATGATCATGACTAGGGTTCTCTTTGGCATGTAGTGCAAAGTTGAATTGTGACTGGTATGATCATGACCATTGAATTTACAATTGAATATCTTTAGCTTAAGTGTAAAGATGAATTGATTAACATGGTTATAATTATGGTGTATATAAATTCTGAAATGATTATATATTTCTTTGAGATATGAATATATTTGGCCTGTAGTGCAAATATGAATTGTTGAGGAATATCTTTGGCCTGTAGTGCAAAGATGAATTGTAGATGAATATCTTTGGCATGTAGTGCAAAGTTGAATTGTGACTGGTATGATCATGACCATTGAATTTACAATTGAATATCTTTAGCTTAAGTGTAAAGATGAATTGATTAACATGGTTATAATTATGGTGTATATAAATTCTGAAATGATTATATATTTCTTTGAGATATGAATATATTTGGCCTGTAGTGCAAATATGAATTGTTGAGGAATATCTTTGGCCTGTAGTGCAAAGATGAATTGTAGATGAATATCTTTGGCCTGTAGTGCAAAGTTGAATTGTGACTGGTGTGATCATGACCATTGAATTTATAATTGAATATCTTAAGCTTAAGTGCAAAGGTGAATTGATTAACATGGTTATAATTATGGTGTATATAAATTCTGAAATGATTATATATTTCTTTGAGATATGAATATATTTGGCCTGTAGTGCAAATATGAACTGTTGATGAATATCTTTGGCCTGTAGTGCAAAGATGAATTGTAGATGAATATCTTTGGCCTGTAGTGCAAAGATGACATGTTGTAGAATATCTTTGGCCTGTAGTGCAAAGATGAATTATTGATGAATATCTTTGGCATGTAGTGCGAAGATGAACTGTTGATGAATATCTTTGGCCCGTAGTGCAAAGATGGTTTGTTGATGAATATCTTTGGCCGTAGTGCAAAGATGGATTTGTTAGTATGATTATAAACAGGAATTGTGATTTGGTATAACCATGATCTTTGATGTTTCAGGTAAAGACAGGTGATGAAAATATTCTTCGTCCTGGGTGCGAAGAAAAATTTATAGTCACAATTATGATTATGAGTTATTCATATGATTGTGGAAAGGAACTGTTGAGTGATGTTACATGGATAAAATATTGTTGGTGGATTTTTAACATGGAGAAGATAATAGACTTTATAGTCTATTTGACTCTTCTAATGGATTGCTCGTTCCGCTGCAACTATGGTTAAAATTTTTATCATTTACCATATGTTCTAAATCTCTGATTTATTGTTGATGAAGGCTATTGATAATTGAATTATCTTTAGTCATGATATTCTTTACTGAGCTAGTTGTGCTCACCCTTTTGCTTCACAATTCCTTTCAGGTAATAAGAGTGTAGCTGGGTCGAGCGGGAGTAACAAGGGAATAGAACGGTGGTCATCATTTAGTAGTTATATTTGGTGAAGAAAATAGGGTGAGGCGAACCCAACGTTGGAAGGGTGTTTTGTCACTATCATACAAGATGTCTAATGACATACAACCTCGTGTCATCATAAGACAGGGTTGTGCTCATCCACTTACTGAGTATATCTATGGGCACTACCTATATAATCTTGGTGTTTGTTTGAAGTATAATTCTCAATTAGAGACAGTGGAGATAATGATAAGTCAAGAGAAGACTCACCATTGGGAAGAATATGATAGTAATCTTCTCGTTTTTCTTTGGGGTCTATTGGGTCAACCAAGGATAATTCTGTGGCCATATGATATCTATCATAACCTAGATGCGTGGCCTCCCATGTACGAAGGTTTCCTTGAGCACTTTCCAAAGATTCTAATTTCTAAAATAGTTTTTGACTATACCTTTATGTAAGGTGTTATTGTGAGGTGATGTCCACGGTTGGAACATGAATCACATTTGGTATATATTTGTATCCAAACTCACAACATATGTGTTGTTGTATTTTGCACGACAATTGTTGTAATAAAGTTGTAGTTGTTTTCTGTACCATGTATTTGACGACTCAGAATGGGTTGGGTGGAATGGACCTGTTTTGGGGTCGTTACAAAAACGTTTTTTGGCATTTATGTGGGCTAACATGTGATATAAATGGGCTGAGATCAGATGTCTAGAGGTGGGCTAAGGAAAATTTGATAAATATATTATTATTATATTAAATTTTCTGCTTTGGTGTTCTAAGCATTTTCTTATAAATAGGGTGCTTAGGTTAGAATTGAAATCACACCAGAAACACAAGTTTCTCTCTATTTCTCTCTCTATAACGAGCGTATTCCTATGAGTATTTGATACTTTGAGTGTTGCTTTACGGTGCAAGTTTTCTTCAGCACTATATCTAGTATTCCAGTCAGAAGTACCGTCTTTCCGAGGTAAGGGATGTTATTTCTTCTTAAATGATATTATTTTCTTCAATATCATTATGCCGAAGTATTGATATGAATTTTTATCAAATTTGGAACTTTTCATGTCGGGGTTACTATTCACGAGTTACTATTCACGAGTTACTATTCACCGAAAAATGAAATTTCCTTCTTTTCGTCCAAAAATCTATTCTGGATACTAGCTTTGATTGTATCCATGTTTTGATCATTCTTGAATTTTACTTCACTATGACAAGGTATTTTTGGACACGGATAAATCGAAATACGAATCCTTAATATTTGTTATTTTGCTTCACTGGATTCGTTTTCTTTAAAATATTTTTCATCATCCTCAGTCTTAAATGATGATATAACTGAATATCTTTGGCCTGTAGTGCAAAGATGAATAATTTCTGATGAATATCTTTGGCCCGTAGTGCAAAGATGAACAGGTGTTGAGGTGAACATGACCAACTGATGGATATCTTTGGCCTGTAGTGCAAAGATGACTATTTGATTCAAGATATTTATTGATTGTTGTTACAGGGATAAAATGTTGATGATGGATTTTTAAATTCATAGATAATCGTAGATTTCATTCTCTACGTAACTTCTCTATGAATTATTATTTTCCGCTGCGAATATTGATTTAAAACTTGTTGTCTATTGTATTCTATTAAATTTTTCCCTGTTGAAGACTAACGATAATTTGTTGTATATTATCTTAGTCATAATATTCTTTACTGGGCTAGTTGAGCTCACCCTTTTCCTTGTTGTTCCATTTTCTTCTCAGGAGGCGAGAATGTAGCAGGTACTAGTCGGGGTATGGAATGAAGGTTCTAGGAAGTTGTTTTAGTAGTCCTCACCATTTTTTTTGTAAAGTATTGTACCAATAATTGTAATAAGGACTTATTTGAGTGTGGATATTGTCTAGATGACAATATTTGTATTTACACTCACAATTTTTATGTTGTATTAATAAAGTTGTAGTTGTTTCTGTACCATGTTATTGACGACTCAGAATGGGTGTTGTATACCTGTTTTGGGGGCGTCACATGTAGTGCATAGATGGACTTGGTATGATTATGACCAGGGATTATTCGGTATAATCATGACCGTAATGTTACAAATGATGTTGTAAAAGTCCTCATTGGCCCGTAGTGCATTGATGGACAGTTGTTGGCATGATCATGACCATTAATGAATACACGAATATCCTTGGCCGTAGTGCAGGGGTGATTCGATGATGTGGATTATTTTATTAAGCTGAGTCCCAGCGATCACAGTGTTGAAAAACCTTTTAAATCATAAAAGATAGTAGAGTTTATTTTCTACTTGACTCTTTTAATAGATTGCTTGTTCCGCTACAGTTAAACTTGATGTCTATTATATTTTATCAATTTAACATTGTTGAAGGCTAATGATAATTTATTCTGCATTATCTTAGTCATAATATTTCTTACTGGGCTAGTTGAGCTCACCCTTTCTTTCACTGTTCTCTTCAGGAAATGAGAACATAGCTGGGGTAAGTCGGGGAACGGAGTGATGGTCCGAATGATAGTATTAGTTAGTAGTGCTCACTATTCTATGTAATAGTGTGTTAATAAATGTAATGAGGACTCCTTTTGAGTATGAATACTCTCTAGAAGATAATATTTGTATTCTAACTCACAGTTTATGTTTTGTCGTATTGTACACGACAGTTGTATTAGTAAGTTGTATTTGTATTCTGTACTATGTATCTGACGACCCAAGATGGGTGATGTATACATTATTTTGGGGGCGTCACAAATTTGATGCTTTCTCAAACTTAATAATTTTGCTAATAATTGAAAAAATAATAAATTTTATATGTAATGGTATTTTTTTCTAAATAAGTTACAATATGTATTGATTACATTTATGTTAATTTTAAAAATATCACATACTTACTTCAAAAAAGATTCATAAATTAATAGCGATTTTATAATTAAAAATAAGAGGTTATAATATATTATATCTATCACAAACTTTAACGCATAAAACAAATACAAAGGTCAAATAGTTACAACTGTTAAAAATATTTTTTAACTGTTGGAACTTTTAAATTTTAAATTTTATTATTTAATGAATTAATATAAGAAATCTGTTGAGTATTGTAAGACCCCAACTTTTACAAATAAAGACGAATTTTCTATAAATATCATTTTTGAATATTATGGAGTTAATTTGATATAATGTTATAGTTGTGGGTAATATTTATACATTTTGCAAAGTACGCAATTGTTATATAATATTAGATTGGTCGGAGAATATTCGTTTTAATAGGGAATATTCGTACAATGGCACAATCATTGGTGGACCCCACAACGGAATTATTGTCGGATTGAGAAAACGACAAAAATATTTTATTAAAAATAACGGCGGAAGTTTTA
Source organism: Panax notoginseng (assembly GCA_016801055.1). Taxonomy (NCBI): domain Eukaryota; kingdom Viridiplantae; phylum Streptophyta; class Magnoliopsida; order Apiales; family Araliaceae; genus Panax; species Panax notoginseng. The sequence continues at coordinate 290,155,867 of CM029012.1, read as the reverse complement.
CCATTGATATTGTTGAACTACTCGGTAGTAAAAGTACAGTAATACGTGTGGTTGTATAGTAGCACACGGTATTTGTAAGACCCCGAATTTTATGAAATAAAAGTATTCAATTTTTCTTATAATTACTATTCAGTAAATGGTTAAATTGATAAATGTTAAAGTTAAGGGTGATATATGAATTTTTTTTTCAAAATACATAAGTGGTTATAAAATATTCATTGTTCTCGGGGAATATTCGTTTGGTCGTGGAATATTCTTTCTGTCGGGAAATATTCGTATGACGGCGCAGCTATCTGTGGGCTCCATAACGAAAAACGGTCGAATGAAGATAACGACAAATTTGAGTTTTTATAAATAACGGCGTAGTTGTTACCGTTAACACTGTTGGAATACCCGGTGGTTAAAATACAGTAATACGCGTTATTACACAGTAACACACGGTATTGTACAGTATTTTTGAAATTATTGATTCTTACGTAAGAAGGCACTACTCAATAATTGTTACAGTAATTACTGTTCAATATTTTATTTTATTGATTCAATAATTGCTACGTTGAAATTTTATATTATTGTTGTTCAATAATTGTCACTGCACAGTATTTTCCATTATCAGATCAATAATTCATGTTATTTAAATAATATTATTAGATAACATTATTGGCAATGTCTAGAAAGTTCTGTCTAAGGAGAGGTTTGGTCACCTAATTGCGCGCCAGTAAGGAGAAATTCTTATTAGAAAGCCCCCTCTTTCTTGGGAACGGCCTGGTTGTCATAATTGTGATTCTGTGATATTATTTGTGAATAATTAATTATTGATTTATATGATAAGAAAATATTTATTTTACGTGAATATAAATGTTGGATATATTTTGTGGTTAAAAATGAAGGAGTTAATGTTGAGGTGTTTTATCTGTATTTTTTGTCGGAACGGAGGTATTAAAAATCAAATTAGGGTTTTTGAGATATTTTGCGAGGGTTATAATTTTTAATCCGACCGTTGGATCGTGGTAATATTTGGATATGTTATACATATATAAGTTGAGTATATGTCCATAAATTTTGAACCGTTAAAAATGAACGTATGATTTGTTATGAATTTTACGAGATGACTGGTTCAGAAATTGTTGAATTTTTGGAGTAAATCATTTTGGTGAAAAATTCTAGAATTGGTGGGCCCCACTCTTGGTTGGTGAAGAAATGCGCTGAGATTTTTATTCAAATGTGGTGGGTGGGAATAGTAGCAGGTAAAACCATCAGGTTGCAGGTTAAGTCTGCTTCGGCGTGCTAACATTTTCCTATAAATAAGGTGCTTAGGTTAGAATTGAAAATCACACCAGAAACTGAAGTTTTCTCTCTATTTCTCTCTCTATATTATCGAGTGTATTCTTGTGAGTATTTTGATATCTTGAGTGTTGCTATACGGTGCAAGTTAGTTCAGCGTTATTCCAGTCAGGAGTACTGCTCTTTTGAGGTAAGGGATAGTAATGGATGTTATTTTTTTATCAATGATATTATTTCTTTCAATATCATTATACCGGAATATTGGTAAGATTTTTCTTGTAAAATTCTTATCTTTTCATGTCGGGGTTACTATTCATGAGTTACTATTCACGAGCTACTATTCATGAGTTACTATTCACGAGTTACTATTCATGGGTTACTATTCACGAGTTACTATTCATGACAAAATTAGTTTCTTTTTCTAACCAAATTATAGTTGATTTATGAATATTACTCTTGAGATTAAAACTATATGTTGATCATATTATTTTTTTATCATATATAATATTTTTATAACCCTAATGATGATATTTCTCTTTGACTTGAGTGTAAAGATGGGTAGATTATTGGTATGATCATGACTAGGGTTCTCTTTGGCCTGTAGTGCAAAGTTGAATTGTGACTGGTATGATCATGACCATTGAATTTATAAGTGAATATCTTTAGCTTAAGTGCAAAGGTGAATTGATCAACATGGTTATAATTATTGTTTATATAAATTCTGAAATGATTATATATTTCTTTGAGATATTAATATCTTTGGCATGTAGTGCAAAGATGAAATATTGATGAATATCTTTAGCCTGTAGTGCAAAGATGAATTGTTGATGAATATCTTTGGCCCGTAGTGCAAAGATGACCTGTTGTTGAATATCTTTGGCCAGTAATGCAAAGATGAACTGTTGATGAATATCTTTGGCCTGTAGTGCAAAGATGACTTGTTGATGAATATCTTTGGCCCGTAGTGCAAAGATGAAGTTATTAGTATGATTATGAACAGGAACTGTGATTTGGTATAACCATGATCTTTGATGTTTCAGGTAAAGATAGGTGATGAAAATTATCTTCGTCCTGGATGAGAAGAGGAATTTAGAATCACAATTATGATTATGAGTTATTCATATGATTGTGGAAAGGAACTGTTGATTGATGTTACAGGGATAAAACATTGTTGATGGATTTTTAACATAGAGAAGATAATAGACTTTATAGTCTATTTGACTCTTTTAATGGATTGCTCGTTCCGCTGCAACTATGGTTGAAATTTTTATCATTTACCATATGTTCTAAATCTCTGATTTATTATTGATGAAGGCTATTGATAATTTAATTATCTTTAGTCATGATATTCTTTACTGAGCTAGTTGTGCTCACCCTTTTGCTTCACAATTCCTTTCAGGTAATAAGAGTGTAGCTGGGTCGAGCGAGGGTAACGGGGAAATAGAACGGTGGTCTCTAACTGTGGATGTTCTCCCGAAGCAATATAGAAAAGTTCATTTAGTAGTTATATTTGGTGAATCCAATAGGGTAAGGTGTACCCAACGTTGGAAGGGTGGTTTGCCACTATCCTACAAGATGTCTAACGACATACAACCTCGTGTCATCATAAGACAGGGATGTGCTCATCCACTTGCTGAGTATATATACGAGCACTACCTATGTGCTCATTTTCTACTTGACTCTTCTAATGGTTTGCTGTTTCCGCTGCAGTTATTGATTTAAAACTTGTTGTCTATTGTATTCTATTAGATTTTTCCCTATTGAAGATTAACGATAATTTGTTCTGTATTATATTAGTCATAATGTTCTTTACTGGGCTAGTTGAGCTCACCCTTTTCCTTTTTGTTTTATTTTTCTCAGGAGGCGAGAATGTAGCGAGTACTAGTCGGGGTATGGAATGATGGTTCTAGAAGTTACTTTAGTAGTCCTCACCATTTTTGTGAAATAATATATCAATAATTGTAATAAGGACTTATTTGAGTGTGGATATTGTCTAAATGATAATATTTGTATTTAAACTCACAGTTCTTGTGTTGTAATAATAAAGATGTAGTTGTTTCTGTACCATGTATTTTGGCGACTCAGAATGGGTGTTGTATACCTATTTTGGGGGCGTCACATGTAGTGCATAGATGGACTTGGTATGATTATGACCAGGAATTATTCGGTATAATCATGATCGTAATGTTACAAATGATGTGGTAAAAGTCCCCATTGGCCCGTAGTGCATTGATGGATAGTTGTTGTCATGATCATGACCATTAATAAATACACGAATATCCGTGGCCGTAGTGTAGGGGTGATTCGATGATGTGGATTATTTTATTAAGCTGAGTCCCAGCGATCACAATGTTGAAAAACCTTTTAAATCATAAAAGATAGTAGAGTTTATTTTCTACTTGACTCTTTTAATGGATTGCTTGTTCCGCTGCAGTTAAACTTGATGTTTATTATATTTTATCAGTTTAACATTGTTGAAGGCTAATGATAATTTATTCTGCATTATCTTAGTCATAATATTTCTTACTGGGCTAGTTGAGCTCACCCTTTCTTTCACTGTTCTCTTCAGGAAATGAGAACGTAGCTGGGACAAGTCGGGAAACGGAGTGATGGTCCGAATGATAGTATTAGTTAGTAGTCCTCACTATTCTATGTAATAGTGTGTTAATAAATGTAATGAGGACTCCTTTTGAGTATGAATACTCTCTAGAAGACAATATTTGTATTCAAACTCACAGTTTATGTTTTATCGTATTGTACACGACAGTTGTATTAATAAGTTGTATTTGAATTCTGTACCATGTATCTGACGACCTAAGATGAGTGATGTATACCTAATTTTGGGGACGTCACAAATATATACTAAACAATTAAATTTTTATCCTACATAATAACCAAATGATACTACAAAATAGGAACAGAGATGAAAAAAAACAATTCTAAATGCTCTAAGAATTGAGCAAAGATATATAAATTTTAAAAAAAAATAAATAAATAACTTTTGCGCACGTAAGTAAGGGGAATGTTACTTCCTGCCTCCTCTTTTAGTGAATTTAGATTTCATCGCCTCACCGGTCACCTCCACACACTTTTGTGGCACGTATATTTATAAGGAAAAAGGGCAATTTTGGGTTGATGACAGTTTACCTTACTTTTTTATTTTATTAATTCTCCAACTCTCATAATATACATACGACGTTTAAAATGATTTTATTTATTTAAAATTATTTAATATTTTATATAATCTAAAAAATTAAGTTACAATTTTTTTAAAATTACTTTTCATGAAAAATATTATAAATGAGATAAGTATATAATAAAAAATAATATAGATAATTAATATTATATAATTATTTTTTTAATTTTTATACACAAATTCAAAACGTCTTATATTACTGAAAGAAAAGAGTACAACTTTATTTTGAAAAGATTTAAACATAAATTAGTGCGATCACTTTTTTCCACTGAAATTATCATTCTTTTGAAACAGGACAGGAGTTGTTGGATTATGACTGGTATAGTTATCCATCCATCCACACGGACATGGTGTTTGATTTGGGTGGAATCTCGAATGTTTTAGTGTTGTGTTTGTATCAGGTATGTACTTAATACTCCAGTTGGCATGGGGACATAACATTGATCATAGACGCAGACGATGATGATGTGATTATAGCGGGCGTGCTTAAAAAACCGAGAAAAGTTAGTTGAAGGTCAAATTCATCCGTCAATTAAAGAAGCAGATAGAGAAAGCGTGCATGCATGTTCAATCTCGGAATCAAAACGTTTTTAAAAGAGGATAAAAATATAGGGTTGAGGGGCATCCGGTACAAATGTTAAATTTTTTTTTTAATCATAATTGTTAGAGTGAAAAATAAAAAATAATAGAATAGATTTTAACAAAAAATTGTAAAAAATATATTTTTTATTGAAAAAACACAGTAAACAGTTTACAGTGTTTTTTTAATAAAAAATATATTTTTTTTACAGTTTTTTGTTCAAACTTATTCTATTATTTTTTATTCTGATAATTGTGGTTTAAAAAAAAATTAACATTGTACCGGACGGCGTCCGGTACAGCACCTCCCCCCAATTAAAAAATATATTAGTAATTTTTTTTTATTAATGGTTGGTTATACAACTGAGAGGAGATAACTGTATCTTGCGACTCTGCATAGTTTGAAAACGTCTCAAAAATTTTATAAATATCAAAATTTATATAGAAATATTTTTTTTATTTCATGTAGAAATACATGACAAGGATTCATGTAAAAATATTATTTTTTATATGAAAATATCAATTTTTTATATAGAACAAAGGAAATTAATCCAGAAAAAAAATCAACAAAAGGGATAGTCTCTGAAGTAAATTAATGATGTTTAAAAATATAAAATGCTTGTAGAAAATAATTTGGTAAATAAAAAACTTGATTTTTGTGATCATTTTTTAACTTCAAATAGCGACCTAGATTTGATTGTGTTTTAAATTCTTTCATTTGAATTTCATTGTAAAATAAAATTTATTTTATTTTTTAATTTATGGAGCGCATGTAGAAAATTTTGGACTGCTATTATAATATATATTTATGCTATTGACTACTAATATATGCATTAATATATGGCATGTGCAAAAATTTGATGGGGTCATATGACCCCATCGTCCTCCTTTAGTTCCGCCCATCCTGTTTGTTTCCTCGCGGAAGTGATTAGTATGAAATTTATTTTAGAATAAGTTGATTAATTGACCAATAGAATACTGACACGCAGATGAGGTTGTATGTGTGTCAGTATTCTATTGACCAATTGACCAACTTACCAAAAAAATAACTTCATGCTAACCGGATCATTTCCTCGCACACAATTGAAATAGGAGGACAACAAAGGGCGGCCGCACTACCACCTTAAAAAGCCCAAGATGATGCTGCCGCCGCCGCCGCCTCCTCCTAGTCTTCTCGCATTATCAACAACCTACATCAATTTTCTTTCTGAACTCTCAAACCACATCACTAAAATATCCCTAATGTAATATATTTGGAGAATTAAACAAAATTTATAATTTCATAGTTTTTTTCTCATATGAATAAAAAAATATTTTCATATTTATGTGAGAGAGATGTTGTGAAAATATTAAATTTTCTATATATATTTGTAATACACTAGAAAATTTAAATTTCGCTAACTTACGTGGTAAGTAATTAAGTGAGCTTACTTTGATACAAGTACAATCTTAAATTAATATCATAATTATAATTTGGACATAATATATAAAATGAACATAAATTGTGTTCCCGTATATACACCAAGAGTCCACTTGAACGAGTGTGAAAGGAAACATGTACAGATGAAGAAAATCAGGCTCCTTTTGCCAAACAAGGACTTGACAAAAATAGCCTACCCTCCCTCGTCCGTCCGTCCAAATCTTATTTGTATAACTCTAAAAAAATAAAAAAAAAAATCTCAAAAAAGTCGCACATTTTCTTTTACTATAGACAATCAGACACAGACAGGCTCTCACACACATCTTATAAGTCTATCAACAACACGAGTGACGAGAGTGCTGGGTGAGTAGAAGTAGGTCCCTCCACCGAGTTCACACACACACAACTTTACAGCCAGAAAAATTGCAATAATTACAGCTGTCACGCTAAGAAAGAAATAAAACACATTATATCAAGTCTTAAGAAATAAATAATACACATTAAGTTTTAAGCCCGATGTAATAGGCCATATCATTTTGTTTTTTTCTTTTTCACGTTCACATAAAATAAAAGTTGAAAAGATTTAACAGAATGATTCAATTTGTTAAAATAATAATTAATTTATTAGAGTAATTTAAAAAATTAAAATTTTAATTAATCAAATTTGTCAACTGCAATACAACGATGAGTAATTCATTAATTTTGTAAACTTCTTTTTACCATTTTCTGTTCATGCATCTATCTCTATAAAATAATATTACTATTACATAATGGCGACTCACACACACATATGCATATTTATTTATGAGTTACACATGTCAAACAATAATCCACAATATACATATACGTGTGTATATAAATATTATGTAAAAAAGTTTTATATAATAATAACATCTCTATATTTCCATGTCCTTTTTACAAGACATGATACACTAGAGTTCTATCTTAATTTTTCTAGTGTCCTCTGTGCTCAATGCCCTTTACGTGGGTTGTTACTTTTCACATAGGGTAGCCCCACGCACCCCTCTGCCTAACTTGAGTACTTTTTATATTAATTTAGGAAAATTAAAAATTCAAAAATTAATTGATATGAAAATTAATAAGGTAAAATAAACACGCATTGATTTTGAATTTAAAGTTTAGGTTCGAAAAGTCAAAACGTCCCCTTAAATAAACCAACCAACCAACCAACTAACTTGTAATTACTTAATATGTTTTCTTTCTATATATATATATATTTCACTAAACCAAAATATGTACTCCATTTGTTTTGACTTTGCAGCCAGCAGCAGTGTGTTTAAATATAAGTCTAATTAAGAAGAACAAAGATAATTAATTAATTAAATTAAATTAAACTAAGGTAGTGATTGTGATGATTAGAAGGAAGCGTGGTGTGGGTGGGTTTGGTGGCAATTAAAAACCCCCTCTGTATAAAGCATCTTTAATTAGCAATGATACAATGTATCCGGCCACAAGGCTATATATGAGTTCCCCTTGTTTCTTCTGTATAGTATTAGTATGTATGTCAAAGCAAGACTCCTTGAAATTGTTACTAGAATTTAAGTTAGCCAACCCGGCCCCGTCCTATCCTATTCCTATCCCCGTGACGTGACGTGACGTGACGTGATTAATTTATTTAAATTGATGATGAAAGTTTCATATTATGATTTCTATATATAAATTAACTAGAAATAAAGTACTACTATGATTATTATCTAAAATAAAACACGTCTCCTTGATTCTTTATCCCAAAAAAAAAATTGTGCATGTAATAATTTTAATACTAGTAAGTAATACGTGTTATTCACAATAAGACGGGAATTATTCCATTTCCACCGGACCGACCATCAGCCCTCCTCCTCCAATTTTGATGATTAGATAAGCTCACAGCTTCATCATCATCATACTACTATAATTAATCAAATTAATAATAATTAGCACTAACAATTAATGTAAGATCAGATCATTAATTAATTTTACTAGTACTAGAATTTGTCTAATAAAAACAGAATAATATTATCTTGAAAATGATACTAGTGCATGTTATAGATAAATGTGACACTGGCAGTGTTCCATTACCTTTTAAAACGTGGATATAATAGGATAGAATATAAATTAATCTAGACATAAACATGGATAAACTTCACTTTCAATGTCCCCGTGAATGAAAGAAAGAAAGAAAGGCAAACAGAATTCCAATTTCCTCCTCTTCCTCCTCCTCCCAACCCCCCATTTCACTTGCTACCAGCTACTAGAACCAAAAGCAAGTTCCCTACGTACATTCCCACCAAAATATGAATTTCCTTCCTAAAAAAGAACAAATTCTAATTTATACACCCTCCCTCCGTCCGTCCGTCCGTCCGTCCGGTGGCAATAACAGTATAGACAATAGCTAGCTAGCCAACTCTTTTGAGCAGAAGAACAATTGTTAGCCGACTTAAACAATGATTAACACCTTCCTTTTTCTAGCTAGGAAATTATTCCATCTTAATTTGCCTTTTTTATCCACTAAGTTTATGTTATGTCGTTGGATTCTTCTAGGATATAATGTTATAGTATAAAATTAGTATTTTTGGTAATCACGAAGCATATTTTAATTATGTCAAAGCAAATTGGTAGTATAAAAATAAGACTTCCTCCACCGCAAAAGCATGATTAAAGCTACAATTTTTTTTATTTTTAAAATAATAAGATGAAGTACATAATGTGAAAGATAAATATGTTATTTAGTGAGATCCATTAAAATAAAAAAGAAAGTACTGATCTCTTTATATAATCTTGTGGGGTCACTGATCATGAATTTAGATTTTTTTTAAAATTTTACTTTTTTTTAGTATGTGTGGAGGTTGTATTTACTAATTTTCACGACAGAGGGAACAGGTAATAAAATGATTTATTTATTTTGGTTCAACATAAAATGAAAATTTGAGTATAAAACATGGGCTTCTTATGAACATGTACCCAGATTTGGGGAAGAGTATAAAATACTAGCCCAAAGTCGTAGGGACTGAAATGAAAGTTGTCAGTTGTGATACATTCGACCAAACGCAGCCCAACCAATAAGAATTCAAGGCCTCCACCAAAAGTTGTATCCCTTTGTCCAAGATGATAATTTTTTTTTAGGTAACTGTTAAATCCGCAATATTTTTTGTTTCGAAAATGAGGGTTTCAAAATAAATTTTCTAAAATAAATAGGGTGATTCTAGGGGCGACCGGTATAACAATCAACATTTTTTTTGACTCTCAAAACATTAAATTCTAAACCTAAAACTCAAAACTCAAAATCTTACCCTAGTATATAGACAAAGTAGCGGAAGCAAGGGCGGAGCAATTGATGATCTAAGCTGGGATTAAAGGAGATTCAGATCAAAAGAAACAATGGGAGGAATCCAATTCAACTACAATCAAAGTTGATATAAGTCTTCAACCAATTAATTTACCAAACAAAGGATGTTCTACCTTTTTTTAATAAGTTTATAGAAATTGGATTGAATATATTTGTTATTGATGTGAAATTGGTTGTGGGAGTTTTGATTATGGAAACATGAAATGTTCAGATGATATGAGGATGAAATTATGTATAGAGGTTATGTGTTTATATGTTTGGATTTCATTAAACTATGATTTTTAAACCTTGCACACCATGTATTTGTATAAATATCATAAAGAGATTAATTTGATTAAAACATAAAAATTAATGGGTTCTCTCTGTAAATTGATATACATACATGAGTTATAAGTTAACTTGAGTTGTTTGAGTGCTTCATCAGTTAAAAATAATCACAAATTTTATTAGTTGCTAGTCCGACACCAAGTTTCATGTTTACATAATCTTGAAATGTGTGGATACACAAGCAATTTTCTTAAATTTTTTTTCAGCTTCTTTCTGAGCTTTTATGGTCGCTTTCTCTGCCAACTTTTTCTTAGCTTTAGCCATCTCCTCTTCTTGCTTCAATTCCTTCAACTTCACTTCCTCGTCAACTTCATTTTATTTCGAGAAAGGAATTTCTTCCGACTTTTTCAACTCAAATATTGCCTCTTTATCTTTCACAAGACTTTCCTCTACAGTACTTTTGCAAGAGGAATTTTGTAAGACCCCGAATTTTATGAAATAAAAGTATTCAATTTTTCTTATAATTACTATTCAGTAAATGGTTAAATTGATAAAAGTTTAAAGTTATGGGTGAAATATGATTTTTTTTCAAAATAAGCAAGTGGTTATAAAATAATCATTGTTGTCGGGAAATATTCGTTTGGTCGTGGAATATTCTTTCTGTCGGGGAATATTCGTACGACGGCGCAGCCATTTGTGGGCCCCATAACAGAATAACTGTCGGATGAAGAAAACGACAAATTTGAGTTTTTACAAATAACGGCGTAGTTGTTACCGTTAACACTGTTGGAATACCCGGTGGTTAAAATACAGTAATACGCGTTATTGCACAGTAGCACACGGTATTACATAGTATTTTTAAAATTATTGATTCTTACGTAAGAAGACACTACTCAATAATTGTTACAGTAATTACTGTTCAATATTTTATTTTATTGATTCAATAATTGCTACGTTGAAATTTTGTATTATTGTTGTTCAATAATTGTCACTGCACAGTATTTCCCATTATTAGATCAATAATTCATATTATTTGAATAATATTATTAGATAACATTATTGGCAATGTCTAGAAAGTTTTGTCTAATGAGAGGTTTGGTCATCTAATTGCGCGCCAGTAAGGAGAAATCCTTATTGAAAAGCCCCCTCTTTCCTGGGAACGGCCTGGTTGTCATAAATGTGATTCTGTAAAATTATTTGTGAATAATTAATTATTGATTCATATGATAAGGAAATATTTATTTTATGTGGATATAAATGAGGGATATATTTTTGTTGTTAAAAATGAAGGAGTTAATGTTGAGGTTTTTATCAGTATTTTTGTCGGAATGGAGGTATTAAAAATTAGGATTTTTGAGATATTTTGATGGGGTTATAATTTTTAATCCGACCGTTGGATCGTGATAATATTTGGATATGTTATACATATATAAGTTGAGTATATGTTCACAAATTTTGAACCGTTAAAAATGAGCGTATGATTTGTTATGAATTTTACGAGATATCTGGTTCAGAAATTGTTGAATTTTCGGAGTTAATCATTTTGGTAGAAAATTCTAGAATTGGTGGGCCCCACTTGTGGTTGGTAAAGAAATGTGCTGAATTATATTTCAAATGTGGTGGGTGAGAATAGTAGCAGGTAAAGCCATCAGGTTGCAGGTCAAGCCTACTAAAATTTTCCTATAAATAGAGGGCTAAGTTAGAATTGAAAATCACACCAGAAACATAAGCTTTCTCTCTTTCTCTCTCTATATTATGAAGCATATTTTGTGAGTATTTAGATACTTTGAGAGTTGCTATTCAGTGCAAGTTTTCTTCGGCTTTGCATTCCAGTCAGAAATACTGCACTTTTGAGGTAAGGGATAGTAAGGGATAGTAAGGAATTTTAAGGGTTGTTATGTTTTTCAGTTTCGTAATTTTTCTGACCTTCAAAAATTCTAAAAAAATTTGAAATGATATTTTGATGAGTTTTTTTGATTGTGTCCAAAAATGGTGATTTTTGGATGTATAGATTGAGAGTTATGAATTTTATGAGAAAATACTATTTTAAAAGTAACCGCTTATAATTCCTTGTGGTTAACTCCAAAATTGATGAAATTTTTATTGGGAGTACATGTATATGATAGAAGTATACTCTGTAAATTTCAGAATTTTTGGACAAAAGTATAATTTTTGATAAATGTCTAAATATTCGGCTGTTTTGGCCATATGAAAAATAGTAAATGACTTTTAAAAATTCTGAGAAAAATATATGTTCACTATGGGACTATATTATGCTAAATCTCAGAAAAGAAATATTTTTGGAACTGATTTTGTATTTTTCATGAAAATAGTCTAGTTATGAGTAAATGAATTAAATATGTTTTGTGAAGTAAAAAAATTGGAAAATAGGATTTTATGACTTGAGAATCCTATATGAGGTATATGCAGATTTTTGATGAGGGTTTTGATTATTGGTGATAAAATCTTATGAGTTTGGTATTTTAGAATGATTAAATGCATTATTTAGTAAAGTGTAAACAATTTAAATAAATTGTTTATAAGCTTAAGAAATATTATTCTTTCAATATCATTATACCGAAATATTAGTATGAATTTTATTGTAGAGTTTCTACCTTTTTGTGTCGGGTTTACTATTTATGAGTTATTATTCACGAGTTATTATTCATGAATTACTATTCACGAGTTACTATTCACGATAAAAAATTGGTTTCTTTTTCTAACCAAATTATAGTTAATTTACGAATATTACTCTTGAGATTAAAACTAGATGTTGATCATATTATTTTTATTATTATATATAACATTTTTATAACCCTAATGATGATATTTCTCTTTGACTTGAGTGTAAAGATGGGTAGATTTTTGGTATGATCATGACTATGGGTTATCTTTGGCCAGTAGTGCAAAGTTGAATCGTTGATTGGTATGATCATGACCATTGAATTTATAAGTGACTATCTTTAGCTTAAGTGCAAAGGTAAATTGATCAACATGGTTATAATTATTGTTTATATAAATTCTGAAATGATTATATATTTCTTTGAGATATTAATATCTTTGGCCTGTGGTGCAAAGATGAAATATTGATGAATATAGTGCAAAGATGAAATATTGATGAATATATTTGGCCTGTAGTGCAAAGATGAATTGTTGATGAATATCTTTGGCCCGTAGTGCAAAGATGACATATTGAATATCTTTGGCCAGTAGTGCAAAGAAGAATAGATGTTGAGATAAACATGACTAACTGGTGATACAAATGAATATCTTTGGCCGTAGTGCAAAGATGAAATTATTAGTATGATTATGAACAGGAAATGTGATTTGGTGTAACCATGATCTTTGATGTTTCAGGTAAAGATAGGAGATGAAAATTATCTTCGTCCTGGATGAGAAGAGGAATTTAGAACTACAGTTATGATTATGAGTTATTCATATGATTGTGGACCAGAATTGTTGATTGATGTTACAGGGATAAAACATTGTTGATGGATTTTTAACATGGAGAAGATAATAGACTTTATAGTCTATTTGACTCTTCTAACGGATTGCTCGTTCCGCTGCAACTATAGTTGAAATTTTTATCATTTACCATATGTTCTAAATCTCTGATTTATTATTGATGAAGGCTATTGATAATTTAATTATCTTTAGTCATGATATTCTTTACTGAGCTAGTTGTGCTCACCCTTTTGCTTCACAATTCCTTTCAGGTAATAAGAGTGTAGCTGGGTCGAGCGAGGGTAACGAGAAAATAGAACGGTGGTCTCTAGCTGTGGATGTTCTCCCGAAGCAGTATAGAAAAGTTTATTTAGTAGTTTTATTTGGTGAATCTAATAGGGTAAGGTGTACCCAACGTTGGAAGGGTGGTTTTGTGACAACCCCAAAATAGGTCCATTCCACCCAACCCATTCTGAGTCGTCAAATACATGGTACAGAAAACAACTACAACTTTATTACAACAATTGTCGTGCAAAATACAACAACACATATGCTGTGAGTTTGGATACAAATATATACCAAATGTGACTCATGTTCCAACTGTGGACATCACCTCACAATAACACCTTACATAAAGGTATAGTCAAAAACTGTTTTAGAAATTAGAATCTTTGGGAAGTGCTCAAGGAAACCTTCGTACATGGGAGGCCACGCGTCTAGGTTATGATAGATATCATATGGCCACAGAATTATCCTTGGTTGACCCAATAGACCCCAAAAAAAAATGAGAAGATTACTATCATATTCTTCCCAATGGTGAGTCTTCTCTTGACTTATCATTATCTCCACTGTCTCTAATTGAGAATTATACTTCAAACAAACACCAAGATTATATAAGTAGTGCCCATATATATACTCAGCAAGTGGATGAGCACAACCCTGTCCTATGATGACACGAGGTTGTATGTCATTAGACATCTTGCATGATAGTGACAAAACACCCTTCCAACGTTGGGTTCGTCTCACCCTATTTTTTTCACCAAATATAACTACTAAATGATGACCACCGTTCTATTCCCTTGTTACCCTCGCTCGACTCAGCTACACTCTTATTACCTGAAAGGAATTGTGAAGCAAAAGGGTGAGCACAACTAGCTCAGTAAAGAATATCATGACTAAAGATAATTCAATTATCAATAGCCTTCATCAACAATAAATCAGAGATTTAGAACATATGGTAAATGATAAAAATTTCAACCATAGTTGCAGCGGAACGAGCAATCCATTAGAAGAGTCAAATAGACTATAAAGTCTATTATCTTCTCCATGTTAAAAATTCACCAACAATATTTTATCCATGTAACATCACTTAACAGTTCCTTTCCACAATCATATGAATAACTCATAATCATAATTGTGACTATAAATTTTTCTTCGCACCCAGGACGAAGAATATTTTCATCACCTGTCTTTACCTGAAACATCAAAGATCATGGTTATACCAAATCACAGTTCCTGTTTATAATCATACTAACAAATCCATCTTTGCACTACGGGCCAAAGATATTCATCAACAAACCATCTTTGCACTACGGGCCAAAGATATTCAATAACAGTTCATCTTTGCACTACAGGCCAAAGATATTCATCAACAGGCCATCTTTGCACTACATGCCAAAGATATTCATCAACAATTCATATTTGCACTACAGGCCAAATATATTCATATCTCAAAGAAATATATAATCATTTCAGAATTTATATAAACAATAATTATAACCATGTTGATCAATTTACCTTTGCACTTAAGCTTAAGATATTCAATTATAAATTCAATGGTCATGATCATACCAGTCACAATTCAACTTTGCACTACAGGCCAAAGAGAACCCTAGTCATGATCATACCAATAATCTACCCATCTTTACACTCCAGTGAAAGAGAATTTTAACATCAGGGTTATAAAAATGTTATATATGATAATAAAATCAATATAATCAATACATAGTTTTAATCTCAAGAGTAATATTCATAACTCAACTATAATTTGGTTAGAAAAAGAAACCAATTTTTATCGTGAATAGTAACTCGTGAATAGTAACTCATGAATAGTAACTTGACACAAAAAGGTAGAAATTCCACAATAAAATCCATACCTGTATTTCGGTATAATGATATTGAAAGAATAATATTTCTTAAGCTTATAAACAATTTATTTAAATTGTTTATAC
Organism: Panax notoginseng; assembly: GCA_016801055.1. NCBI lineage: Eukaryota > Viridiplantae > Streptophyta > Magnoliopsida > Apiales > Araliaceae > Panax > Panax notoginseng. The sequence goes on along the minus strand of CM029012.1, from coordinate 290,140,103 downwards.
TTTACTAAATAATGCATTTAATCATTCTAAAATACCAAACTCATAAGATTTTATCACCAATAATCAAAACCCTCATCAAAAATCTGCATATACCTCATATAGGATTCTCAAGCCATAAAATCCTATTTTCCAATTTTCTTACTTCACATAACATATTTAATTCATTTACTCATAACTATTCCATTTTCATGAAAAATACCAAATCAGTTCCAAAAATATTTCTTTTCTGGGATTTAGCATAATATAGTCCCATATTGAACATATATTTTTCTCAAAATTTTTAAAACTCATTTACTATTTTTCATATGGCCAAAACCACCGAATATTTAGACATTTATCAAAAATTGTACTTTTGTCCAAAGATTCTGAAATTTACAGAGTATACTTCTATCATACACGTGTACTCCCAATAAAAATTTCATCAATTTTGGAGTTAACCACAAGGAATTATAAGCGGTTACTTTTAAAATAGTCTTTTCCCGTAAGATTCATAACTCTTAATCTATACATCCAAAAATCACCATTTTTGGACACAATCAATAAAACTCATCAAAATATCATTTCAAATTTTTTCATAATTTTTGAAGATCAGAAAAATTACGAAACTGAAAATCATAACAACCCTTAAAATCCATTACTATCCCTTACCTCAAAAGAGCAGTACTTCTGACTGGATATCGGATATGATGCTGAAGGAAACTTGCACTAATGAATAGCAACTCACCAAGTATCTAAGAACTCACAAAATATGCTTCATAATATAGAGAGAGAAAGAGAGAAAGCTTATGTTTCTGGTGTGATTTTCAATTCTAACTTAGCCCTCTATTTATAGGAAAATTTTGGTAGGTTTGACCTGCAACCTGATGGCTTTACCTGCTACTATTTCCACCCACCACATTTAAAATATAATTCAGCACATTTCTTCAACAACCACAAGTGGGGCCCACCAATTCTAGAATTTTCCACCAAAATGATAAACTTCAAAAATTCAACAATTTCTGAACCAGTCATCTCGTAAAATTCATAATAAATCATACGTTCATTTTTAACGGTTCAAAATTTGTGGGCATATACTCAACTTATATATGTATAACATATCCAAAAATTACCACGATCCAACGGTCGGATTAAAAATTATAACCCCCGCAAAATATCTCAAAAACCCTGATTTTTAATACCTCCATTCCGACAAAAGTACGGATAAAAACCTCAACATTAACTCCTTCATTTTTTAACCACAAAAATATATCCTTCATTTATATCCACATAAAATAAATATTTCCTTATCATATGAATCAATAATTAATTATTCACAAATAATATTACAGAATCACATTTATGACAACCAGACCGTTCCCAGGAAAGAGGGGGCTTTTCAATAAGGATTTCTCCTTACTAGCGCGCAATTAGATGGCCAAACCTCTCCTTAAACAGAACTTTCTAGACATTGCCAATAATGCTATCTAATAATATTATTCAAATAATATGAATTATTGATCTGATAATAGAAAATACTGTGCAACAACAATTATTGAAACAACAATAATATAAAATATCAACGCAACAATTATTGAATCAATAAAATAAAATATTGAACAGTAATTACTGTAACAATTATTGAGTAGTGCCTTCTTACGTAAGAATCAATAATTTCAAAAATACTATGCAATACCGTGTGCTACTGTGCAATAACGCGTATTACTGTATTTTAACCACCGGGTATTCCAACAGTGTTAACGGTAACAACTACGCCGTTATTTGTAAAAACTCAAATTTGTCGTTTTCTTCACCCGACAGTTATTCTGTTATGGGGCCCACAAATGGCTGCGCCGTCGTACGAATATTCCCCGACAGAAAGAATATTCCACGACCAAACGAATATTCCCCGACAACAATGATTATTTTATAACCACTTGCTTATTTTGAAAAAAAATCATATTTCACTCATAACTTTAAACTTTTATCAATTTAACCATTTACTGAATAGTAATTATAAGAAAAATTGAATACTTTTATTTCATAAAATTCGGGGTCTTACAATCTCCCCTCCTTATGAAATTTCATCCCCAAAATTTACGTACCTGGTATTTCGAAGAGTTGAGAATACCTTGCTTCTATTTCAGATTCTATCTCTCAGATCATCATGATTTCTCCATTGCTCATCTCCCATGATAACTTCATTTGGGTTCCTCATTTGTTGGGAAGTCATGACAACCGCCATCCCTCGAACTACTCGGCTTTGACTTGTCTGGAGTAGCATTTGGCGTCATCATTACCGTTGGAATATACCTTTCTATAGGACATATTCCTCCCTCAACTGCCTCTTCGTACTCCTCATTCATGATCTGAATCATCAATCTTCGATCCATATCGGATTCAGGTTGACCGCTATGTACAGGGTAATTCAAAACTCGATGTTGGGTTCTCCCAATTGCTTTCCAAAAAGAGAAATTCATATCATCTATTTTAGCCTTCTTAGATCGAACATCTCTTTCCATAATATCCACGTGTCGTGCGGCTTTTGCCCATGCATCACTTATTCTCACTCGTTCAGTTTTTTCTTCTCTCAGCTCAGATTCTATTTTTATCATCTTATACTCTGCCAAAGAATGCTTCTGTTCAAGCATCACATATCGGGTAACATAAGCTTGAATTGTTGCATCCTTTTGTTCCACGACCGCCTGTCGTTCTTCTGCCTGCTCTTCTAACTCATGAATACGATTTTGAAATTCTACATTTTGATCATATAATACCTCTAATAAACTCTCCTCTGGTACTTCTTCTTCCTCTTCTTCCTCAGTCTCAGCTGTTACCTCTGCGACTATCTCGGGTGTAACTATCAATTCTTCACTCACCACATGGATATCTCTAATTCCTTCTTCGTCTGACATCACATTATCACGGTTAGTGATTAGAGGTATCCCCACAGTCTCATTCACTCTATTATTAGCATTCTCAGCTGCCATTCTCAAATACTGCCATAAAACAAGGGTTAATTAAACAAATTAACATATCACATAATATCCCAATATTATGACTGACCAACAAATAAGCTTAGGTAGGACACACTAGCGAAGGATTTACTCATCTCTCCCTTCCTAGTTGTATTCCCCGATCTCCGCCAGAGATCATATCCCTAAGCTCTGATACCACCTGTGACAACCCCAAAATAGGTCCATTCCACCCAACCCATTCTGAGTCGTCAAATACATGGTACAGAAAACAACTACAACTTTATTACAACAATTGTCCTGCAAAATACAACAACACATATGCTGTGAGTTTGGATACAAATATATACCAAATGTGACTCATGTTCCAACTGTGGACATCACCTCACAATAACACCTTACATAAAGGTATAGTCAAAAACTGTTTTAGAAATTAGAATCTTTGGGAAGTGCTCAAGAAAACCTTCGTACATGGGAGGCCACGTGTCTAGGTTGTGATAGATATCATATGGCCACAGAATTATCCTTGGTTGACCCAATAGACCCCAAAGAAAAATGAGAAGATTACTATCATATTCTTCCCAATGGTGAGTCTTCTCTTGACTTATCATTATCTCCACTGTCTCTAATTGAGAATTATACTTCAAACAAACACCAAGATTATATAGGTAGTGCCCATAGATATACTCAGCAAGTGGATGAGCACAACCCTGTCCTATGATGACACGAGGTTGTATGTCATTAGACATCTTGTATGATAGTGACAAAACACCCTTCCAACGTTGGGTTCGCCTCACCCTATTTTCTTCACCAAATATAACTACTAAATGATGACCACCGTTCTATTCCCTTGTTACCCTCGCTCGACCCAGCTACACTCTTATTACCTGAAAGGAATTGTGAAGCAAAAGGGTGAGCACAACTAGCTCAGTAAAGAATATCATGACTAAAGATAATTCAATTATCAATAGCCTTCATCAACAATAAATCAGAGATTTAGAACATATGGTAAATGATAAAAATTTCAACCATAGTTGCAGCGGAACGAGCAATCCATTAGAAGAGTCAAATAGACTATAAAGTCTATTATCTTCTCCATGTTAAAAATTCACCAACAATGTTTTATCCATGTAACATCACTTAACAGTTCCTTTCCACAATCATATGAATAACTCATAATCATAATTGTGACTATAAATTTTTCTTCGCACCCAGGACGAAGAATATTTTCATCACCTGTCTTTACCTGAAACATCAAAGATCATGGTTATACCAAATCACAGTTCCTGTTTATAATCATACTAACAAATCCATCTTTGCACTACGGGCCAAAGATATTCATCAACAAACCATCTTTGCACTACGGGCCAAAGATATTCAATAACAGTTCATCTTTGCACTACAGGCCAAAGATATTCATCAACAGGCCATCTTTGCACTACATGCCAAAGATATTCATCAACAATTCATATTTGCACTACAGGCCAAATATATTCATATCTCAAAGAAATATATAATCATTTCAGAATTTATATAAACAATAATTATAACCATGTTGATCAATTTACCTTTGCACTTAAGCTTAAGATATTCAATTATAAATTCAATGGTCATGATCATACCAGTCACAATTCAACTTTGCACTACAGGCCAAAGAGAACCCTAGTCATGATCATACCAATAATCTACCCATCTTTACACTCCAGTGAAAGAGAATTTTAACATCAGGGTTATAAAAATGTTATATATGATAATAAAATCAATATAATCAATACATAGTTTTAATCTCAAGAGTAATATTCATAACTCAACTATAATTTGGTTAGAAAAAGAAACCAATTTTTATCGTGAATAGTAACTCGTGAATAGTAACTCATGAATAGTAACTTGACACAAAAAGGTAGAAATTCCACAATAAAATCCATACCAGTATTTCGGTATAATGATATTGAAAGAATAATATTTCTTAAGCTTATAAACAATTTATTTAAATTGTTTATACTTTACTAAATAATGCATTTAATCATTCTAAAATACCAAACTCATAAGATTTTATCACCAATAATCAAAACCCTCATCAAAAATCTGCATATACCTCATATAGGATTCTCAAGCCATAAAATCCTATTTTCCAATTTTCTTACTTCACATAACATATTTAATTCATTTACTCATAACTATTCTATTTTCATGAAAAATACCAAATCAGTTCCAAAAATATTTCTTTTCTGGGATTTAGCATAATATAGTCCCATATTGAACATATATTTTTCTCATAATTTTTAAAACTCATTTACTATTTTTCATATGGCCAAAACCACCGAATATTTAGACATTTATCAAAAATTGTACTTTTGTCCAAAGATTCTGAAATTTACAGAGTATACTTCTATCATACACATGTACTCCCAATAAAAATTTCATCAATTTTGGAGTTAACCACAAGGAATTATAAGCGGTTACTTTTAAAATAGTCTTTTCCCGTAAGATTCATAACTCTTAATCTATACATCCAAAAATCACCATTTTTGGACACAATCAATAAAACTCATCAAAATATCATTTCAAATTTTTTCATAATTTTTGAAGATCAGAAAAATTACGAAACTGAAAATCATAACAACCCTTAAAATCCATTACTATCCCTTACCTCAAAAGAGCAGTACTTCTGACTGGATATCGGATATGATGCTGAAGGAAACTTGCACTAATGAATAGCAACTCACCAAGTATCTAAAAACTCACAAAATATGCTTCATAATATAGAGAGAGAAAGAGAGAAAGCTTATGTTTCTGGTGTGATTTTCAATTCTAACTTAGCCCTCTATTTATAGGAAAATTTTGGTAGGTTTGACCTGCAACCTGATGGCTTTACCTGCTACTATTTCCACCCACCACATTTAAAATATAATTCAGCACATTTCTTCAACAACCACAAGTGGGGCCCACCAATTCTAGAATTTTCCACCAAAATGATAAACTTCAAAAATTCAACAATTTCTGAACCAGTCATCTCGTAAAATTCATAATAAATCATACGTTCATTTTTAACGGTTCAAAATTTGTGGGCATATACTCAACTTATATATGTATAACATATCCAAAAATTACCACGATCCAACGGTCGGATTAAAAATTATAACCCCCGCAAAATATCTCAAAAACCCTGATTTTTAATACCTCCATTCCGACAAAAGTACGGATAAAAACCTCAACATTAACTCCTTCATTTTTTAACCACAAAAATATATCCTTCATTTATATCCACATAAAATAAATATTTCCTTATCATATGAATCAATAATTAATTATTCACAAATAATATTACAGAATCACATTTATGACAACCAGGCCGTTCCCAGGAAAGAGGGGGCTTTCCAATAAGGATTTCTCCTTACTAGCGCGCAATTAGATGACCAAACCTCTCCTTAGACAAAACTTTCTAGACATTGCCAATAATGTTATCTAATAATATTATTCAAATAATATGAATTATTGATCTGATAATAGAAAATACTGTGCAACAATAATTATTGAAACAACAATAATATAAAATATCAACGCAATAATTATTGAATCAATAAAATAAAATATTGAACAGTAATTACTGTAACAATTATTGAGTAGTGCCTTCTTACGTAAGAATCAATAATTTCAAAAATACTATGCAATACCGTGTACTACTGTGCAATAACGCGTATTACTGTATTTTAACCACCGGGTATTCCAACAGTGTTAACGGTAACAACTACGCCGTTATTTGTAAAAACTCAAATTTGTCGTTTTCTTCACCCGACAGTTATTCTGTTATGGGGCCCACAAATGGCTGCGCCGTCGTACGAATATTCCCCGACAGAAAGAATATTTCACGATCAAACAGGTTTGCCACTATCATACGAATACTTTTATTTCATAAAATTCGGGGTCTTACAGGTTTGCCACTATCATACAAGATGTCTAACGACATACAACCTCGTGTCATCATAAGTCAAGAGAAGACTCACCATTGGGAAGAATATGATAGTAATCTTCTCATTTTTCTTTGGGGTCTATTGGGTCAACCAAGGATAATTCTGTGGCCATATGATATCTATCATAACCTAGACGCGTGGCCTCCCATATACGAAGGTTTCCTTGAGCACTTCCTAAAGATTCTAATTTTTAAAACAGTTTTTGACTATACCTTTATGTAAGGTGTCATTGTGAGGTGATATCAAGGGTTGGAACATGAGTCACATTTGGTATATATTTGTATCCAGACTCACAGCATATGTGTTGTTGTATTTTGCACGACAATTGTTGTAATAAAGTTGTAGTTATTTTCTGTACCATGTATTTGGCGACTCAGAATAGGTTGGATGGAATGGACCTATTTTGGGGTTGTCAAAGTTGGTATCAGAGCTTAGGGATATGATCTCTTGCGGAGATCGGGGAATACAACTAGGAGGGGAGAGATGAGTAAATCATTCGATAGCGTGTCCTACCTAAGCTTATTTGTTGGTCAGTCATAATATTGGGATATTATGTGATATGTTAATTTGTTCAATTAACCTTTGTTTTGAAGCTGTATTCTAGAATGATATCTAAAATACAGGAGATGAGCAATGGAGAAATCATGAGGACAGGGAAGATGAAATATGAAATGAATGCAAGGTATTCTCAACTCTTCGAAATACCAGGTATGTAAATTTCGGGGACGAAATTTCATAAGGAGGGGAGATTGTAAGACCCCGAATTTTATGAAATAAAAGTATTCAATTTTTCTTATAATTACTATTCAGTAAATGGTTAAATTGATAAAAGTTTAAAGTTATGGGTGAAATATGAATTTTTTTCAAAATAAGCAAGTGGTTATAAAATAATCATTGTTGTCGGGAAATATTCGTTTGGTCGTGGAATATTCTTTCTGTCGGGAAATATTCGTACGACGGCGCAACCATTTGTGGGCCCCATAACAGAATAACTGTCGGATGAAGAAAACGACAAATTTGAGTTTTTACAAATAACGGCGTAGTTGTTACCGTTAACACTGTTGAAATACCCGGTGGTTAAAATACAGTAATATGCGTTATTGCACAGTAGCACACGGTATTGCATAATATTTTTAAAATTATTGATTTTTACGTAAGAAGGCACTACTCAATAATTGTTACAGTAATTACTATTCAATATTTTATTTTATTGATTCAATAATTGCTACGTTGAAATTTTGTATTATTGTTGTTCAATAATTGTCACTGCACAGTATTTCCCATTATTAGATCAATAATTCATATTATTTGAATAATATTATTAGATAACATTATTGGCAATGTCTAGAAAGTTTTGTCTAATGAGAGGTTTGGTCATCTAATTGCGCGCCAGTAAGGAGAAATCCTTATTGAAAAGCCCCCTCTTTCCTGGGAACGGCCTGGTTGTCATAAATGTGATTCTGTAAAATTATTTGTGAATAATTAATTATTGATTCATATGATAAGGAAATATTTATTTTATGTGGATATAAATGAGGGATATATTTTTGTTGTTAAAAATGAAGGAGTTAATGTTGAGGTTTTTATCAGTATTTTTGTCGGAATGGAGGTATTAAAAATTAGGATTTTTGAGATATTTTGATGGGGTTATAATTTTTAATCCGACCGTTGGATCGTGATAATATTTGGATATGTTATACATATATAAGTTGAGTATATGTTCACAAATTTTGAACCGTTAAAAATGAGCGTATGATTTGTTATGAATTTTACGAGATGTCTGGTTCAGAAATTGTTGAATTTTCGGAGTTAATCATTTTGGTAGAAAATTCTAGAATTGGTGGGCCCCACTTGTGGTTGGTGAAGAAATGTACTGAATTATATTTCAAATGTAGTGGGTGAGAATAGTAGCAGGTAAAGCCATCAGGTTGCAGGTCAAGCCTACTAAAATTTTCCTATAAATAGAGGGCTAAGTTAGAATTGAAAATCACACCAGAAACATAAGCTTTCTCTCTTTCTCTCTCTATATTATGAAGCATATTTTGTGAGTATTTAGATACTTTGAGAATTGCTATTCAGTGCAAGTTTCCTTCGGCTTTGCATTCCAGTCAGAAATACTGCACTTTTGAGGTAAGAGATAGTAAGGAATTTTAAGGGTTGTTATGTTTTTCAGTTTCGTAATTTTTCTGACCTTCAAAAATTTTGGAAAAATTTAAAATGATATTTTGATGAGTTTTCTTGATTGTGTCCAAAAATAGTGATTTTTGGATGTATAGATTGAGAGTTATGAATTTTATGAGAAAAGACTATTTTAAAAGTAACCGCTTATAATTCCTTGTGGTTAACTCCAAAATTGATGAAATTTTTATTGAGAGTACATGTATATGATAGAAGTATACTCTGTAAATTTCAGAATTTTTGGACAAAAGTATAATTTTTGATAAATGTCTAAATATTCGGCTGTTTTGGCCATATGAAAAATAGTAAATGACTTTTAAAAATTTTGAGAAAAATATATGTTCACTATGGGACTATATTATGCTAAATCTCAGAAAAGAAATATTTTTGGAACTGATTTTGTATTTTTCATGAAAATAGTCTAGTTATGAGTAAATGAATTAAATATGTTTTGTGAAGTAAAAAAATTAGAAAATAGGATTTTATGACTTGAGAATCCTATATGAGGTATATGCAGATTTTTGATGAGGGTTTTGATTATTGATGATAAAATTTTATGAGTTTAGTATTTTAGAATGATTAAATGCATTATTTAGTAAAGTGTAAACAATTTAAATAAATTGTTTATAAGCTTAAGAAATATTATTCTTTCAATATCATTATACCGAAATACTGGTATAGATTTTATTGTGAAATTTCTACCTTTTTGTGTCGGATTTACTATTTATGAGTTACTATTCACGAGTTACTATTCATGAGTTACTATTCACGAGTTACTATTCACGATAAAAAATTGGTTTCTTTTTCTAACCAAATTATAGTTGATTTACGAATATTACTCTTGAGATTAAAACTAGATGTTGATCATATTATTTTTATTATTATATATAACATTTTTATAACCCTAATGATGATATTTCTCTTTGACTTGAGTGTAAAGATGGGTAGATTTTTGGTATGATCATGACTATGGGTTATCTTTGGCCAGTAGTGCAAAGTTGAATCGTTGATTGGTATGATCATGACCATTGAATTTATAAGTGAATATCTTTAGCTTAAGTACAAAGGTAAATTGATCAACATGGTTATAATTATTGTTTATATAAATTCTGAAATGATTATATATTTCTTTGAGATATTAATATCTTTAGCCTGTAGTACAAAGATGAAATATTGATGAATATCTTTGGCCTGTAGTGCAAAGATAAATTGTTGATGAATATCTTTGGCCCGTAGTGCAAAGATGACATGTTGAATATCTTTGGCCAGTAGTGCAAAGATGAACAGATGTTGAGATAAACATGACCAACTGGTGATACAAATGAATATCTTTGGCCGTAATGCAAAGATGAAGTTATTAGTATGATTATGAACAGGAAATGTGATTTGGTGTAACCATGATCTTTGATGTTTCAGGTAAGATATGTGATGAAAATTATCTTCGTCCTGGATGAGAAGAGGAATTTAGAACTACAGTTATAATTATGAGTTATTCATATGATTATGGACCAGAATTGTTGATTGATGTTACAGGGATAAAACATTGTTGATGGATTTTTAACATGGAGAAGATAATAGACTTTATAGTCTATTTGACTCTTCTAATGGATTGCTCGTTCCGCTGCAACTATGGTTGAAATTTTTATCATTTACCATATGTTCTAAATCTCTGATTTATTATTGATGAAGGCTATTGATAATTTAATTATCTTTAGTCATGATATTCTTTACTGAGCTAGTTGTGCTCACCCTTTTGCTTCACAATTCCTTTCAAGTAATAAGAGTGTAGCTGGGTCGAGCGAGGGTAACGGGGAAATAGAACGGTGGTCTCTAGCTGTGGATGTCCTCCCGAAGCAGTATAGAAAATTTCATTTAGTAGTTTTATTTGGTGAATCCAATAGGGTAAGGTGTACCCAACGTTGAAAGGGTGGTTTGTCACTATCATACAAGATGTCTAACGACATACAACCTCGTGTCATCATAAGACAGGGATGTGCTCATCCACTTGCTGAGTATATATACGAGCACTACCTATATAATCTTGGTGTTTGTTTGAAGTATAATTCTCAATTAGAGACAACAGAGATAATGATATGTCAAGAGAAGACTCACCATTGGGAAGAATATGATAGTAATCTTCTCGTTTTTCTTTGGGGTCTATTGGGTCAACCAAGAATAATTCTGTGGCCATATGATATCTATCATAACCTAGACGCATGGCCTCCCATGTACGAAGGTTTCATTGAGCACTTCCCAAAGATTCTAATTTCTAAAACAGTTTTTGACTATACCTTTATGTAAGGTGTCATTGTGAGGTGATGTCAACGGTTGGAACATGAGTCACATTTTGTATATATTTGTATCCAGACTCACAGCATATGTGTTGTTGTATTTTGCACGACAATTGTTGTAATAAAGTTGTAGTTATTTTCTGTATCATGTATTTGGCGACTCAGAATAGGTTGGATGGAATGGACCTATTTTGGGGTTGTCACAAATTTCTTCTGATCGAATTGCAGATCGTATCACCGCCGTCATGATTTTGTAGGTATATTTTGACCCCCCCTTCTCAAAAGTTTCTGGTTCGGCCACTAGCTACATGTATGAGTGTGAAGTCAATTGACCCCAGAGTTTATATATATATATATAGACTAAAAGACAATTTGCACCCCAAACTTTACACTCATGTTGACTTTTGCACCCCAAATCGAAAAAGGGGTCTAAGTACACCCCAAATTTTAATTACACGTAACAAAAAGCATACTTTCTTCACTTAACCGATCAAAAGTGATCGGCTAAGGCTGTAATGTTTATTACAGAGGGGTAAGCTTGGTACTTTACATTTATTTTACACAATCCCCTTCTCTCTCTCTGTTAAACCCACACTCCTACACTGAGTCAACTCACCCATACCTCCACCATCATCTCCTCCGCCCTCCTCTCACTCACATCATCTTTCGACTTGGGTAAAATTCGTACCCACATCTACATAATAATAACATTGTATTTTTCCTAATCCAACACATTTATCCGCGGATGTAAAAGACAGCCCTTTAATACCTCTATGATTGAGCTCTAGGGGAGATGTAAGCAAACATGGGGTTTTTCATGACAACAGTGAACACTTGCTCGATTAGCAATATGGTCTTGTGACACAACTTACACCGTCTTTATGAAATTCATCTGGACTAACACCAATTTCTCCGAGACGAGGAGGCACTGCTGTAAGCCTTGTTGGCCACGGTTCTAGTCCAATCCCCTTTTTCTTGTGCATCTCTGTTTTCTCAAATTAAATGGTAGAGTATCATACAGGAAGAAAACAATCATGACCATGACAACGATGATGATAGTGATGCCCAAAGGGCTAATGTCTAGATAAATAATAATTATAATCATCTGCAATCCTAGTATAAACACAACATTAACAATCATCATATATGAAGGGAAGTTGTTTTTCTTCTTTTGACAAGCTATGTGGTACAAAGTTGTTAACTATTAAATCCTGAAAGATCATGTTTGAGGAGGCATAAATATGGCAACTTTGATCTAGTGTGTGTTTGTAGTAGTCCAGAATGAATTATTTACTAAGAAATGAGACCATAGCAGTGTCTGATTATAAAAATTGACACCAAGCTTCACTTATAAGAGGATGAACATTAGGACTATCAGTTATTTTGGCAAAAGGAAAAACATCTAAACTTGTATAATAACCTTAGTATATATCTAAGAGTTAAGATGTCATCCAAATGGAAAATAACATGGCAGCTTTCTCAAAACTAAAAAATGCAAAAGGTTTGCAGTATGAAATTTGCACAAATCATAAAATCCTTTGAAGTGAGCAAACATGGGATTTCATAAAGACGCATCAATTTCAACTATATGTTAAAAAGACAAAAACCCATAATTATCACCATATTATCATAATTCATAAGTCTTCCTCCCCATCACCATTATTGAACTCAAGCCACTTCTTTGACTTGTAATACTTGATCAGAAAATGCCATCCAATTGCCCCCAAAGTCATCAACCCACTGATCAAATAAACAATCTTTGTAGCAATTGCCATTATCAGCACCAAAAACCCAGAAGGAATCAAGCGCATAATCACCAACCCCGACAGCTTCATCGAAATTCGATACGGCCGCTTCATTACTGTAAACTTTCTCCTCAACCAAACAAAATAAGCAAATTCCAACAACATACCCAAACTATACAAAATATTAGCTGCACCAATTATATCAGTGAATTCCATAAAAGAAACCCCCAATGTGATCACAGTAGTTAATAGTATCCCCACCCATGGAGTATTAAACCACTTCGATCTTAACCTGAAAAATTTAGGCAAAAATCCCAAATCCGTCATACCCAATTTTTTTTGGCAAAAATCCCAAATCCGCCATTTTTTGGGATGAATATTGGGGATTGCTATGAGGGACATGAGGATAAAGGGGAGAAGAGAGATTATACCGAGGAAAACGGCGACATGTAGATCCACAATCATGTACAATTTGAAGTGGGTTTTTGATGAGCTTGCATGCCCATGAACAATGACTGTAGTTTGGGAGACTTGGAGGGGGGCAAGGTCTGAGTTAGGAAAGGCGAGAGCAAGATGAGTCAGAGACTCGAAATGGAGAGGCAGAGAGATTGATGGAGAGATTGGGAATGGAAAAGAAAGAGTTTTTAGGAGAAATGCAATTATGCTGCTGATGAAGAGAAATTGTGGGAGGTTGAGGGGAGAGAAGGAGAGAGGTGGAGTTGGGTTCAAAATGGAGGAGAAAATGAGGATGATGATAAATTGGAGAAGATAAGAAGGAAAAGACTTAAACACCCTTCATATCCACGCGTGTGTTTTTGCCGGTCACTTTTGACAGGTTAAGTGAAGAAAGTGTGTTTTTTGTTATGTGTAATTGAAATTTGGGGTGTACTTTAATATCTTTTTCGGTTTGGAGTGCAAAAGTCAACATGGGTGTAAAGTTTGGGGTGCAAATTATCTTTTAGTCTATATATGTGTGTGTGATATAGTAGATTTTTTATGAGTGTAATTTAATAATTTGACCCCACTGAATTTATATATATATATATATATATATATATATATATATATATATATATATATAATGTAATAGATTTTTTTTAGTGTAATTTAATAATTTGATCCCAGTAAAATTATTTTCTGGCTTCGCCACTGCTTCATCTCTAATTTTTATTAATACACATTTAGCGATACAAATATTACTTTTAACGATACTTTCAAAGATAATTATATATGGCCAATTTTATTGTGTCGTTAACTATTTGCTACGAAATTTATTTTATCGCTAAATGTAATATTTATATCGCTCAAATATATATTAGGAGAAATTGAAGAATATGTGTAAAGAAGGGGATTTTTATCTAATAAAAAGAAACCACTTGTTCAAATAACTACAAGCTCATAATAATTAATCACAATATACTAGTGCCCATTGGGTCCCAAAATGTGCATCATATTTTCTTTTCATAAAATCCCAAAATAAGAGTCATCTTTTCCAATATATGTTAAACTATGAAAACGTTGTTCCATCATTCGCCTTAATGAATATTGATTTAACCGTGTCTTCATTTGATATCAAAATTGCCATGTAAATGGAGTGAGAATAATTAATGTGTTATAAAATTAAAGAAATAACAAAGTTTGCAATATAGAAGTATCAGGAAATTTCTTCCATTTGTGTGCATCTTTTCATTAGAGAAGCTTGCTTTTTATAGGCAAAAAAAGAATAACATACCCAACCAAGATCCACAAAACAAGCACTAGACCAATAGTCTAGCTAGTATGTAACTTATGACTTTTTGGGAAATCATAATATTATAACACTCCCCCTTGATTTTCTAAGATAGAAGATTATGTTTCATTAAAAACCTTGCTAAGAAAATCCAGTGAAAAAAATTTAGCGAAAGGAAAAAGAGTACATATCTGTTGGTCGTTTTACCGATCAATATATGCGTGCAAATATACAGGTCAGCAATCCTAGTATAAACACAACATTAACAATCATCATATATAAAGGGAAGTTGTTTTTCTTCTTTTGACAAGCTATGTGGTACAAAGTTGTTAACTATTAAATCCTGAAAGATCATATTTGAGGAGGCATAAATATGGCAACTTTGATCTGGTGTGTGTTTGTAGTAGTCAAGAATGAATTATTTACTAAGAAATGAGACCATAGCAGTGTCTGATTATAAAAATTGACCCAAGCTTCACTTATAAGAGGATGAACATTAGGACTATCAGTTATTTTGGCCAAAGGAAAAACATCTAAACTTGTATAATAACCTTTGTATATATCGAAGAGTTAAGATGTCATCCAAATGGAACATAACCTGGCAGCTTTCTCAAAACTAAAAAATGCAAAAGGTCTGCAGTATGAAATTTGCACATATCATAAAATCCTTTGAAGTGAGCAAACAGGGGATTTCATAAAGACGCATCAATTTCAACTATATGTTAAAAAGACAAAAACCCATAATTATCACCATATTATCATAATTCATAAGTCTTCCTCCCCATCGCCATTATTAAACTCAAGCCACTTCTTTGACTTGTAATACTTGATCAGAAAATGCCATCCAATTGCCCCCAAAGTCATCAACCCACTGATCAAATAAACAATCTTTGTAGCAATTGCCATTATCAGCACCAAAAACCCAGAAGGAATCAAGCGCATAATCACCAACCCCGACAGCTTCATCGAAATTCGATACGGCCGCTTCATTACTGTAAACTGTCTCCTCAACCAAACAAAATAAGCAAATTCCAACAACATACCCAAACTATACAACATATTAGCTGCACCAATTATATCAATGAATTCCATAAAAGAAACCCCCAATGTGATCACAGTAGTTAATAGTATCCCCACCCATGGAGTATTAAACCACTTCGATCTTAACCTGAAAAATTTAGGCAAAAATCCCAAATCCGTCATACCCAATTTTTTTGGCAAAAATCCCAAATCCGCCATTTTTTGGGATGAATATTGGGGATTGCTATGAGGGACATGAGGATAAAGGGGAGAAGAGAGATTATACCGAGAAGAGAGACATTTCTTAACTATTTGCTACGAAATTTATTTTTTCGCTAAATATAATATTTATATCGCTCAAATACATATTAGGAGAAATTGAAGAATATGTGAAAAGAAGGGGATTTTTATCTAATAAAAAGAAACCACTTGTTCAAATAACTACAAGCTCATAATAATTAATCACAATATACTAGTGCCCATTGGGTCCCAAAATGTGCATCATATTTTCTTTTCATAAAATCCCAAAATAAGAGTAATCTTTTCCAACATATGTTAAACTATGAAAACGTTGTTCCATCATTCGCCTTAATGAATATTGATTTAACAGTGTCTTCATTTGATATCAAAATTGCCATGTAAATGGAGTGAGAACAATTAATGTATTATAAAATTAAAGAAATAACAAAGTTTGCAATATAGAAGTGTCAGGAAATTTCTTCCGTTTGTGTGCATCTTTTCATTAGTGAAGCTTGCCTTTTATAGGCAAAGAAAAAGAAGAACATACCCAACCAAGATCCACAAAACAAGCACTAGACCAATAGTCTAGCTAGTATGTAGCTTATGACTTTTTGGGAAATCATAATATTATAACACTCTCTCTTGATTTCCTAAGATAGAATATTATGTCTCATTAAAAACCTTGCTAAGAAAACCTAGTGAAAAAAACTTAGTGAAAGGAAAAAGAGTACATATCGCCCCCTCAAAAGGAATTCATTATTCTTTGATGAAATATTGTGATAAGTCTTTCAGTCGACGCATTCCGATCTTATTCCGAAGTTTTATAAACGTTGCATTTGTTAGTATTTTTGTGAACAAGTCGGCTAAATTATCACATGATTGAATTTGATGCACGTCTATATTACCCTTCTTTTGCAACTCATGTGTGTAGAAGAATTTAGGTGAAATATGTTTTGCTATATCTCCCTTGATGTACCCTCCTCTAAGTTAAGCAATGCATGCAACGTTATTCTCATACATAATTGTAGGAATATCTTTGATTGATGGTAATCCGCATGACTCTTGGATATGCTGAATAATTGACCTCAACCAAACACACTCTCAACTTGCATCATGTATTGTGAGAATTTCTGAGTGATTTGTAGATGTAGCTGTCATGGTTTGATTTGTGGATTCCCAAGATATAGTTGTGTCACAATATGTAAATACATAACCTATTTGTGATCTCCTATTTTATGAATCTGATAAATATCCTGCATCAGCATATCCAACTAATCGTGACGTTGAATCTCTTGGATAAAATAATCAAAGATCTATACTTCCACGGGTATCTCAAAATGTGTTTGATCACATCATAATGCCCCTTAGTCGGAGAAGAACTGTATCTTGCTAACAAGTTGATAACAAAAGTAATATCGGGTCGTGTACAGATAGAACTTCAGGTCCAAGAACTTCTTCCCCACTTTATAGAGGTCGAAATGGATTTTTATCAACTTTTAGAGATCGAACAACCATCGGGGAAGCCAAAGGGTGAGCTTTATCCATATGAAAATGACTGAGAATCTTTTCAGTATATGTGGATTGATGAACTAAAATTCCTGATAATAAATGCTCCATTTGTATTACCAAACAAAATTTTGTCTTTCCAAGATCTTTCATTTCAAATTCATCCTTTAAATAAGTAGCAGTTCTTGTGAGTTCTTCAGGAGTATCTACAAGATTCAAATTATCTACATATACAGCAATGATGGTAAATCCATTTTGTGTTTTATTAATAAAGATTCATGGGCATACTTGATTATTTGTATACCCATCTTTTATTAAATAATCACTAAGTCGATTATACCATATACGACCAGACTGTTTTAACTCATATAATGAGCGTTGCAACTTAATTGAATATATATGGTGGGACTTTTGTGATTCAGTCATTTTTAATCCTCTAGGAATTCTCATGTAGATCTCACTATCAAGTGAGCCATATATGTATGCTGTTACAACATCCATTAGACGCATTTCCAAACCATCAATGGTTGTCATACCTAGTAAAAAGCAAAAAAGTGATTCCATCCATTACTGGAGAGTATGTATCATGATAATCAATATCAGGTCTTTGTGAAAAGCCTTGAGCAACAAGTCGAGCTTTGTATCTCATAATTTTACTTTTTTCATTTCACTTTCGTACAAATACCCATTTATTTCCAACCGAGATTACTCCCAACAGTATTTGGACTACTGGTCCAAATACTTCTATTTTCAATAATGATTGTAACTCAGTTTGAATATCATCTTTTTATTTTGGTCAATCTTTTCTTTTTCGACATTCTTCCACGTTTTGTGGTTCAGGATCCATGCCAGAAATCATAGTAATATCTGATTCTATAGAGAAAGTAAATATATCATTAATCATGACTTTGCTTCGATCCCATATTTTTTATCATGTACATAATTTATTGAGATATCTTGGTATTCATCTATTATCCCTTCGGTGATAACTTATACCACTTCTAGGGGTATTTTCACTTTTGGAGTAACTGCTACTTCTGGAGCAGGTATTACTTCTGGAACTCCCTTATTTACCTTTTATTTTCGTGGTGCAATGTCTTTTGCACCAACAGGTCTTCCACGCTTCTGGCATGGTTTAGATTTTTCTGTTGCCTTATTTGTCAATTCTTTAGGAATTAACTTTTCGATAGGTATTTTTATCTTTGCTGGAGTATTCACTGTATGTGTATGTGATTTTATCACTTTTCTAGCATCATTAAATGCATCTGGCATTTGATTTGTAATATTTTGTAAATAAATAATTCTTTGAACTTCAATTACACATTGTCATGTGCGAGGATCAAGTGAATTTAATTCTGATACATTCCATGATATTTCAGAGGAATTTTTATTTAAAAGTTTCACTCCCCCTAAAGGTGGAAATACAAATTCATCAAAGTGACAATCTGTATAACGTGCAGTAAAAATATCTTCAGTTAAAGGCTCAAAATATCTAATAATAGAAAAAGAATCAAAACTAACATAGATTCCAATTCTTTGTTGGGATCCCATTTTAGTCCTTTTGTGGAAGTGCAATTGAAACATATACCGCACTTCTAAAAACTCAAAGGTGTGAAATGTTAGGTATCTGACCAAGAACTAACTGCAGAGGATAATATTTATGAAGAGTTGTTGGCCTCACTCGAATGATGGCTGCAGTGTGAAGAATCGCATGACCCTAAACTGAGGTTGATAAGTTAGGCCTTAATATTAATGAACGTGCAATTAGTTTAAATCTTTTGATTAAAGATTCAGCTAAACCATTTTGTGTATGTACATGAGGAACAAAATGTTTAATGGATTTTCCAATAGTCATGCAAATGTTATTAAATGTCATTGATGAAAATTCAGGTCCATTATCAAGTCGAATTGACTTGATTGGATGATCTGGGAACTGAACCCGTACCTTGATTATTTGAGCAAGAAATTTAAAGAAGGCAAAGTTTCGAGAAGAGAGGAGACAACCATGAGACCATCTAGTTGAAGCATCTATTAAAACCATGAAATATCGAAATGGGCCAGACAATGGATGAATGGGTTCACAAATGTCTTCTTAGATTCTCTCTAGGAATTTTGAGGTTTTATTATAAACTTTTGTTGGTGATGGTCGAACAATTAATTTTCCTTGAGAACATGCAGCACAAGGAAAATCACTACTAGGAAAAATTTTCTGATTCTTAAGAGGATGACCAATAGATTTTTCAATAATGCGACGTATCATAGACGTGTCTGGATGACTGAGTCTTTCATGCCAAAGCATAAATGATCTGCGATCTATGAATTTTGGAATCACAACAATATGCGACTCAATTGCTCTAATCTTCATAGTATATAGCCCAAAAGAAATTGAATGAAGTTTTTCTAAGATTTTCTTCTTTCTAGAAATAGTAGAAGTGATGAGAATATATTCATTATCATTTTCATTTGTTGTTTCAATGTGAAAACTATTTAGTCGAATATCTTTAAAACTAATCAAATTTCTTCTTGATTTACTAGAATATATAGCATTTTTGATTAAAAATTATGTCTCATTTAGTAACATGAAAGTATCTTTTCCAAATCTCTTGATTAAATTTGATATGCTAGATATAGTTCTCATGTTTCCCTTAGCTTTGGTTAGTTGTGAAAAATATTTCTCACTTTGAAGGATTGTATGAGTTGTTCCACTGTCTGCTAGACATATATCTTCTCTATCCATTAAAGTTGGTCTGACACATAAAAATATATTAAAAACATATATTTGATTCATAATATTATCCATGAATAACACATAATATTACACATGTAGCGTACAAAATGAAAAATAATAATATTATACATGCAAGGGTGTTTAATTAAAATAAGAAATTATTCGATTTCCCAAAAGATGCTTTCAGAAGGTCCAACAATGTCGCCAAACTTTTCCTCATTGTTGGTCATTGTTGGAGCATCAACAATATTCAATTGGTGGTTAACAAAGTTTGTTTCTACCACATTTTCTTTGCTCTTTTGAGACTCCTTGTATAAATTAACTAGATGAATCGGCGTACGACATGTACGCGACCAATACCCTTTCATCCCACACCTGAAACAAACATCTGATTTGTTCTTTTTCTGTGTTGCATGTTCTTTATTTTTACCCGAACATGGCTCTTGCCACTTCTGGTGCCCTAAATTGTTGCAATTGTGGAATTTATTGTTATGATAGCCTCATTTAATTTTACGTCCTCGAAACTTCTTATTATTTTGTCATTCATTATCACGTTTATTCTGCTGGAATGATGTGCTGTTAATGTCTCACAATGAGGTAGAACCCGTTAGCCGTACTTGATGATTTTTCAACAACAATTCATTATTCTTTTCCTCAACAAGGATGATAGACAATAATTCACTGAATTTTGTGAACTTACTTTATTTATATTGTTGTGACAGAATCATATTGGTGGGATGAAAAGTTGAAAGCGTTTTTTCTAACATTTGGGTTTCAGAAACTGGATCCCCACACAAGGCCAAAGTAGAGATTATTCTATAGACATTAAAATTATACTCTGTGATTGATTTATAATCGTGTAGTCTTAAATTAAGTCACTCAAATTTAGCACTAGGAAAAATAATCAATTTTTTGTGGTCAAATCTTTCCCTTAGTTGTATCCATAAGGTCAAAGGATCTTTGACTTTTAAATACTCAATTTTTAATCCTTCATCAACGTGGTGACGAATAAAGATTATTCCCGATTCAATGGTCTTTTCTAACCCATTTGCACTAAGGTGTAATTCTGCATCAAGTACCCAAGTCAAATAGTTGTCTCCATATATTTTCAAAATTAAAATATCTATTTTTGTCAAGTTTACAATCTATTCGTCTCAGTTAGTTAAAATTTCGTGCTGATATCGTATTATAAAGCTAATGAAATAACAAAGTTTGTAATATAGAAGTATTAGGAAATTTCTTCCGTTGTGTACATCTTTACATTAGAGTCGCTTGCCTTTTATAGGCAAAAAAAAAAAAAGGATAACACACCGAACCAAGATCCACAAAACAGACACTGACCAATAGTCTAGCTAGTATGTAACTTGTGACTTTTTGGGAAATTTAATACTGTAACATATTGATAAATCTATAACTTTCTTTCAAGGAAAAAGGGACAAATAATATTCCCTCTCTCCAGCAAAAAATTGATTTAGTTTGAATTTTGAAATGTAATTAATTTTATAATTAAAATTTATCTAATTTTATTTTAAATATAGGTAAATAAATTATAATCATAAGAAATTAAGTTTAGTTTACTACAATATTTAATTTTTAAAAGTTTAAAAACATAAATAAATTGATTTAATTATTAATTTTAAAAATTAATTAAATTATCGAATAAATAAATAAAACTAAATCAATCAATTTTTGAGAAACGTGGGTGGGAGTAGTAGAGTAGTTAAATACTTGTCCCAAATTGTTAATTAACAAATTTAGTGATGCAGTAGAATTTAGCCCAAATTCGAAGACGACAAGATCCAATAATACAGGTGGGTTGGTGCCCCTTAGCTAATAATACAGGTGGGTTGGTCCAATGTAGTAGAACTTAGCTAATAATGATAGATGATATATGATTGTTTACTCACTACAACTGCTGCACCAAAATGAGGTGTATTTATTATTAGTACTACACACTATTGTGGTTGAAAATAAATATGAAGCAATAATTAAGAACTAGTACCAACAAAATAAGAATTTTTTAAAATTTGAAGTACTAAATAAAAAGATATAATATAAAAAGAATAAAATAATATAAGGGCAAAAGAGAAAAATCACTATTTTCAGACTTGGCTTGGACCGACCGGTTCAATCAGTTAAACAAGGAGTAGGTTCTATATCTGGTCCAATTTGGCTCGGTTGAACCAGGTTGATCAAAATCCGAATTGAACTTGTTAACCACCTGTCGAACCTCGACAAGTGGTTCAATCGGTAAAACCAGTTAAGTTGACCCGATGAATCGGTTCTTTATTATTTTTAATATTTTTTTGTACAATTTTTTAAAAAATATTAAAATTAAACACTTTTAATAATATTGTAACTCAACTCTATTATGTTTAGTTCATAAAAATGAGATTTTTTATTATTAATTATTAATAATATATATTTATATGTCTTCACCGGTTCAATAACAGTTTTACTACTTATTAGTCTAGTGACCGATAATTTTGCTGATTCGATAATCCATCTGAATCTAAAAACATTGAGAAAAATAAAAAGTGTGGCTTAAGTTTTACCAAAACTTCAATTCATAAAGGTTTTATAATATAGATATAATGCTAATAACAAATTGGCATCAATAGGAGTAGAGCATATAAGCCAGCGGCGGATCCACCTTAGGGCTGTATCCGGCCATGATATAAGCGAAGTCCAAGAGTTAGTTGTAAATGATTTAATTTGTACGAGCTAGAACTACCTAATGATATAAATATAAATATAAATATAAAAGAAAGTAGTCCGTCCAGTTGGAGTAAATCTTTAGACAGCCTTTGGCGAACTGATTTGTTTTCTTTATACAAAAATCTTATGCCCATTCCATCAGAAATCCACATGCCCCGGTTATGAAATCTGGGTCCCCCGGCCCCACCAGACAAATGAATTAAAAATAATACTACATATACAAATTATTTTATAAAAATTTTATAAATTATTGATATGGCATACTCCAACTCAATTTTTTATGTAGGGCCGAAAATTACATTAAAACAATTTGTTAATCAATATGTTGAGGTGGAGTATGTCATATCAGCAGTTTGTAAAATAATTTGTGTCTGTAATATTACTCATAAATTAATAGCATTACATAACAAAAATTAAATCTAACTTATATTAGCATATGCTTCAGATTCGAGAATTCGGGGGTCATGACCCCCGGTCCAACCTAGTTCCGTCAGTTGGCCTTTTATCAAGTAGGTGGTTTTGTTTTAGAGTTTTAAATTTTATCTTAAATGCGTAATATATTATTATTAGATAAAATAAATAGTAACATAATTAATTATAAAAATGTAGTCAACTAATATAATAGTATCATATCAATGATGAAAATTATTTGAGTTAAAAATGTAAGTCGATCCACAGCGTAACAATATCCGTTTGCTTTTATATGTGGATTTGTGAGATTGATTTTTAATTATTGACAACATTTATATGTAGTAGTATTATATTTCTTTGTTAATCATCATAAATATTGATATTTGATGATTAACAAAGTTTTATTTCCTTCCCTTGTGGACCAATTTCGCCCAAGTTTTATTAAGTCGATAGGCAGGCAATTCACGGTGTCGGTTGAAGTGTAGTACTTCCTTCCTATATTGTTTGACATTTGGGTCAACGACTATATTCGCTTACTCTTCCTCCCTCAATTCATCGGCGATTTTGGTGAGATATTACCGCCAACGTTGTGGGCCCCAAACAACTGTCTTTCATAATTATAATACATTTTCTATAATCACTTTTTCTTTCACTCTTCTCATGCGGGAGTTGGATGGATGCTGATCTATACAGAAATGACTAATGTACCCTCATTTAATAAAAAATACTTTCATTAATCTATCAAAATCCCACTTTATATAACAACTTTTGTTAATGTTTGTTTTCCCACTAATTATTATCTATATTTTGTATCTTGTGTTTGATATTCGAATAATGAGTATGATATATTTTATAAAAGATGAAATGTTGCTAAATACAACAAATTAAAAGGAATTCATTTGAAACAACCTTAAATTTAATAAAAAAAAAATTACATGAGCAAGTAACTGAAAATTAAAAACGAACTTCAGGATGACAATAGAATTGTGAAATTAAACTGATGTTACACGAATTTATTTTGTGTTATCTATCCAATAGGATAAAATTTTCTTATCTTCGTTAAGGAGAGCATGATCATTTTTTCCCTATAAAATAAATGAATTTTAATTTTTTTTTTGTTAACATTAGGTAGTTGTTGGGGTGTGATTACTTAGGTTCGATTGATATGGTGGGGCCAAAGTCCAAGTAGAGATATTTACTCTACGTAGAAATTTGATTTGACAGTAAAGTAGTTTAAGAAATCAAATATTTTTAATTGTATTTAATTTTCAACCCCTAAAAAAATGTGAGCATATAATCCGACTTCCTTTGGACATCCTGTTCAATCCCATTTACGAATCATACCTAATGAGGAATCCTAATTCTATATGGTGTGATCACTATAAATACACGCTTATACTCTAATCATCAAGTACACATTCATATTATTTACCGCACTAGAGCATTAAGCCTCCATTATTAAACTACATTCATATTATTTACCGTACTAGATCATTAAGTCTTCATTGTTAAACTGCATTCATATTATTTATTGCACTAGAGTATTAAGCCTTCATTGTTAAACTTATTTCAATATGTACTTATTTTCACACTGAAACTATCCCTCAGCGGCCCAAGTTGTCAATTTTTTTGTACGGATTTAACGCACTTTAGTGATTAAGGCGCGCGAACGAATCTTGACATTAACAGTAATATTCAATTATAAATAACAACATTTTTTTTTCTTACTTCTTTTACCACAACTTTTAGTTCTTTATATTTGACAATTATATCTTATTTTGTTGTTAGTATTATGTGTATAACGTGCTAGATGATAAATTGGACAAATGGTGAAATGATTTTATACTCATTGAAAGTATGGTAGTCACTCTATTATTTTAGATATACAACTATGTATTTTAAAGTGTGCATATAATAACACCCTTAACAAATGTTTCCTCCTCACTCCTCTGAATTATCAAATGATTAAGACAAATTTACTTATCAATCAATACAATTCAAACTTTTTTTTTTTAACTCAATTTTTATAATCAACAATGAACATGCCGGTGACAGTGTATTACGCGATGACCAAAGTATTATAGTATGATGACAATCTACCCCCATAGTGTTGTAATTTATTTAAGAATTATCAAATCAAATCAAATCAAATCACAATATATAATAAATATGGAAATATAAATTGAGGTAACAAGTAAATTATCAAGATGGAGAAGACTAATTTAGATAAATTATGTTTAGCAATGGTAATTGAAGGGCAGTTTAGTCATTGAAAGAGTCTTAAAAAATCTCTTAAAAAAAGGCAATAATCACTTCTCCCTCTTCACCTACCGAGTTATGAGTCGTCAGTCACTGAGAAAAGAGAAGAGAAAAGAGCAAAACAAAGACGCTCTGTCTGTCGAGTTGAGAGTCATTCCTCCTCTCTGTCCGTCAAACCCCAACGTTTGTATCTCTTCTTCTTCCTCAACTTTAGAACTCCCCTGTCTTAGTCTACACCCCTCCACTAAACTAAGCCACCTCTAAATAATTCTGTGCATCAAATTCTTCAAGTTCCATTTTTCTCACAAGCTTTCTCCCATATTCATTTCACTCCATCCACTCTCTCTACACCTCAAAGCCATATTCTTTCTATTTCAACAATGAAACCCATTTGTCAAAATCTCACAATTCTAATCCTACTAATTTTTTCGGACATACAAATTCTCTGTTTTTCATACCCAACTCCATTAAACTGTACGGAAGCAACTCGCCTCTGCACAGCATTTTTAGCCTTCAAGCCAAACCCAAGCCAAACCCTAGCCGTGATCCAAAGCATGTTCGATGTATTCCCGGAAGACGTGTACTCCGAGGGCAACGGCCAGGACTACGTTTTCATTAAGAAAAACTGCTCCTGTGCTTCGAATATAAAGAAGTATTTTACAAACACGACATTTACAGTGAGAGAAAATGGGGGATCTGTATATAATTTGGTGATTGAGGCCTATGGTGGGTTGGCCTTTTTGTCGAACAATACTCGGGCGGCGAGAATGGGCGCGGTGGTGTCGTTGCAGTTGTTGTGTGGGTGTTCGAGTGGATTGTGGAATTATTTGATGAGTTATGTGATGAGAGATGGGGATAGTATTCAATCTCTGGCAAGTAGGTTTGGAGTGAGTATGGATAGTATTGAGACTGTGAATGGGATTCATGATCCTGATAATGTTACTATTGGTGCATTGTATTATATTCCTCTCAATTCAGGTAATGCTTGATTTCTTTTGATATGGAAATTGTTAATTGTTCTTTTATTAGTATCTTGATTCTGGGTAAGGATAATCGGTGTTGACTTAAATTTGCTAAAGTAGTTTACTGAGTGTTATCAATGTTGACTTACTGGTGCTGGTGTTATGCTATAAATTCCATACAAATTACCACACAGTGAGAAAGTAAATTAAAATGTGAAGAATTTATTTCCCCCCCCCCCCCAATCTTGTATTTCTTGGAGGATTTCTTAACTTTCCTTTCTGTACTCTCTCTTATGTCTAATATAACTTGTTCTTATATCCAAAATAATAATAATTACGTAGCCTGAAGTCTGAACTATACTTGTCAATACTTTGAACCAAAGAATTAACCTTTGAACTCTAATCTTGGGTCCTAAAGCTCT
The DNA here is from genome assembly GCA_016801055.1 of Panax notoginseng. Taxonomy (NCBI): domain Eukaryota; kingdom Viridiplantae; phylum Streptophyta; class Magnoliopsida; order Apiales; family Araliaceae; genus Panax; species Panax notoginseng. Next base: position 290,112,972 of record CM029012.1, on the reverse strand, counting down.
GTAAAGATATTAATAAGGGTTTAAAGGTTTCTAAAACTGTGTCTTTGTTTTACTGTTTACACTTTACCTTTTCTTTTTGGACAGTTTGTAGTTAAATAAGAAGGAGAATTCTTGTTCCCCGAAAATTGGAGAACTTTGTCATTGTACAGCACTACAATTTGTTCTTATTGTCAGTAAGGAGTTACAATTGTAAGAAAATTAATTCGATGGAAACTCCATATGCTCTAAATTAAGTAAGACTTTCTAATGTACTCTAGGGGAAAAAAGAAAACTAGGTTGGGTAATATGAAAAAAAATCTGTCTTAACCAGGGCCTATCTCAAATAAAACTGGATTTGAAGGACAAATTCACTTCTTTGTCTGGTAACTGTTACTAATTTCTGTGACACTTCTATTTCTTTACTATTCCTAATAACAAAAGATCTGCAATATCAAGAGAATTCGATGCTATGAGAAAATTTCCAAATTTAAGCCTTCTTAATACATACTGAGTGAACGTATTAATAGTGATTATCCTCTGTTTCTCATTTATTTATCTATTTTGTTATAGTTCCTGGCAAACCTTATCCTTTGGAGAATGACATTCCTCCAGCTCCTGTCCCAACACCAACAGCAGACAACGTTTCAGGTACTAATTGATTATATATTAGCTAAGGAAGTATTAAAGCCATTCTTCTGCAATCAGAACAATTAGCTGCATTGCAATTTGGAAGTCTTATTTACATAAAACCAATGGAAAGTGATTCCTGGAAGCATATCTTGATGTTTTGTTATGGTTGGTAAGAGATGTTATAGACAAATGAGATGCAAACCAAGTTGGTGTTCATAGAAATATAATGAATGAACTGGTTAGGGGTACCTATTGTGTATGAGTACCTATTATGTCACTTAATATGTCGTCTGTATCATTGTACGATATCTAATGACTGATATCTTTTTGTTTTGCAGTGATTGTGGAACATCACAAGGCTCATGTGCCGTATGGATGGATAATGGGGAGTTTGGGGGTTGGATTGTCTCTGATCGTTGTATTTGTACTTATTTTTGTTTCCTTAAAGTCATCACGCTTTAGTGAAGGCCAAGGCAGTCATGCAAAAGATCATGATGAGAAGGGTTCTCATAAGTTCCATATTCTTCGAAACACGAGTTTTTGTTGTGGTTCACGGAGGTACAGTTGCTGCAAACCTGGGGATATAAAGCAATCTAACCTGGAATCTAGTGATCGGAAGATAAACATTCCTAAAGGTTTGTTTTTTAACCGTACTAGATCCTCCTATTTTCGATTATTATGTAGAACTAAGAATTACATACTCTCAAACCATTATGTTTTTACCATTTTTATACATCAAATCAACTACTTAGTTCGTATACAAGTTAGAAGAGGCAGGAAACCAGAATAATATTTCCTTTAATATAATGACATCTTTTATGGTTGCTCAATGCAATATCTTTGAGGGAAGCCATCCCATCAAGGATATCCTAACTACTAGAGTCTCCATATCTTTTATAACACGGTTGTAAAGGATTTTGATGTTATTCTCCAGTTGTACAATACTTTTACAAATATAGTGGTTAGGAACTTCAATTCTATTTATTTATTTGTTATATTTTGATTATGTTGAAACTTGACACTGAAATGAGTTCTTCTAATTTGAAAATTTAAACTACATTAGTTAAGGATTTAAATGACTCAAATTAGTCTTTAGTGAACATTTTTGAATGTTTAGTATTTGATGCCAAGGTACCTGAAATTCCCTGTCCTATCTATAGACTACATAAAGTTAGGGATCAGCCTTACTTCTGTATGCACGATAAAAAAGAAAAGAAGGTAATGTAATATTTCCTTTGTATTTCTTGGGACTTATTTCTGTGTTCATAATAGATTCAGGAGACAGCTGCACATATTTAAGTTAAGATATTATTCGCATTCTTTCTTGTATCGCAACAGTGATTCTCTGTTACTTTTAAGTCAGGGAGTATGATATTTGTACTTTCATTTCTCGCAGCTATAGGAGCTGATGTCTTTGACATGGAGAAGCCTGTGGTTTTCACATATGAAGAAATTCTGTATTCTACTGATGGTTTCTCTGATTCCAATCTTCTTGGGCATGGAACATATGGCTCTGTATATTATGGTCTCCTTCGGGACCAGGTTAGCAGCTGCTACTTTGTTGCTAGTAATTATCTACTCTTCTATTTGAAGTATTTAACATCACACCAATTGTGGGCATAATTATGTATTCTTTCAGGAAGTTGCAATCAAAAGAATGACTGCTACGAAAACTAAGGAATTTATGTTAGAGATGAAAGTTCTGTGCAAGGTTCATCATACAAATTTGGTAAGCATTGGCAATTTAAAATTTCTTCTGATTCTGTTTTTGTTTGAAGTGTATAGCCACTGCGTGCGGCATTCTAAAGCTTCGAAACTATTTTTTGTTTTAATTTTGTCAAGGTAGAATTGATTGGCTATGCTGCTAGTGATGATGAACTATTTCTAATTTATGAATATGCGCAAAAGGGTTCTCTAAGAAGCCACCTGCACGATCCTCAGAACAAGGGTAAGTCACACGTTTATGTATTATAACTAAGTTCTTGTTTGCGTACAATTTTTTTGTGTGATTCTACTTTTGTTATTACTAGTTTGTGTAAGAAAGTTGAGAAGCAAGTAATTATTATCGTTTAAATGTTCTTATAACATATGACCAGCTCAAGAAGGGCCTTGACTGTCTTTACATTTACATCATACATTTGTGTAGGGTTGGTACTGCATTCCTTGTGTCAGTTTGGTCGGACAAGGTCTGATCATTTTATTACTTTATTTGCTTTACGTTCTGACTTGGTGCATCAGTCAATCATTACTATGTCGTCAAATTGTTGCCATTATTATCAATTGATAATGCAAGTAATATAAAAGCATTTCATGGGGATCTCTTCAATTCAAGTTTTAGGAATAGTGTAACCTTCTCTTTTGATTAGAGTACCTGACTGTTACAGTGCTACTTTTGTCAAATGTAAGAAGTTAGGTGTTAAGACGCCATAATATCTGAGGTTTATTAGCCATGGGAATTCTATTCAGACTACGCGGATAACTTGTCTTTGATTATTTTGTAGGTCATACATCTCTCTCTTGGATCATGAGACTTCAAATTGCACTTGATGCCGCGAGAGGTCTGGAATATATACACGAGCACACTAAGCCTCACTATGTGCATCGAGATATCAAGACCAGCAATATCTTACTCGATGGTGCATTTAGGGCAAAGGTTTTATTCTGCCCAATGAGTTGTATTGTGCAAATACTCAACTAATATGGCATCTGATCAACTTCTCTGGATGCTTACCTAATTTTGAATATAGATTTCAGATTTTGGGTTGGCGAAACTTGTTGGAAAACCCAATGATGGAGAAGAATCAACAACAAGAGTTGTTGGAACTTTTGGTTACCTGGCTCCGGAGTAAGTGCGGAAGGAGGGGGGGGGGGGTTCATATGACCTTACCACCTTGGAACTTTCCCTTCCTTTTTCTTTTATGTATTTTTCTTTCTCTTTTACTTTTCTTATTTTGCTTTATCATCAAAGTGGGGCAGAAAAAGGTGGTATCAATTCTCTCTTTAAACTAATTAAAAATAAAAAGCTAAAGAAATAAAACAATTTTTTTAGGATCCCACTATAGTGTCCATAAGTGCACCGTAGTTCTATCCTATTAAGATTATTAAGTCTCTCTCTTCTTTTTTTCGTTTTTTTGTTGCTGGAATTCCTTATTTCATGCTAATTAATCTTATGCACCATAATATAATGTTTTAAATATATAATATTATAATTTGTAATTTATCTATAAAAGTAGCTAATCAGTTGACTAAAAACTTTAAAGTCTGATTAATAGTCTCATAGTTCAGGGGAAATTAAAAAAAATATATATATATATATATATATATATATATGTATGTATGTATATGTATTTAAAGCCATCAACTCAAAGGTTGACAAGGGTTGTAATAGGATGTTGTGAAATACTATAATTAGGCAAAATGAATTTAAAAGAAGCACTCCAAGCATCAATAAATTTTTTTTTTACTTATATATTTTGACCCTCCTAAAAATGTTCTGGTTCCCCCACTGTACCTCAATGACCAGCCATATACTAATGTTAGTCCTTGCCTAATTTTTTTCTTCGTTTGCTTCACTCTTTTAGATATTTAAGGGATGGCCTGGCAACAAGTAAAAGTGATGTATATGCATTTGGGGTTGTTCTCTTTGAGATTATATCAGGGAAGGAGGCCATTACACGAACTGAAGGCACTGTGATGAAAAATCCCGAAAGACGTTCCCTGGCATCAATTGTAAGCCTTCTACTCAAAATGTTTAGTAGACAACTGAGAATTCTATCAGAATGATGGAAATAGTCATACATGTTGGACCGAAACTATAACACTATTCTGCACCTCACATCTCTTGTTTCAGATGCAAGTTTTTAGCTGTGACTTTTCTCATGGCAGCAAATTTATTATTCTTGGACGGACAATAAACCTGGACATAAAATAATAATTTTCTTATTGTCATCCCGTAATGCTTGTAAAATTGTAGATGCTGGCAGCTCTTCGGAACTCACCGGACTCCATGAGTATGTCGAGTTTGAAAGACCATATTGATCCTAATCTGATGGATTTGTATCCCCATGATTGTCTTTTCAAGGTAAAATATAGTTTTGTATTTTTTAATATTCTTGATGATTATATCCATGACTCTTGAAACCTCATGCAGTCTAAGCTACCCCAACTCAACAATGCCTTTAATACTGAATAGGGATAAATAACCATCAAGCAGCTCTAGGGCTGCCCAGAAATTTTTTAATTTTTTTAAGCCTGTAAAATTTTGATATTCTTACTTCAGGCTCCCCAAGATTTGGGCTGCGAACGATGCCCCTGGACCCTGCCAAATTATTCATGGCCTTACCACAGTTATGTGGTGGCCTCCTAGGAAAAACTTTCCGACTTCATCCCTAATCCCGAACTAGTTAGTATAGGACCCTCTAGGTTATCTACAGGAATCAAGTAATGGTAGATCTCATTGAAGGTGTTTTGGGGGGGGGGGGTTAGGTTGGTTGTTATTGGTTTGCCTTAATTTTCTTTGAGAAACGGGAGATGATGCATATTAACTATAATGATTAAAAGCTTATTTCGCAGCAGAATCAATTCAACTCCTAATTATAATCTCTAGGGAAATTGGTTTGTGGTTCCCTGCCATAACTAGATAAGTAGTAAAAAGAGTGGTATCGTGTGTACATCATAGTTAAGAGGAAAACACTTAAATGATGCTAGAGATTGAATATTCTAGTTGAATCATGAATATATGTAACTCACCTTTTGATTTATTCCCATTGATGTAAATTGTTGCATAGGTGGCCATGCTGGCGAAACGATGCGTGGAAGATGATCCCATTTTGCGCCCAGATACAAAGCAAGCAGTGATATCCCTCTCTCAGATCCTCTTGTCCTCAGTGGAGTGGGAAGCAACTCTAGCCGGGAACAGCCAAGTATTCAGTGGCCTTGTTCAAGGAAGATAGTTCAGAGACGGTCACTGTACCTTCACTATATTTCCACAGTTGTGTATAAGAGCTAGCTAGCTAGCTCAGATAGACGATTGCAGGTTGCATTATACGTACCATTTGTCCTCTACACTTTTTCAACCTTCCTTTTGGAGTGTTGTATTCTTTTCAATTTTTTTATTCGAAAAGAGGTGTGATGTCTGTGAATTGTATCGGTGGAGGTGAGCTGATTGCGGCGTAGTTTCCCTTTTACTTGTTGGTACTCCAGTACTTGAGAGCTAAAAGAAGTAATCTGTCTGTATATATATATATATATATATATATATATATATATATATATATATATATATACACACGGGAAGCTTCAAGAGTATAATCTTTAAATAGCATAATGCCTTAAGTAGCATAATTTTATCAAAATATAAAAAATATATATACATATATTAAAAATAAGAGTTCTAAATCAAAATAATTTTTTATTATTGTTTTTGAAACCAAAGTTATTATTTAAACTGTTTTTGAACTAAACTCGTCTTTATTAATAATATTTCATAAATATATATATCATTATTGAGACACCTTCTTTAGAAACAAACTTTAAAACTTACCATTTCTCATTTCTACATTTTTATTGCTTGCTTTGGAGTTTTGATTATCGGGTCTGTCGATGTACGCATATATGATGCAGTTTTTTGGCTCTAAAATTAAATATATATTTTGATTAGGTCGTAAAATATTTTATCATTTTAATCTAAATATGATATTTTTAAAATTAAAAATTGAACTCTCAAGTTAATTACAAAAAGTCGATATTAATTCTATATTCCAGAAGAGTGATGTTATAGACACAAATTATTTTATAAATATTTTATAAATTGTTGATGTGACATATTCCACCTCAGCATATTGATCAACAAATTGCTTTAATATAATTTTCGGCTTCACACAATATGCTGAGGTGGAGTATGTCGCATCAACAGTTTGTAAAATATTTATGGAATAGTTTGGGTTCTAGAATAGAGGGAGTATTGAATTTCAAAGCAATTTTTTTTATCTGATTTAATTATAACCGAATAAAAAAATACGTATACTTATTAGCATAAATATTTTTCTTTTAATATTTAAATAAATTTATATTAACTGTAAAAAATCAAAAATTGCCGCTAGCCTAGCCGTTTGCGGAACCGACTTAAGTTAAAACTTGAGACCAAAAAACAGTAATAAGTTGGGAGTAGAGTAGTATTATTTTTTTGAAAATTCAAATGCAGAAAGAAGGAGAGCGTTAGGTCAGAAGACACGGAGAGAAGAGACAAGGATCGAAAATGCGGAAGAACAATCAAAACAGAGCGAAATCGACGAGGAAGCCACTGAGAGAAGTCTCCAATGGCGGTAAATCCTCTTCTATTCCCATTCCCATTCCCAATACTAAACCGAAATCTAACACTCCTCCTGCCCCTCAAAATGAACAACATGATGACTCTCTCGATCGCCTCCTCCTTGTTCATTCAGATCTATCCTCTCTCATTCATCAAGTAAGTCTTTCATTCTCACTAACCTAATTAATCCCGTCTCTACCATTTCCTTAATTTTCCTATTCACATGCGGTGCTGGATTTTTCTTTTTTAATCTTTCTATCAGTAATTTCGCAGATGCAAACCCTAGCTTTTAATTTAGTAGATGCAATGCATCTTCTTTTTTTCCAATTGTTTTGGTATATTTAGAGTGGGCAGGGGCGGATCCAGGAATTTTGTTCACCTAGGGCAATAATTCATATGCAATAAATTAAGGCTAAAATATATTATATTTATGACAATATTATGTATTAAATAATATTGTTATCATAACATTCCTTAAGAATTTAATTCATAATAATATATTATCTTCTTTCCAATGTTTGTTTCAAATATACTTTTTAATGTAAGTCACCAAACAGTTGTACATTGAATCATCTCCATTAATGTTCTAAAACTCCTTGCCTAGGTCTTCTTAATCTCCTCCTTCGCCTAGGCGCTAGAAAAGTCCTCTACCTCCCACACTTAGCTGGGCGCCTAGGTCTACCTCTATTTAATAAACTTGGAAGTTCTACAATATTTGAAATAAACTGGTTAAGCTTTTATAAGATTTTTTATTAAAGTATTACAAAAATTACATTTACTATATACTTTGTATGGTATGGTGTAACAACTACATACAATAAAATTAATAATAATTGGGATATTTCTTTTTGATTTATACCATGTAATAATAATTATTATTAATTTTATTGTATGTAGTTATACCATACCATATAAAGTATATAGTAAATGTAATTTTTGTAATACTTTAAAGGAAGTTAATACCTCATGCATAACATGTATGTAACAAGATAATGAATAATCAATAATGTATGTCAAGTATGGATTTCCTTTAAAATGAGATGATGTTGCAATGAAACAAAGAAACATAATCATAAATTCATATATAATTAGATATTATAGGACAGAATTATACTAAGTAATAATAGCATAGATATACTATGTAAAAAAATTTCAAAAGTCCAGCTTGCCTTAGCTGGCCAAGTGCTACATCCGCCCCTGAGACTGGGCCAACTTTAGTCTTTTCTAGGCAAATACTTGTATGTATGTTTCTTGTTGTTAGAGTATGGTCCTTTTAGTGTGGTTATAAAACTATCTGAGAGGATGAACTTATCTAAAAAGTGTACCCGGCAGAATGAATTTATTTAGAATTTGTAATTCGGATTATTGTTGAATATTAAGGCTTATCTTTACGGATTAGTTTTTAGGCCTTTTACTTCAATTTGGTACCCCAAGTGACATGCTCACTGGTGTAGCATGAGTTTTATGCCGATTTTATGCCCTTGTTTTGATTCAATAGTCAATGACCGTTTTTTGCATTGTAATATATCTAAGTAGTTGATCTGATGGCTTTAAAGACTATGTTAAGGTTGTCTTGATTATTGCTGACCTGTTCTTCATTCATAAGTTCCTGTCTAGACACTTCCTTGTTTGTTTGCTAACTGTATGAGTTTTACTTGAACAAGGTGCATCAAGTACTGTGATGGGAAGGGCATGTCTATATGCTTCTCTACACCTATTTGAAATTTCACAATGTGCAGCTACTTATGTAAATTTGGTATTTTGTTAAATGTTATTGTTAATGCCTTGCAAGGATGGATTTTAACAGGACAGCAATGGCCATTCTCATATCATGACCTTTAGAATTTCTAAACTCTAACTTTTACAAGCTTGTTCAATATCCAATAACTGGTTACTTGGTTCTCTTTGAGGTTAAGCTTTATACAAGTGCCATTGCCATGTTGAGTTATGTACGAGGATGACCCCTTTTCTTTTTCTTTTTTTTCTTTCCTTTTTCCTTTTAACCAGAAACGATGAAGCAAGTTTCTACTTTCTACATGTATGATTGCTGTAATACTTGGTAATTTCAATCTGTAGTAGGTTAATGATGCTTATTTACCTCGGCACAATTTGGTTAATCCTGGTTCTCATTTTCTTTGGGCTATAGATGGACTCTTCTTGTGCATACATTTAATAGTGTTCTCACCTTACCCATACCTTCACTCAAATGTACTACTTCCTCTATCCAATTTAAATGTCTTGTTTTCTATTTTTGGATATCTCAAATTAACTGACCATTATTCCATATTTCAATGCATTAATGTTTGATTTTTATACATAACTCTTATTTTGGAAAGCAAAAAATAAAATTGAATAAATTTCGGGCCATTTTGCATATTTCAAAGGTATAATTGAAGTTTAACTGGGAAGCAAAATAGAAGCCCCGTCAAGTACTCCATTTTCTTAAACAAAGTGCCAATGGAAACATGTCACTTGAATTGGCAGGGTGGGAGTAAGAATTTGGGATATTGTTACTGATTCCATCGCTAAAATGCTTTGTATACTGCATGAGTTCTTGGATCCTTCCCCCACCCCCTGGCACTTCTAGTGGACTTTTTTTCCTTATTCACAAAAAAAAATAGCTGTTTGCTGTTAAACCTGGTTATTCTCTTGAAAGGGTTAAAAGTTGTGTGCAGCAACCAACAATTCATAGCTAGATTTGCTGCTTTTCTGCACAAGATATCATGTCTAACTCTCTTGGTCTCATTTGATTATGAGTAACTATGATTTTGATAATTCTTACATAAGATTTATCTGTATTACAAGTTTTTTTTTTTTGATGAATTATAGTATCACAAAATAGCTACATTTTTGTATGAAATACTCCCTCCGTCCGACTTTATTTGTGCTAATTGACTTTTTATATTCAAATTGACCATATTTAGAATAAAAAATTACTCTCAAGCTTATTATAAGTTTATTAGATATAGACACAAATTTATTATCATAAGACAGTACATCGAATATACTATCAAAGTCAACTTATTTGATTTTAGTTTTTAAATATATTTGTTTAGTTATTAATATTAGTCAATTTGACCTTAAAAAGTCAATAAGGACAAAAAAAGTCGAACGGAGGGAGTAACATTTTGACTTGCAGATTGATGAACTTGTTGGGCAAGCACTCAAACTTAAAGTGAAAAGTAAAAAGGAAAGAGAGGAAATTGAATCATTTGCTCATGTTTTGACTGAGTTGCAAGCTTCTTTAAAGGTTGTTACTCTTGTTGATCATGTTGGTTTTTCACAGCCACTGTTATTTCGTTCCCCATCTTATATCTGTTTACTGTTTCACCACTGTAGCCATGGATTCCCAGATTTCAGGAAGCTGTTTCAAGTCCTTCCTTGGGGTCCGATAATCTGCCGGAACAGTTGTTTTCAAGTAGGACAGTTGATGCTGAAAAGGATGATATGGGGAAAGTTGCCAACAGCCCAGATCCAACAAATTTGAATTCGCTAGTCTCTCCATCTCCCCTCGTGTCCTGGCGTGCTGGCTGCTTTAATGAGGATGGTAGACAACTGTTTCTGCTTACGCCTCTGCCTAAGCTGAAAACATTTTCATCCAAACTTCAGGGATCATCTAAGTCCGCATTTGAAACTTTAAGAACTAATACGAATGTTAGGCCACCACAATCACATTTTGTTAGTCCTGGAGATATGAACAATATTCTACTTGAGGGTATAGTTGCAGAGCGAACTCCAGTTAAACTTTCTGATCCTAATGTGAACAATGTGGACACTATGGAATTCGGGTTTATCTCTCCAGAAAAGTTTTCAAAGATGGATTGTTCTATGGTTGCTATGACTCCCTGCCTTGAAGTCTCACCTCCCAAGTCCTGTGTTTTGCTTGAACCTATTTCTGAATTTACTCGCAAGAAGAATTGTGTAGTCCGTGTTGCAACCCCATTTCCCACTGGCGTACATAATTTTAGCAGTTATGATGATTCTGATTCCTCAAGTAGTGAAGCCTCTGAGCATCTGATTTTGAAATATCCGGAGCTTGTCGGAATAAAACAGGCTTGTGAATTGGGAAATGGAAGGAAGGTGGTAGAAGCATCGCCAAATTGGTTTATGTCTCCTCCTAAAACTTGCATTCTAATGGAGCCACCAGATGAAAATTTGTTGACCAGTTCTGCTACCAATTGGCAGTGGCCAAGAACTGCTCATGCTCCTTGCTGGAAAGAAAAGAAGGAAACTGAATTTCAAAGTGTTCCGACAGTAACAAAGAAATCTTGCTATCAAGGTATAATTTTTATTTATTTATTTATTTAAATTTAGTAGTCAACATGTTGACTTCATGTGAAATGAAAGTAAAACATACATTATGTATCTTTTCCTTACAGGCCTTGGTGATAGTTTAACAGTAGTTGAAAGGACTCCCGTGTGGAAGGAGCCTGAAAGCACTGCTAGAACAGGAAAGCGCCCTGGTGAGAACACTCTGAAGAAGGAGCTGTGGACAAAGTTTGAAGCAGCAACTACTCATGGGCTTCGTTTTAATGTTTTTGCTCCCCAAGAGACTGCTAATGCTAATAAAGAATTTCTTGACCTGTTGGAAGAGGTTTCTTAATTGTGACGAAGACATATGCGGTACCAAAAGTTCATAGATGACAGGTACCAAGATTTTGATTTGTAAAAGGTGGTGTATGTTATGCAAGTCTTACATGCTTGGGAACTCCATTATTACATTGACAACTAATATACAGAGTACTTGTTTTCGTGGACTGTGAAGTCCAAGAAAAGAAAAATATTACCCCTCTTCCTCTTCTTCTTTTGTTTTGTTTTGCACGTTGCAAGAGGCTTGCAAGAGCTACTATAATTCCCTTCACCATGTTTGTGCTGGTTGAAAGGGAGGAGAAATAATCCCATTCCAAGCATGATGAAATTATAAAAGACCTTTTTTCTTTTGGGGAGATTTGGGCCAAGTAATGATATGATTTGCAGCAGCCAAAAAGGTCACTAGGTTTTAGAAACCAGTATCAAGTAAAATATTAAAAATATTCCGAAAATAGTTTTTTTTAAATAATAAAATCATGATTGTATTTGTGATTTTATGCTAAACAACAAATATATATATATATATATATATATATATATATATATATATATATATATCCTCAATATTCTTTTCTCTTAGACTTTATACTGAATTTGGAGTGTGATCTTCCAAAAGATCCTTCTGGGAAAAAAAAAATATATGCTATGATTTTTCTTAGAATACAAAATTTGGTATTTTCTTATCAAATACGTTTCTGATTAATAATATAATATTATTATGAATTGTTCATGTGACTCTAATACTTATCTAGATATTATTATTCAATAATAATATTCAAAATATTAATTACAATTAATTTTACTAAATAATTATAATTGCGCTTCAGTCCATAAATTAATTAAATAAACTCTTCATTAATAAACTGTAAATATTTTCTCTATAAATATACATAAATATTTTCTAGATGTTTTGACAATAATTATGTTTATAATATTAATTAAATATATTAATCGACATTGTTCTGCGCTAGTACTTTAATTAAAAGTTTAACTTTCATGATCAAGATAAATCATCTCTGTTAAAGTACTTTAACATACATGCTAATGTCTTTAAATTATCTTAGGTTATAAACTATTATTTCTTTATTTATATATTACATATGATTTATATTTCTATGTATAACATTTATTTATAGACATAAACTAATATATATATATATATATATATATATATATATATAATATGGAGATTTATATAAACAAATTAAACGATCATTTAATGAATGATGAATAGTGTACTTTTATTAATAAACAAATATCCAACATAAATAAATAAATAGATAAATAAGATTTTTATAGCAAAAATCTAATAATACCGATCACCGATCACAATAAAATTTTAAAACTTTAGTAGATAGTGTTTTTTTGACTGGATGTGCTAGATTTTAATTCCTAGAATCTCACATACTTTTGGAATGTAGTTTTTCTGTAAAAGATTTATTGATGGTAGCTAATAAATTACATGTTTGTTTCATCTTTTTAAATGCATGCAATTTAAAGCAGATTATAAAATCCTTATTACAAATGAAATGATCCTCTGACACTCCAATTTCTGTAATTTTAAATACGTTTTTTTTAAATAACAGATTTATTTAAATTAAAATTATATATAAAAAGTTCAACTTATTATACATCTCTCTAAAAAAAATTATTCATAATATTTATCTATGTAACTGAGAATTAAAAATCAACTTAAACATTCGCAATATATATCATTTTTCTTTCTATTATACTACTTACTTTCCATATTATTTGATCATCATTGACTTTTTAAAGTCAACTTAAGAGTTTTTTAAATTTAAAATTGACATAAATTCTTTTAACTTTGATCAATATAATGATAAATATTGTAATTATCTAAAAAGTATTACTCATTTTAAATTTTATTATTTCATAGTTTTTAATAAGTTATATTAATTTTGAATTTAAAAATATTTAAAAATAACTTTCAAAAATCAATAATAATCAAATAATTTGTATTGGAGTAAGGCTGTAAAATGAACAAACAGTTCGGGCTCGATTCGTACCCGCTTCGATTCGAACTTGACATGAAATTTAAACGAGTCAAATATGAACAAATTTTAAAGTTCGATAATTTACTCGAACCTCCTCAAATTATAATTTTCTATTGATATTCGGATCACATTCGTTCGAAAAGTTCAAACTATTCGGAGTCGATTCAAAATCGTGTTCGACTCAGTAACTAAACGAGCTTTAATTAAATTTTATTTTATACTCAATAAATTTTATGAATTAAATCTGAGTAAGTCACTGCTCGATTCGACTCGGTTGATTTACAATATGGGATGGAGTATTTTCTTTCGGACTTCCCGTCCAAAACCTAGGGCTGAGCAAGCAACCAAATTAGAACTAAAATCGCACCAAAAACTGTACAAACCGCACCAATTAAAATCGCACCAACGGTTCCGGTGTATGTGGCGGTTTTAGGTGCATGGGTTGAAAAATTAAATTTACGGTTTCAGTTTGGTTACTAGTCAAAACCGCACGCATTAAATCGAAATCACACCAAATAATCATCATGTTTTCTCAAATTTGCTACAAGTATATATAATTTATCTACTATAAAATATTCTCCTCATTTTATTTTAGAAGATATATATTACAGGGTTGAATGAAGAATAAATAGTATTAATTATGTTTGCAAATCAAGAGTGGCTTGGTATTTCCTAAATCAAATGTGATAACATAGTATTAATTAACCATATAATTGTTGATGCCTGGATCTATTTTGCTAAATTAGCTTCATGATTGTGTTCACTGCATAATATGTTTGCGTGAATGGTTTTGTTAACTATTTTACGGATTTGTTATTTCAATTGGTTTTAGAACCGAAACCGTACCAAATGAAACCAAACTACACGGTTCATAACTGCACCGCACCAATCACAAATGGTTTCATATGCGGTTTTGGATTTTTCAAACTGCACCTAAATGATTTCGTGTGCGATTTGAACTTCAAACCGCACCATGCTCACCTCTACCAAAACCAAAACTCAACCATTCGTACTTTCGTAGAAAGACAGCAAAACAAAACCCCCAAGCAAAACCCTTAAAACCCCCCAAAAGCAAACTCCCTCGTCCCTTTCTATCTCAAGATCTCTGCCCGCAAGTATCAATGAATAATAGTTCAACTCTCTGTCAAACATATCGAATCGTTCGTTGAATCGTCTAGCTCTTCACTTCAGCAGGTTCAGTGCCCACTCTCTTCACCATTAAGGCTGTAAACGAGCCAACACAGTTCGGGCTCGATTCGAACTCGACTCGAACAAATACGAGCGAGACTCGAATTCAATAATATGATTCAAATCTGAGCATTAAAAATAGTTCGAATAAAAATATAAGCAGAATCTGAGCAAAGTTATACTCGACTCGTTTCAAACTATTTGAATTTTTGATTGTGATTCGATACATACTCGGTTAATACATATTCGATTAGTTGTTTGATACATTCTCTTATAATATATACAAATTTAAATCAAATTAGGATAATTAGTTATTATTTTATTTTGTTTTTAATTTTAATTGTGATTTTATATTTGTAAAGTGTAATAATAAATATATTTTCTCATTTTTAAGTAAAATAACAAATTCAATTTATAATTATATTTATTATAAAACTAATTATTACGTGGAGACTCGAATTCGAGCTTAAATTTGAAGCTCGCGAGTAGTTTGAATAAATATTCGAGTCGAGTCGGATCGAATTCGAGTAATAAATATTCGAGTCGAGTCGAGTCGAGTCTGAGTAGGATTTTTTAAATATAATTCGATTTTGAGCCGAATTCGAGTACGAATTTATCATTTCGAGTCGAATTCGAGTAGCTCTCTGTTCGCTCCGGTTCGACTCGTTTATACCCTTATTCATCATTACAATCTTTGTTGATATGAGAAAGCACAAAACACTTTTTACTACTATGAATTCGGAACAACATAAAACTCTAAATTTAATGTTTGATCTATCCTTCTTTCTTCTTCTTCTTTTTTTTTTTTACTTAGCAAACGAAAAGCTACATAATAGGGAAAGAAAGAAAGGAATTTTTTTTTTGAATTGACGAATATTTTTGTTGCATGTAAGTTGGTTTTCTGCAGTTTATGTAACACTATCCCAATGTGGCTTCTCTATTCTATAATCTCTTTTTCTTTGAAGCTGGGATATTTTGTAATTGTTTTTTGGCATATTTTTTACAGGCTGCATGTGTAGATGCAATTTTATCTCTACTGAAAAATGACACGTTAACTCTGGAAACACTGGTTAGCTTTTGTTATCTTTTTTGTATCATCACTATACTTCTTATTAGCAGTGGTGGATTCATTATGGTATTACTTTTGTTAATTGCGTGCACTTCTCTTGGAAATATTAGGTTAGAGAGATGGAGATGCACTTCTCTTAGAGATTTATTTTTTATTTTTCCTTATAGAAATAGATGGCATATTAGAGATTAATGCTGCGGCAAGAGTTTTTTTGACATGCCTGCCAAATTCAGAAGAGTATAATGGAAAATATAGTTTTGGTCTAGTCTTCTCTCAGGATTACAGATAATTATATATCTTGAAGTTGGGTGTTCATCAATTTTTGATATTTGGTTATTGATAATCCTGACCTATGATGATAATCTTATATTGAGATTGATTCATACTCACCAAGGCTTAGAAAGATGATTTTTGCACTTAATTTTATGGCCTATTTCTTTCTTGAATCAGTGATTGTAAGATTTGATCTTTTGTTAAACTGCTGTACTATTTTAGAGGCATGCCGTATCGAGCTTTTGCTCATGTTGTATCTTGTACTCCACTGATCGCTGTCTTGGGTGAAGCAAAGGTCTATACTAAATAGTCTCAGAACCTTCAATCAAATTTTGTTTCATTATACCATATAGTAGAGATTCAGATTGCGTATGCTTGATAAATAATGTACCATTTTTTTGTGTCAGCTCATTCCTGTGCTCGTAGATGGTTTGTCCATGTTGAGTGAGGATATTCTGAATAAGGATATAGTTTACAGTGTCCTACTAATCTTATCCTGAATAATGATAGATAAAAATGGTAAGGATGTTTCTTTTATGTTTGTTATAAATTTTTATTTCTCAAAATATATCCTGGCAATTTACCTGCAACCTTTACAAGTACATTTGATGTTATAAGGTTATTGTAAGGTACCAGCATGACAGTGTATGGTAGCTAGGAATGGAATTTTCTCTCTAAGAATGAGATACTCTTTAATGTCAATCCAAATAGCTTTGTATAATCCCTTTGGGTGGAGTCATTTACTAACTCATAGATATTGTATTCACTCTAGTTTTATATAATTGAGATTTATGACAAATAGAAAAATGGCTAATTACAATGATCTTTGGACCATTTGAAATTTGGCCGAGTTACACTGTAAATATAGATATAGATTAGGTTACATACATCTGAAGCCTGATATTTGCGGGAGCCTTGTGCACGAGGTATGACCTTTACACCGTAAAGATGGTATAGATATTAATGAACACTTGTTCTTCAGCTGCCAGTTTTTGGTGTAATCTGAAAAGAAGTATGGAAAGGTGGTAGATTGAGAAATATGTGGTGGTGGCTATTGAGCTTAAACTAGGATTAGAATTTTGAACAGCTTAAAGGAAATAACCAAAGTCAATAAATTAAGGGGTAGAGCAGTAAAGGAAAGTTGTTTAGTCCCTTGGAAAATTTCCCTTATAAGATGCAAGATCATCAATTTACACAGTAGTTTAAATTCAATTCAATGTTGTTTTGTGTTCTTTTCTCAATATTTCATTTCTATAGACAATTACCTCTCCGAGAAGATTTGAAGTCAATGGTATTTGTAATCTCTCAAAATGGAAACTGGTGTGCCCATCAGGAAGCTGCTAGATTTATTAACAATGTTGAAATAGCTTCTGCTACCGTAGCTTGTAATTCAAGTTTCGGAAAACTGAAAATATCCTTGATACTTTAAATGACCAAGACCGTTATTATTATGATTTTCTCTCCTCCTAAAGTGTTTTAATTCTCAACTCATGCCTACAGGATCAGAAGCTGTGGTAGATAATGCACATATCATTATCTGACGCCTTATTGAGCTTCTCTCCTACCCCCATATGATACAAAATATTCTACGAGACATTCATTTCTTTTGGTACTGATACATGCCATTTGGCTGTTTCCACCCCACCTCCCACACGGGGTCAAAGCTCCCGCAGTAGGGAGAATACTACTTTGAGGATGGAAAATAAATCCCTAGGAAAGGAAGAGGATTCTCAATGAATTTGCTAATGGAAACTTTTAACCGTAGCCACTACCCTTCGGGCTTGTACTCGGTGACCACACCTGGCCCCAAATGCTTACTTAGAGGCACTTTTTGCAACTTCTGATTTAAATGCAGTGGACCATAAATATCATGTTTTAGGAAGTGTTTGAAATATTCTTTAGTAATTGTTTTTCTATAGATAAAAAAGACATTATTGAAATACCCTTCAGTCCTTCCTTCCCTAAATATTCCAATTAATTATTTTTAGATCTGTCAAAGCTGCAACAAACGGTAGTTAGAAATTCAGTATAAAGAAACAGAAGATATACAACAAACTGACATCATCAAATACGTATAAATAGGCCTTAGCTTGCTAGGATGGAATTAATTAATATTAATTCTTAATATCCTCAGTTAATTGTACCCATCATGTAAAGATTTTATGTTCCTTGTTATGTAGAAAATAAAAACTAAATATTTATACTTATATATTCCCATGAGAACTCAGGTTGGCCTTGGATAACTCTGTTTACATTCTTACATTTATAATTCCACCTCCCGTGTCAATTTTGACTATTTACGCTAGTCTGTAGTTGAATAATTTCTACGCATTATTCAGATGCTATTAGTATGTCGTAAATAATTTTGAAGTCTTTAGTTGAATTTATATAGTATTATTATTTATGTCAATTGTCCGTGTGTGTCTCACCTTTGATCTTTTAAGATTTCTTTTTTCTTTTTTTTTCTAGGTTCTACTATCCATATCAAAAGCTCTTGATGATCCGAAGAGGGTTGTTAAACAAGAAGCTGTCAGATATCGGCAAACTTGGTCAGAGCTTCTTGATTTTTATTGCTGTTTCTTTTAACGGTTTTTCCTTTTCTTTGTCCGGAACTCAAAATATGAATACTACTAAAGTGTACGACATGAATAAATAATTTTCTTGAGCACCTTTCCAACAGGCATGAGCCGTACAACTTGTAGTACCTTTTGTTGTAGGTCTGATTAATACGAATTTACTTCGCATATTATCAATTATTTTGGTCATGACTCATGGGTGCTTAGATTATTCTTGGTAATCAATAACATACTGGATGCAAACAACACATTTAGACCCAACATAAACTTTCTTGGAATGGATTAGTTGGAATATATAAATACACTTGCCTTGTGTTTTCTTAAAATTGACCAATTCGTTTTATTACACATTGCCAACGTTTCAAGATGTTTCTTCCGTCTGCTATGTAACAAAATCATGTGAATATTGGTACTGCTCTATAACCACGATATGCAAGCTTTGGTCTATTCCTAAAAAGTCTATCCCTACTCGGTTCCTCCAATAAACCATCCCCCCAAATATCAACATTATCACACTATTAAGCAATTGCTGCTTACGGCCGAGAGAAAACTCAAGTTTACAACCAAAAATAAATAAATAATTCTTACAGATACAAAACAGAGTTGGTGTGTATCCTGTTCTTTCCTTTTTCTTTTGTCCCATTCATTTCTTAGTATCATGTATACTAAACATATTCAGCTTCAGTGATCAATCAGACAAGTCATATTCAGCACCGCTAGATTGATCTATGTCAGTATCTTGCATAACCTTGCGTTGTCGCGATGGGCTTCCATTGTCTACCCTTTGACGTTTAGAAGCCGAAGCACTTGCCCTTACATCCGAATAACCCTGTAAACAGCCAAAAGATTATGAATTGCACTAGAGACTCGGAAAACAATCCCAAATCTATCTACTCATTTATAGTAGTACCCCTGTTTCCTTTAATTCTACTGCAGAAACTTTTGATCTCCGTCTTACTGTAACCCTCACTGGTGCTGGAAAATGTTCAACTTCGTCGCTGGATTTTCCTTCTCTTGCCCTCTTTTTCCTCAAGACAAGTTTCGTAGGAAGAGGCTGTATCATGATATATAAATAAGTAATTAACACTACATATATGAGATCTTCCTTTGTTAAGCTATGATGTTACAATGAGAAATGAGACTTACCGCATAGCGTGCCTCTGATTCATCAAATACCACGAGGTATGTTGTAGGATCATCTGCATCCTCACCTCGAACCTGTTGATGCAACAAGAGAAATATCAAGCAGCAGCTGTGAAGAAATTATCATTGGAGTTCATAGATGAATTTAATACTGCCCATACATCCCAGTGATACTCGCGAACCCATGTGAATGAAATATCTTCATGTTCATCATACATATCCTTGGATAGCTGCAACAAGTACAGAAAAATTTAAAACAAATGTTGGAAATTTGAAGCCAGTTCAGATAATTGATCTACGACTATGATTTGATGAGGATCTACCTCATCAAGTGAAGGAACCATGTATGCCAAAAATTTATCTTGCTTAACATTGTCTGAGCCTTTCACAGCAAAACTTTTCATAATGGCCTGTATGGAGCATAAAGATCACATTATATATCTAGTGCTAAAAAGTATAAAAGGTAGAAGACCTAATCCTGGATAACATATATATTTGATTTGTTCTAATACTAGGGACGGGAAGAAAAAAATTAGTTAAAACCACCAAATTCGTTATCGATTAAAAGGGCTAGATTAATGCCATTATGTTGGCAAAATGCAGAATGACTGCCACAAGAAAATGGTAAATATTTGGTGAAAAGGGAACACTACAAGAAAGGTAATAAAAAGATAACTGGCATTTACACAATGGTTGGAACATCAAAAACTCCTTCCCTTCCTACATAACCAATCACGATATTCAGGCAGTAGCAAACACTGAACAAATAATAGTATTATACAGAAAATAATTAGCTAGTTCAATCTTATCAAGCATCTGGAAATTATTCACAAAACAGGCGATGCAATCCGTATGAAAGGGAGATGTCAGGTTTAGCAGGCTCCAGGAACATATTTCAGGAATACAGGGTACAAAATCCTGGGGAATAACATACATAAACATCTGATGACAATATTCAAAGCTTAGCATGATACTGAAGGAGGTTTTTTTGCTAGTTTTAGGGGGCGCGGCGAGTTAGGGAGCGAAGGGGGAAGTGAATTTAATCGAAGGTGATATCCCAAAATTCCTTTTTTTTAACTTGAAGTCGGTTTATGAACATTATTCATAAATTTACTAAAACTTTGAAACTATATGGCAGAGATGGCCTACTTCTGAACTCGTACATCTCATGGGAAATTAGTTCAGTAACATATTACCAAAAGTCAGTACATGGGGAAATTTGGGAATCCTATTCTGAAGTTCTAAAGATAGGCATGTGTATTGTAACACCCCCTGTCCCACATCGAAAGATAAGGAAAAAATTTGTCTGTATATGAGGAATTAAGTAACTACCAATAGTACCTTCAAGTCATGACCTTTTGGGAGCCTGTGGTGGGCTAAGATGACCCAAGAAGATACTATTGGGCCAGTAGTTTGAGACCTTATTTTGATGGATTTGATTCGATTCGGACTTGGGATTTGACTCGAGATTATATATATATATATAATAATAACGAATGATTGTTATTTTTGGAACGGAAGGGATTAGTAAGTAATTGATAATAAACATAATAATAATAAAAATAATAATAGTTTTGGAATAAGTAAATTTGTAAATTGAAATTAGTAATTTAACTTACAGTTGGTAATTTATATTTTGTTTGTTAAATTGTGTAATTAGTTCGAACGGAAGGAAATTAACGAATTATTTGGTGTATAAATTTGGGTATTGCATTATCGATTCCAGGTACGGATTCCGTACTCTTTCAGCGAGATTCTTTTATTGTTGATTTGTTCGTTTCGTTATTCGTTTCGAAATTTAGTATTGCCTCTCATAATTATTTCTTGTCAATTTATTGTGATAGTCGGTTTGGGCATTTTTATTAGAACTTCTATTTGTACTCTTTAGACTAGTGTATCATGTCTATTTAATTATTTTGTTCTTTGTAGAAAGTACATGTTAATATATTGGAGACTTTGTGTTGATATTTTGTTTCAGTTTAACATGTACATGTTAGAACCCCCTTGTTGTGTCGCATGTGTTGTAACATTATATTTTGTTAGAATACTGTAGGGTATACCTGAGCTATAACCACCTGTGGGGGTACCACAGGCATGTCCTCTTAGCACCGAGGCATGACACCTTCCGTGGCGGTGTGATCAGTCCACGGCGTCTCCGTTTTGTGCTCCGGTGGGAGTTGGCCATTTGGTGTTTTGTTGTGGGAGGCGTATGGGTCGACCCTAGTTTCTGTTCATTTCTGTTCTGCGGATTGGTGATGTTTGTGCCAAACACGCCTTCCGATTTTACATGCATTGGATTCGTGGTCCAATGTGTGTGACTTGCCTGTGTGGCATTATTTGACTTGCCTGTGTGGCATTATTTGACTTGCCTGTGTGGCAAGGTATATTTTGAGCTCGGTATGAAATAACACTTAGCCATTTGATTTCAGCCTATTATCTCATTGTGTTAGTTTTGTTCGTTTCAGTTCAGTTCATTAATTGAGTTAGTTAATTCAGTTCTCTATTTTGTATTCTATATCCGTATTGGGCATTTGGCTCACGCTGTGTTTTTCTTCCGGCAGATAATCAGGGGAATCAAGGGCAAGTGTGATGAGAGCTCCCTTCTATCCAATAGCTTTGATATATTTTGTTAGGTTATGATACATTGATTTATTTGGAGTTGTAATAGTTATTTCAGATTGTGGTTTGAGCCAATGTGACATTTATTATGGTTTGTCTTAAGACATTTAATTAGTTTAAGACTATTCTTTTGTGGATTAGAGCCCTGCTATTAAATTCATCAGTTTTATTATGTTTTGAGTAATCTCTTTTTCTATTTTGGAAAGGGGGTGTTACAGCGGACTTGGGATTTGACCCGGGTTGTTTCATATGGTATCAGAGCCTACTCTCGAAAGATCGGGTTGGGTTATCCGATCGGGTTGCCGAAGGTGGGGACACGAAGCCAGCCGGTATTATCCTACAATGGCTAGAGAGGCAAAGATCTTTGGACCGTGTGTGATCGGTTCTGACGGGGACGTCAGAAATTTAAGTGGGGGAGTTTGTAACACCCCAATCCCACATCGAAAGATAAGGAAAAAATTTGTCTGTATATGAGGAATTAAGTAACTACCAATAGTACCTTCAAGTCATGACCTTTTGGGAGCATGTGGTGGGCTAAGATGACCCAAGAAGATACTATTAGGCCAGTAGTTTGAGGCCTTATTTTGATGGATTTGATTCGATTCGGACTTGGGATTTGACCCGAGATTTGTTCCGGACTCGGGATTTGACCTGGGTTGTTTCATGTATAATTCTTTTTCATTTTTCTTATCTAATTTTTTTAATTTTAGAGCCTCCGATCTTCTACTTGATAGGTAAAGCAATTAACTTGAGTCGGTAAAGTTTCCATCGTATCAATGCAACAAAGCCATCATATACAACTTACCTGGGATTCGTAGGCGTCACGAACTGAACTTTCTAACTTCTTGTAGATTTCTGAATCACCAGTAGGAGCACTATCAAAGGTTGCAACAACAAACTGGTCATCATCCCTGGAACACCAATATTATTTAAAAATTAGCTCAACACAAAGAGTAAATGGTACAATACAACATTAGTAAAATTTTCAAATAAACTACCCCTCAGCTCTATTTTCTTTTTAAATCCAAACTATCTGCCATCTTTCAACAACTATCTGTAACTCTACGTCTCTATTTACAATATAACTGGAACTTGAATATATAAAAATTCGAAAAAGTCATAAAGTGGAAGTAATACTTACTTTATTTAGTTTATAGCCAAACACTAAGTAACTAGGGAAAAAATTAAATACAGGACTTGACACAAAAAATTAAATACAGGACTTGACGCATCTGGAACAATGGTTACTTTAACCTACTAACAAAAAGGTACAAAGGGTAGATAAACCCTTTAATTTACAAAGAAGATAGAGAATTATTCTCCTAGAGAATAATAACAATATTGATAATAGTTGTCAAAACATAGTGTATCAAAACAACCCTAGGAAAATATATTTATAGTGCTAAACTACTTTCCACTTGTAATTCGGAAAAGTAAAAAATAAAATAACCCTATTTAATAAAATCATAAAAGAAATAAAATTAGAAAAATAAAACCAAAATACAAACAGGCCCAAAATAAATAAAACTATTGAAGTTCCTTAATAATAAATAAATTAAATTTCATAAAATTTAAAATACAAAGAAATCCTAATATTCATGGATACTTTCTCTTGCATCAAGACTTCTATAACTGAGGAATTCCATGGAACTCTAAATGGATTAGATTTTTTTGCTAAGTTAATTCGCAAGGGATTAGTGCCACATCCCAATTACGTAATATTAAGGTAAAACCGTAAAAGTGAAAGATGTGAGGAGCCACATTCTGATCTATCTGTAAGAAATAAGTCCACCATATGCAAGTACCTTCTGTTATACAGAGATATACAAGTATATAACTGAAACGACAGTACCACCAAATAAAAATTAATCAATGAAAAGGACTGTTAGTGTCTACAACCTTTAGTTTTAAAGCTTGATTGGGTGTTTGACCTTATCAAGAAATTTGTCCGGTAGTAAAACAACAGATTCATGCACAATGCATGATTCAACTTAATTCACTGGTTACTCTATATTGTTTCGAAAATTTGCTAACCAAAGTATCACTTGATCGGCAAATATTACTATGTATCTGAATAAACTATATCCAACTGTTCCGACATCTTCAGCTTTTATGTATGCAGAATAAAAGAGGAAAATATATATTGCCCCCCAAATATAACACCATAATAATTTAGGAGAGCTAACCACAAAGTTAATTAGATTATTATATAATATATATATATATTATAATATATATATATATATATATATATTATAATATATATTATAAGGGGACCTAATAACAAAGTTGCATACAGAGTCTCAATAGAGCAAGTTCATACCGATCCAAATCAGGAAACAGTGGCAGAATTTCAACAGGCTGCAACTTTTTATTGGTTGCGTGTACAGGTCGGGACTTGCATGCCTCAAATGAAGCCTCAATCTCCTGGATTTTACTATCCCTGAAAGAAGGAATAGTGTAATGCATTTCACAAATAGTTTCAGAGATAAACATATCTTATCTTCTAAACTTTAAACATGGACAACAGACAGGAATAAATATAATGAACCTATTGTTAAAATTCTCCAGAATGTTGCGGCCTCCTCGTCTTTCTCGCAGTTCTTTAGCTTGTTTTTCAGTAAGAGACTGCCAGTGACGGTCAAAAATATAGGTTAGCTTTCGGTACAATTGGTTAAGAGCACCAGCTTCAGTTTCTTCTACAATCGTCTATATACCTGTTTTGTTGCTTCCATGCTCAGAGGAGAAATGTACTGTGTTTTCACCAGCCAAGAAACACCTTCATCAGTAGGACGTTCTTTTCTTTTTAAGCCATCTTTTTTAATTGGGGTCACAGGATCATCATCGCGCAACAATACCTCATCTTCTGGATCAAGGTACAGGCTTTCACCCTTGGGAGGACTAGTTAAGGTAGGAAGGGGATGGATATTGGAATTCACTTATAATAAAAGATTGAGTGGCAAATTAAGAAATTAAAATAATAAGACTATCAAGAGACAATACTTGTATACACTTAGATCAAGTAGATCAAGTGGTATCCCAAGGTCTGGCTCAACATAAAGTTGAGGCTTGTGCAGT
Source organism: Panax notoginseng (assembly GCA_016801055.1). Classification (NCBI taxonomy): domain Eukaryota; kingdom Viridiplantae; phylum Streptophyta; class Magnoliopsida; order Apiales; family Araliaceae; genus Panax; species Panax notoginseng. The sequence goes on along the minus strand of CM029012.1, from coordinate 290,087,502 downwards.
TTTTCCAATGATGTGATTCTATATTTTGCAATTCTGCACAAACAAATTATGAGTATTACAAAAAAAGAAAATTATGGAATAACACTATAAATTAAAGTTATTAAATCAACAATCCACAGGATAATTTGTTTTTCCATAAAATTGATCAAGCTATTTTGTAACTTACATGCCAAACACCATTTTTATCAAATTAGCCTACTAAGGTAAGGCCACTCCAATATGAGAAGTAAAGGATGGGTGTTATATTATCGTTTCACTATTATTACTCAATTGTTGGAAAATCTTCACCATTCACCCTTGAGACCATAAATAGTTTGAGTGTCCCCCCCCCCCCAACCACCATCCACAAGTTCAATCTTTGTTATGAAGTAGATTGAAGATGTTTGCGAGTCTAAATATGCTTATTATTTGAGCTCCTCCCAAATTTGGAATCACCCAAAGAAGAAAATCACTGCCATAGATATTCTGGATTCAGCTTAAACATAAATTATGCATGCGCAATTTGATGTAGAGCAGATACTCGTTAGAAAAACACAAAAAAGATCATTTAAAAAAACAATGACCTGAAGCAAACACTCCCTATCTTCTACTCTGGATGACCTACATTTGGGATATGTTACCAATTTCAAAGAGCCGGAAAACATAATTATACATAATATTTTAAAGATATATATATAACGAGAACATTTAATATATGAAAACATATGTTTTCAGTATGTTCTAAAATTTATGCTGAAGACACCCACGAACTATGACATCCATAGGAACGGCATAGAATTATTTGAACCGAGTTAGCACACATGCTCAACAGATATAAAAGCGACTACAAACAATTACATATGCTCATAAACTAAATAAACTTACTAGAATTCCTTAAGTTCTAAAACAAAACTAATGCTAAGTAAACTAACTGATGCAATCAGCCCCTATAATTTAACTGATTGCCCTATACCGCAGTCAACATTTAATACTCCTGTTCTAAAAAATTAAAATATAAGATCATTATTGACTTTTTGAAGTCAACTTTAGACATTTTCAAACTCAGAATTGACATGAATCTATTTAATTTTAATTAATACAATGACGAATATTGTAAACTATCTAAAAAATACTAGTTATATAAGATTTATTATTTTTAAATTTTTAATGAATCATCTAAATTTTGAGTTTAAAAATATTCTAAATTGACTTTCAAAAGTCAATGATGGTTTTGGAACGGAGGTAGTATATTGATTGTGTCACTTTCAAAAGTCTACTGCTCATAAATAGTGATAAAAGATTAAATTTCCAAGCTTAAGACATAAAAGAGCTGAATACAAGGGTGCTACTGCTCGCTCCTTTTTCTAAGTGATTGGTGCATGGATCATAAAGGTGTTTTGAGAGTCGGAACATATATGCTAAATGTATGCAAAATTGTAAAGTTAAGCAGCTAGCGGGCTAAAAACATTCTCAAAATATGATTACATACCGATCTTTTTCTCTTTTCAATGACAAAAGCTTTGGTTGTTCCGTTGGATCTGGTAGCTCATTCCGGAATCTTCAAAGAGAAACAAATAAATTGCAATAAGGCGGCGAATGTACGATAATAATGCTTTCCAAATATAATGACATGCTGACAAGTTGGAAGAGTTTCCGTAAGTGTTAATGAACAAAAAAGAAACGTATAAAAACAAATTAAATATAACAACCAAGTTTGTCGAAACAAAAAGTTGGTTGTGGTGTTACAACATACTTCAACTTGCAAATAAATGTTGTTGGCTTCTTCAACCGGTTTTCAGTCCTCTCAGCACTCAAAAATGGAGTAGACCTCCTGTCACCCATGTGTGACCCACTAATTGATCCGTGCCCTTTCACTCCAGTAGATATCATTTGGGTTTTTTGCAGCACTTTGTTCTGAGATTCTTTCAACTGCTGCCTATGCTTGTCTTCTTGCCTTTGCTTTTCCAATTCTCTCTTCTTGCGCAACCTCCTCTCTTCCTCCGTCTCAACCCTCCCGGAAGGCCCATTTGATCTCCTTCCTGGCACCGGGGGGACAGAAGGCTTAAGCTGTTTCGAGGGTGCCCCTTGACTAATATGCCCAGGTTCGCGCCACCCATCCTTTTTGGCCCCTCTATCACCTGCTACTTTACTCTCCTTGCTGTGACTAGCTGCTGGGATTGACGAAGGAGGCGGTGGCGGTGATGATGGTGGTGGAGGTGGAGGAATAGCCAAACTAGGCGGAGACGAAGGAGGAGGTGGGGGTGGGGGTGGCTGTAATGGCTGCAAAGACTGGCTATTGAACTGGGAGTATTGGGAAGAAGGATAGTACATTGGAGGTTGAGGCGGTAAACTTAATGAATTTTGGGACAATGAAGGAGCTGGTGGAGGTGGGTATGAAGATTCAGGTGGTGGTGGCGGTGGATATGAATACTGTTGTTGCTGTTGAGGTGGAGCAGCCAAAGGGATCTGATTTTTTGTAGGAGCTCCATAATTGGGTTGTGATGAAGATGAGCCGTAATTTGCATGTTGAAAACTTGTCTGAGTTGGGTAATTTTGGGGAAAGGAAGACCCATCACCAGCACCACTGTAACCACCCCAATTTTGGGAATACTGATTTGCACCTCTTGATTGTGGCGGCTGTGGCAGAGGCGGAAGCAGGGTCTGATTTGGCGGTGGAGCACCAAAAGTGGATTGAGGAGGTGGTGGGAATGGACGGTATGAGGCCATACCTCCAAATTCTTGGCTTTGCTAGTTCGTACAAGTAGTATACACCTAAAACCCTAGAATATAGATAAGGATATGCAAGCCCAATTTCAGTTTAGGACGATTTCTGGAGAAACTGACAAACCCTAGGAAAAATAAATTTGAATAATGGAAGTATGGAATCCTGTTATAACTCGAAAGAAGAAAAATATGTCAATTTTAGTTCTCAATTACAATTACAATTATAATATAACAGAGTTCGATCAGTTCCTCTAAACTCCTAATCCAAATAAATCAAACGAAAATATTCGACAAAAAAACAGGAGAAGATAAATGCCGGATGAGAGACGCGAGTTTTGGGCGCTCAATGCATATAGAGGGGAAGAGAGGGAGAGAGAAAGTGGCCGGAGAGGTTGTACCTTTCCCACTCTCTTGTCTCTGAACATCGGTTTGCAGCTTCCGGTTATTATTAGTCTTTCCCAATTCACGACTGAACTTTGTCTGGACATATACGTGTATTATGTATGTATATATGTATGTACATCTGACGGTTTGGCTGCCCCAATCCTGATTACTACTATTATTTTTTCTTTTCTTCTTTTTGGTCTATGCTTGCTGGTTGCTAAGTATTAGTATATCGTTTTTAAAAAATGGTTTAAATATGAATTAGTATATCAAATTATTCATTTTTTCCGGTGCCTTTTTTTTAATTAAATGATTAATTTTTAATTGTTTTCAATTTAATTTAATTGAAGCATAAATTGATGGCATGACTTGTAAACATGTAATGTTAGTATTTATGTGTTAAAAATGCGTCGTTCTACATATTTTTTAAATCATTTTATATAAATAAAAATGCATAATAATAATAATAATAATAATAAGTTATCAAAACAACAATTAAAAAAAATAACATTATACAAATATGTAGGAGGTCCTAAGTTCAATACTCCCCTCCCAAATTAACAAAAAATAAAATAAAATAACGATTAAATTAAATTAAACAAAATATTAGTAATCTAAATAAAAAACTTAACCTAAAGAAATATATAAAGTCGTATCCTAATAATCCCCTCCTTTCCCCTTCCCTCGTCTCTAAAAGAGATGGTAAATATAAGAAATAAAAAAAAAATTCGTTGGGTGTGCAATGACAAGTGATCGAGGGTGGGGAGCAATGCATAGTTGATAGGTGATAGTTGTGAAAATGTTACAGGCGGTTGTGCTCTTGTTTTTATTTTGCAATAGTTTTTAATTTTTATTATCTATATTATATCCATTTTTATATTTTGTTATTATTATTTTACCTTTTTAATTCATTAAAATGACAACAAAACAAAACAAAACAAGTGTTTACTCGCTCATCTTTCTACGCTTAACTGGTAGTAGTAATTTGAATGGCCAGAAACACTAATCTATTTGGAGTTGGCATCGGGCATGTTCCTCAATCTTATTTTTATTTTATTTTTTTAATTTAAGTTTAAATTATCCAAAATTACAACCAATTCTCATAATCACAAAACTCATACCAATGGTAATAAATTACAATAACCATTCATTCAATTGTTTTTTAGAATTAATGTAGTACAACTACCATTACAACAGAATAAAATAATCAAAAATACAAATATTACTAAATTACAATAATCAATCAAGTCTTACCTAAACTTTAAATAAAAAATAAAATTAATTTATGATAATTATACGTAAGACTTAAAGTATGTTCAACCATCGAGGTAAGACTTATTAAAGACTATTATAAAATATTATTAAAATCAATAACAAATAAGATTAAAGAATAGAGAGCATTTTCTTTTTACTTTGATATATATCCATCATTCACTTTATAAATGTTAATATTTATAGATATAATAACATCAATATTAACATAAATATTAGTTGGTTACAAAACTCAAATGTTATGAGTTTCATAACTCACTGGACATGGAAGTTACATGTACCTAGACATCCATAATATGAATCTAGACATACATAATTTTATAACACTCCCCCTTGGATATCTATTGTATCGCTATACGCATTGAAAGCTGCCTCATTAAAAACCTTACCACGAAAAATCCAATAGAAAAAAACTTTGGTTAAGAAAAAAAGAGTGCAACGCGTATTAGCTCCCCCTCATGAATATATCCTTAAGTCTTTCAGCTGTCGCATTTCAATATTGTGATGCAATCCTTCAAACGTTGCAGTTAGTAATGCTTTGGTGAACAAATCTGCTAGATTATCTTTTGAGCGAATTTGCTGAACATCAATGTTACCACACTTTTCAAGGTCACGTGTGAAAAAGAATTTCGCTGAGATATGCTTTGTTATATCTCCTTTGATGTATCCTCCTTTTAATTGAGCTATACATGCAGCATTGTCTTCATATAGAATGGATGAAGTTCTTTTGTAACAATTTTCTAAGAATATGCCTCTTTAAAAAAACCTTACCAAATAAAAACCCAGTGGAAAAAAATTTTGGCGAAGGAAAAGAATACAATATTCTTGTATAACTTCTAGTGCCTTGGGATTGCCTTATTAAAACCTTACAAAGGAAAACCCAATGGGAAAAAACCTTAGCGAAGGAAAAAGAGTACAATCAGCACATATCCTTTTTACTCCCCTTCATAAGTATATAGAATTTTTATTGTTCATGGTAAAAATATCATTAAATCGAAGTATGCCAATATTGTGCACTATCTTCTTCAAAATCATAGTTAGTAATAACTTAATGAATATATCAACCAAATTATCACGTGATCATATATGTTTGATATCAATATTGCCATTCTTCTGGGACTCATGTGTATAAAATAATTTTGGTGCAATATGCTTGGTTCTATCACCCTTTGAATAAAATAATCTCAAATCAATAGTCTCACGTAAAATATGTTTAATTTCATTACAATGTCTTCGAGTTGGTGCATAACTATACATTGCTAGTATGTTAATTGCAAATGCTATATCAGGTCTTGTAAAATTTGTAAGATACATCAAAGTACCAATTACATTAAGATATAATACTTCATGACCAAAACACCAATTTCACGAAGATATGGTACTTCAAGACCAAAAGTTTCTTCATCATTTTCTTGTGGTCAAAACGGATATTTCTTAATATCAAGTGACCAACCTATCATTGGAGTACTTAAAGGATTAACATTGTCTATGTAAAGTTACTTCAGAACTTTTTCTGTGTATGTTGATTGATGAACAAGAATTCCATAGTTCAATTTGTAGGCCAAGACAAAAATTTATCTTACCAATATCTTTCATCTCAAATTTGTTATTTTTGTCAACTCTTCTAGAGCAAGATCTTTCATCAATAAATACAAAAATAATAACAAATCCATATTATGATCTTTTGATAAAAATGCATGCACAAATTGGATTATTCTCAAATCCTTCTTTCAAAAGATATCAACTCAGGCGATTATACCACAATATGCATCTGGATTGCTTTAACTCATATAAGAATTTTTGTAGCTTGATAGAATACATACTTCAAGATGTAGAATTATATACTTCAGACATTTAATATCCTTCAAGGATTTTCATGTAGATATAATTATCTAATGATCTATATAGATATGATGTAACAACATCCATTAATCGCATATCTAAATTTTCTTTTGCTACCAAGCTAATTAAAAATCCTAATGTAATTGCGTCTATTACAAGAGCATATATTTCTTTATAATTAATATCAGGTCTCTGCGAGAAACCTTTATGCTATAAGTCGCGCTTTGTACCTTATATTTTTGTTTTTCTCATTTTGTTTATGTACAAATACCCATTTGTATTCAACAGGCATTACACCTTTAGGTGTTCGGACTACAGGTCCAAAAATTTCACATTTACTTAGTGAATTTAATTCTGTTTGAATCGCCTCTTTTCACATTGGCCAAATATTTATACATTCATGAACGATTTGTGGTTCATATATATGATCATTACTTCTAGTAATATCCATAATAACTTTATATGAAACTATGTTGTCGACAACGATTTTATTTCTATCCAATATATGCGTCTCCTGTATATACATAATGTATCGAGATCTCGTTATTTTCAGGTACCTGGTCCTCTTCAGAGGATAACTCATCCTCTTCAGGGGATAACTTTTCAAGAGTTTTATTTATAGGAGATTTTTGTTCATAAATTTTGGGTAGATCGATAAATTTTGTAGTCTGTTTCATGGGTATAGCCTCTTTATAGATTGCAACTTGTTTTTCTTGTACTTTCTTCTTCTAGGAAATTTTATTTTTTAACACCGATAGATCTTCCACGGTTCAGGTGTGGTTTTAATTCAATTTGTTGCTGTATTAAATGATTGTCCTACAGGGACTTCAATCTTTGCTAGAATATTAGCAGCTAGAATGTGAGATATCACTATTTTTTTTATTATTGGTGAATAATTCTGGTAATTGATTTGCAATTCATTGCAAATGAATTATCTTTTGAACTTCTAGTTCATATTCATTTGTATAAGGATCAAGATTAAATAACGTTGAAACATTCCAATTAATCTCCCGTCGTGCTTCAGGCAATGATCTCACGTCGTGCTTCAGGCAACGACTTTTCTCCCCCTAATGGTGGGAAGACTATTAAAATAACAATCCTCAAAATATACCTTAAAAATATCACTCTGAATTCTTTCTTAGAAAGATGAACACTAAATAACAATAATTAAATGTGATAGTTTGGTAATTAATTTACTTTGATATAATCAACAGGTAAAGGAATCTTCTGGTTTTTTAAGGGATGTTCATAGGAGTTTTCAATAATTCAATGCATCATTATTGATCCTAAATGATCATGCCAAATCATAAAAATATTTGGATCCGAACACTTCTGGTGTATTGCACACTTCTGGTGTATTACAACATTTGTTTCAACTATTCTCATTTTAGTATAATATAACCCAGAAGAGAAAATATACAGTTTTTCTAATATGAGCTTCTGGCCCGATACTATTGAAGTAATATAAAGAAAATTTTCACTGTCTTCAATATTGGTTTCAATATGATAACCATAATAACGTATATCCACTCCATTTGAAAAGTCAAAATAATTCATGGGATCTTCAGGATCATTATGATCAGTAAAATTTATTTCAATTTTATTTCCTTTTCTTTTATGGAGTCTTGGTACAAATCTACCAAATATTTAAGAGTACGACGGGTACATTCCCTTTTTTATATTGATTGTTCTTTTCACGTCTACTACTACAACCACACCCATAACCATAATTTCCTCTATGATTATGAAATGAGGTTCCATTCACTTCAGGGAATGTAATAGAATCGGTCGAGCGAGATTGTTGATTTTTCAACAAAAAAACTCATTATTTTGTACAGTCACTAGAAGACATAATATCACTTCTGTGAACATAGTTTCCTTTATTGCTTCAGGAAATATTTTGTGAACTTCCGCTCTCGATATTGCTACTGCAAGAGCATATTCGAGGCATGAAAATATAATAAATATTTTCTCTAACATGTCTTCATCAGTATTTTTTCCCCACATAATTTTAATAGTGAGATTATTTAAAAAAATATAGAATTGTTCTCACTCAATACTTTTAAAATCTTGCAACTTCAGGTGCAACCAATTATAAAGAGCTTTTGGGAGAATTATAAATTTTTGATTCTCATATCTTTCCTTTAAATCATTTCATAAAACAAGTGAGTCTTTTACTGTAATATACTCATATTTTAATTTTTCATGGAGATGATAGCGAATAAAAATAATTAATTTTGCATGATTCTCCAGGGATGCATGATTGTCAACTTTAATTGTATCTCCAAGGTTCTTTACCTTTATATGAATCTCAGCATCAAGATTCCATTACAAACAATTCTTGCTCGATAAATCAAGGGCAACAAATTCAAATTTATAAGATTTGAATATTAAATAACTAAACATATTTCCCATTAAATTAAATAATTATATATGTTCAAATTTAATTGTAATGAAACAATTTATAGAAATACAGTAAAACACAAAACTAAATTTGTCCACTAAAACTAAATAACAAACCAACTCTACTAAGTATATTTGTCATTATAACTTCATATAAAAAATATATCAAAAATTATTAGAAATTTAGTTTATTATAAATGTCCACATGTGCATGAATATCAAAACATGATGTATCTTAGAAGTGTATCGTACTAGCCTTTAGTTAGGGATCTGGATGACTAGTTTTGAATTGTTTTAAAAAAAAATTGTTTACAAATCATCACCACTTATAGTATGTGATGTTGAAGCAAAACCAGTATTATATGGAGGATTATCTTTAAGTCAATTTCACTTGGATCTTGGTATTACCTTACTCCAAAACCAACAGAAGGGTGTACTTTACAACAAGCTTGTAAACTTAATATTTTTCTCTTTTGTGTTTTTACATTATATATAAACTTGAAATACGCAAATAAATCAAAAAAACATTCAGGGGTAATTTAAACAAAATCTATGAATCTACTGATAAGCTAACCTTTTGGGCTTTCAAAGATTATTATGCTAATGATTAATACTTTTTGTTTATGTTTGAGTAAGTCACATGTAACCATTTGATGTTGTCAATACATATAAATTTTAGATGCATCGAAGATGGAATAAAGACCGACATACATCAATATTTTAAATTTAACAAGTAATTTCCATAAGTCTGTCTTATAATTATTTGGCATGCAATATATTATGCAGTATGTTGCATATATATATATATATATATATATATATATATATATATATATATATATATATATATATATATAAGTGATGTACATGTACACTAAAATAAAAAAAATGAGCATATAAGCAATTGCATGTAGATAATAGATATATATATACCTTCTCCTTAAAATCAAATATGATTATCTTCAAGACGAAAGTGAGAAGCAATTCGTGCTGATAACGTATTATAAAATATTACTAAAATTAAGAACAAATAAGATTAGAAAAAAGAGAGCATCCTCTTTTTACTTTGATATATATCCATCATTCACTTTACAAATGTTATTATTTATAGATATAATAACATCAATACTAACATAAATACTAGTTGGTTACAAAACTCAAAGGTTATGAGTTTCATAACTCAATGGACATGAAAGTTACATGTACCTTGACATCCATAATGTGAATCTAGACATACATAATTTTATAACAAAGACCACATACATTGACTAGTTCTTGGATTTATTTTGTTTAATTCGTCTTCTTTTATTTGAGTTGAAGAATATAGTGACTCGGCCCTACTGGGCTAGTTGAGCTCACCCTTTTTCTTATTGTTCCATTTTCTTCTCAGGAGGCGAGAATGTAGCAAGTACTAGTCGGGGTATGGAATGAAGGTTCTAGGAAGTTGTTTTAGTAGTCCTCACCATTTTTTTTTGTAAAATATTGTACCAATAATTGTAATGAGGACTTATTTGAGTGCGAATATTGTCTAGATGACAATATTTGTATTTACACTCACAGTTTTTATGTTGTATTAATAAAGTTGTAGTTGTTTCTGTACCATGTTATTGACGACTCAGAATGGGTGTTGTATACCTGTTTTGGGGGCGTCACAATTGTTGTCGGGGAATATTCGTTGATCGTGGAATATTCTTTCTGTTGGGAAATATTCGTACGACGGCGCAACTATTTGTGGGCCCCATAACGAATAATTGTCGGATGAAGATAACGACAAAATTGATTTTTTATAATTAACGGTGTAGTTGTTACCACTAACACTGTTGGAATACCTGGTGGTTAAAATACAGTAATACGCGTGGTTGCACAGTAGCACACGGTATTACACAGTATTGTTGAATTATTGATTTTTACGTAAGAAGACACTACTCAATAATTGTTACAGTAATTACTGTTCAATGTTTTATTTTATTGATTCAATAATTGCTGCGTTGATAGGTTATATTATTGTTGATTCAATAATTGTCACTGCACAGTATTTCTCATTATCAGATCAATAATTCATATTATTTGAATAATATTATTAGATAACATTATTGGCAATGTCTAGAAAGTTCTGTCAAGGAGAGGTTTGGTCACCTAATTGCGCGCCAGTAAGGAGAAATTCTTATTGGAAAGCCCCCTCTTTCCTGGAAACTATCTGGTTGTCATTATTGTGATTCTGTAATATTATTTATGAATAATTAATTATTGATTTATATGATAATGAAATATTTATTTGATGTGGGTATAAATGATGGATTTATTTATGTGGTTATAAATGAAAGAATTAATGTTGAGGTGCTTTATCAGTATTTTTATCGGAATGGAGGTATTAAAAATCAAATTAGGGTTTTTGAGATATTTTACGGGGGTTATAATTTTTAATCTGACCGTTGGATCGTTATAATTTTTAACCGTTAAAAATGAACGTATGATTTGTTATGAATTTTACGAGATGATTGGTTCAGAAATTATTGAATTTTCGGAGTTTATCATTTTGGTAGAAAATGTGACGCCCCTAGAATAGGTATACAACACCCATTCTGAGTCGCCAAATACATGGTACAGAAAGCAAACTACAACTTCAATAATACAATTGTCGTGCAAAATATGACAACACATACTGTGAGTTTAAATACAAATATTGTCTTCTAGACAATATCCACACTCAAATAAATCCTCATTACAATTATTCAAACACTATTTTACAGAAATAGTGAGGACTGCTTGTAACGACCCCAAAATAGGTTCATTCCATCCAACCTATTCTGAGTCGCCAAATACATGGTACAGAAAACAACTACAACTTTATTACAACAATTGTCGTGCAAAATACAACAACACATATACTGTGAGTTTGGATACAAATATATACCAAATGTGACTCATGTTCCAACCGTGGACATCACCTCACAATAACACCTTACATAAAGTTATAGTCAAAAACTGTTTTAGAAATTAGAATCTTTGGGAAGTGCTCAAGGAAACCTTCGTATATGGGAGGCCACGCGTCTAGGTTATGATAGATATCATATGGCCACAGAATTATCCTTGGTTGACCCAATAGACCCTAAAGAAAAACGAGAAGATTACTATCATATTCTTCCCAATGGTGAGTCTTCTCTTGACATATCATTATCTCTACTGTCTCTATTTGAGAATTATACTTTAAACAAACACCAAGATTATATAGGTAGTGCTCGTATATATACTCAGCAAGTAGATGAGCACATCCCTGTCTTATGATGACACGAGGTTGTATGTCGTTAGACATCTTGTATGATAGTGGCAAACCACCCTTCCAACGTTGGGTACACCTTACCCTATTAGATTCACCAAATATAACTACTAAATGAACTTTTCTATACTGCTTCGGGAGAACATCCACAGCTAGAGACCACTGTTCTATTTCCCCGTTACCCTCGCTCGACCCAGCTACACTCTTATTACCTGAAAGGAATTGTGAAGCAAAAGGGTGAGCACAACTAGCCCAGTAAAGAATATCATGACTAAAGATAATTAAATTATCAGTAGCCTTCATCAATAATAAATCAGAGATTTAGAACATATGGTAAATGATAAAAATTTCAACCATAGTTGCAGCGGAACGAGCAATCCATTAGAAGAGTCAAATAGACTATAAAGTCTATTATCTTCTCCATGTTAAAAGTCCACCAATAATGTTTTATCCCTGTAACATCAATCAACAGTTCCTTTCCACAATCATATGAATAACTCATAATCATAATTGTGATTCTAAATTTTTCTTCGCACCCAGGACGAAGAATATTTTCATCACATGTCTTTACCTGAAACATCAAAGATCATGGTTATACCAAATCACAGTTCCTGTTCATAATCATACTAATAAATCTATCTTTGCACTACGACCAAAGATATTCAACAACAGTTTATCTTTGCACTACGGGCCAAAGATATTCATCAACAGACCATCTTTGCACTACAGGCCAAAGATATTCATCTACAATTCATCTTTGCACTACAGGCCAAAGATATTCCTCAACCGTTTATCTTTGCATTACTGGCCAAAGATATTCAACAACAGGTCATCTTTGCACTACGGGCCAAAGATATTCATCTACAATTCATCTTTGCACTACAGGCCAAAGATATTCCTCAACAATTCATATTTGCACTACATGCCAAATATATTAATACCTCAAAGAAATATATAATCATTTCAGAATTTATATAAACAATAATTATAACCATGTTGATCAATTCACCTTTACACTTAAGCTTAAGATATTCAATTATAAATTCAATGGTCATGATCATACCAGTCACAATTCAACTTTGCACTACAGGCCAAAGAGAACCCATAGTCATGATCATACCAATAATTTACCCATCTTTACACTCAAGCGAAAGAGAATTTCAACATCAAGGTTATAAAAATGTTATATATGATTATAAAAATAATATGGTCAAAACATGGATTTAATTTCAAGAGCAATATTCATAAATCAACTATAATTTGGTTAGAAAAAGAAACCAATTTTGTCGTGAATAGTAACTCATGAATAGTAACCTCGACTCAAAAAGGTAGAAATTTCACAATAAAATCTATACCAATATTTCGGTATAATGATATTGAAAGAATAACATTTCTTAAGCTTATAAACAATTTATTTAAATTGTTTACACTTTACTAATTAATGCATTTAATCATCATAAAATGTCAACTCTTAAGATTTCATCATCAATAGCCAAAACCCTCATCAAAAATCTGCATATACCTCATATAGGATTCTCAAGCCATAAAATCCTATTTTCCAATTTTCTTTCCTCACAAAACATATTTAATTCATTTACTCATAACTAGACCATTTTTATAAAAAATACCAAATCAGTTCCAAAAATATTTCTTTTCTGAGATTTAGCATAATATAGTCCCATAGTGAACATATATTTTTCTCAGAATTTTTAAAAGTCATTTACTATTTTTCATATGGCCAAAATAGCCGAATATTTAGACATTTATCAAAAATTGTACTTTTATCTAAAAATTCTGAAATTCACATAGTATACTTCTATCATATACATGTACTCCCAATAAAAATTTCATCAATTTTGGAGTTAACCACAAGGAATTATAAGCTGTTACTTCTAAAATAGTCTTTTCTCATAAAATTCATAACTCTCAATCTATACATCCAAAAATCACCATTTTTGGACACAATCAAGAAAACTCATCAAAATATCATTTTAAATTTTTCCAGAATTTTTGAAGATCAGAAAAATTACGAAACTGAAAATCATAACAACCCTTAAAATCCCTTAATATCCCTTACTATCCCTTACCTCAAAAGAGCAGTACTTCTGACTGGATATCGGATATGATGCTGAAGGAAACTTACACTAATGAATAGCAACTCACCAAGTATCTAAAAACTCACAAAATATGCTTCATAATATAGAGAGAGAAAGAGAGAAAGCTTATGTTTCTGGTGTGATTTTCAATTCTAACTTAGCCCTCTATTTATAGGAAAATTTTGGTAGGTTTGACCTGCAACCTGATGGCTTTACCTGCTACTATTCTCACCCACCACATTTGAAATATAATTCAGCACATTTCTTCACCAACCACAAGTGGGGCCCACCAATTCTAGAATTTTCTACCAAAATGATAAACTCCAAAAATTCAACAATTTCTGAACCAGTCATCTCGTAAAATTCATAACAAATCATACGTTCATTTTTAACGGTTCAAAATTTGTGGACATATACTCAACTTATATATGTATAACATATCCAAAAAATACCACGATCCAACGGTCGGATTAAAAATTATAACCCCCGCAAAATATCTCAAAAACCCTAATTTTTAATACCTCCATTCCGACAAAAATACTGATAAAAACCTCAATATTAACTCCTTCATTTTTAACCACAAAAATATATCCCTCATTTATATCCACATAAAATAAATATTTCCTTATCATATGAATCAATAATTAATTATTCACAAATAATATTACAGAATCACATTTATGACAACCAGGCCGTTCCCAGGAAAGAGGGGGCTTTCCAATAAGGATTTCTCCTTACTAGCGCGCAATTAGATGACCAAACCTCTCCTTAGACAGAACTTTCTAGACATTACCAATAATGCTATCTAATAATACTATTCAAATAATATGAATTATTGATCTGATAATGGGAAATACTGTGCAGCAATAATTATTGAACAACAATAATACAAAATTTTAACGTAGCAATTATTGAATCAATAAAATAAAATATTGAACAGTAATTACTGTAACAATTATTGAGTAGTGCCTTCTTACGTAAGAATCAATAATTTCAAAAATACTGTGCAATATCGTGTGCTACTGTGCAATAACGCGTATTACTGTATTTTAACCACCGGGTATTCCAACAGTGTTAACGGTAACAACTACGCCGTTATTTGTAAAAACTTAATTTGTCGTTTTCTTCACCCGACAGTTATTCTGTTATAGGGCCCACAAATGGCTGCGCCGTCGTACGAATATTCCCCGACAGAAAGAATATTCCCCGACAACAATGATTATTTTATAACCACTTGCTTATTTTGAAAAAAAATCATATTTCATTCATAACTTTAAACTTTTATCAATTTAACCATTTACTGAATAGTAATTATAAGAAAAATTGAATACTTTTATTTCATAAAATTCGGGGTCTTACACTGCTAATACATCTTTCTAGAACCATCACTCCATACCCCGACTAGATCCTGCTATGTTCTCACCTCCTGAGAAGAAAAATGGAACAAAAAGAAAAAGGGTGAGCTCAACTAGCCCAGTAAAGAATATTATGACTAAGATAATATACAACAAATTATCGTTAGTCTTCAACAGGGAAAAATCTGATAAAATATAATCGACAACAAGTTTTAGATCAACAACTGCAGCGGAAACAGCAAACCATTAGAAGAGTCAAGTAGAGAAAGAATTCTACTATCTTCTAAGATTTAAAAGTCCATCATCAATATTTTATCCCTGTAACATCAATTAATAATCATCTTTAACCAAATATTCATCTTTGCACTACAGGCCAAAGATATTCATTTGTATCATCAGTCGGTCATGTTCATCTCAACACATGTTCATCTTTGCACTACAGGCCAAAGATATTCATCAAGTAATTATACATCTTTGCACTACAGGCCAAAGATATTCAGTAATATCATCATTTAGGACTGAGGATGATGAAAAATATCTTAAAGAGAACGAATCCAATGAGACAGAAGGACAAATAGTAGGGATTCGTATAACAGTTTATCCAAGATCAATAATACTTCATAATAATCAATTGTGAAGTAGAATTCAAAAATAAAGATTAAAACATGGATACAATCAAAGATAGTAACCATAATAGACATCTTGGACAAAAAGGGAAAATTTTATTTTTCGGTGAATAGTGCCGTATTCGTGAATAGTGCCGTATACGTGAATAGTGCTGTATACGTGAATAGTAACCCCCGACACAAAAAGTTCCAAATTTGATAAAAACTCATATCAATATTTCAGCATAATGATATTGAAGAAAATAATATCATTAAGAAGAAAATAATATCCCTTGCCTCAAAATATCAGTACTTCTGGTCGGAATACCGGTATAAGGCTGAAAGAAACTTGCTCTGATGAATAGAAACTCTCAAAGTATCTAAATACTCACAAAATACACTCAATAATCTAGAGAGAGAAAGAGAGAAAACTTATTTCTGGTGTGATTTTCAATTCTAACTTAGCCCTCTATTTATAGGAAAATTTTGGTAGGTTTGACCTGCAACCTGATGGCTTTACCTGCTACTATTCCCACCCACCACATTTGAAATATAATTCAGCACATTTCTTCACCAACCACAAGTGGGGCCCACCAATTCTAGAATTTTCTACCAAAATGATAAACTCCGAAAATTCAACAATTTCTGAACCAGTCATCTTGTAAAATTCGTAATAAATCATACGTTCATTTTTAACGGTTCAAAATTTGTGGACATATACTCAACTTATATATGTATAACATATCCAAAAATTACCACGATCCAACGGTCAGATTAAAAATTATAACCCCCGCAAACTATCTCAAAAACCCTGATTTTTAATACCTCCATTCCGACAAAAATACTGACAAAAACCTCAACATTAACTCCTTCATTTTTAACCACAAAAATATATCCCTCATTTATATCCACATAAAATAAATATTTCCTTATCATATGAATCAATAATTAATTATTCACAAATAATATTACAGAATCACATTTATGACAACCAGGCCGTTCCCAGGAAAGAGGGGGCTTTCCAATAAAGATTTCTCCTTACTGGCGCGCAATTAGATGACCAAACCTCTCCTTAGACAGAACTTTCTAGACATTGCCAATAATGTTATCTAATAATATTATTCAAATAATATGAATTATTGATCTGATAAATGAAAATACTGTGCAGCAACAATTATTGAAACAACAATAATATAAAATATCAACGCAGCAATTATTGAATCAATAAAATAAAATATTGAATAATAACTACTGTAACAATTATTGAGTAGTGCCTTCTTACGTAAGAATCAATAATTGGTGCAATACCGTGTGCTACTGTATTTTAACCACCGGGTATTCCAACAGTATTAACGGTAACAACTACGCCGTTATTTATAAACAACTTATACTTGTCGTTTTCTTCATCCAATCGCTTTCCGTTATGGGGCCCACACAAGGCTGCGTCGTCGTACGAATATTCCCCGACAGCAAGAATATTCTACGACCAACCGAATATTCACCGACCAAAAATAAATATTTTATAACCACTTGCTTATTTTACAAAATTTGCACATTTCACCCATAACCAAAGTATTATATCAAATTAACCCCTTATTATTCACAATAATATTTAGAGAAAATTTGATTTTATTCATTAATAAGTTGGGGTCTTACAGAAAATTCTAGAATTGGTGGGTCCCACTCTTGGTTGGTGAAGAAATATGCTGAGATTTTTATTCAAATGTGGTGGGTAAAAATAGTAGCAGGTAAAGCCATCAGGTTGCAGGTTAAGTCTGATTCGGCGTGTTAACATTTTCCTATAAATAGAGGGCTAAGTTAGAATTGAAAATCACACCAGAAACATAAGCTTTCTCTCTTTCTCTCTCTATTTTATGAAGCATATTTTGTGAGTATTTAGATATATTGAGAGTTGCTATTCAGTGCAAGTTTTCTTCGGCTTTGCATTCCAGTCAGAAATACTGCACTTTTGAAGTAAGGGATAGTAAGGGATAGTAAGGGATTTTAAGGATTATTATGTTTTTCAGTTCGTACTTCTTCCGACATTTAAAAAATTCTGAAAAAATTTGAAATGATATTTTGATGAGTTTTATTGATTGTGTCCAAAAATGATAATTTTTGGATGTATAGATTAAGAGTTATGAATTTTACGGGAAAATACTATTTTAAAACTAACCGCTTATAACTCCTTGTGGTTAACTACAAAATTGATAAAATTTTTATTGGAAGTATATATATATATATATATATATATATATATATATATATATATATATATATATAATATCAGTGTACTCTGTGAATTTTGGAATTTTTGGATAAAAGTACAATTTATGATAAATATCTAAATATTCGGTTGTTTTGGCCATATGAAAAATAGTAAAGGAATTTTAAAAATTCCGAAAAAAAATATATGTTCAATATGGGACGATATTCTGCTAAATCCTAGAAAAGAAATATTTTTGGGACTGATTTGGTATTTTTCATGAAAATAGTCTAGTTATGAGTAAATAAATTAAATATGTTATGTGAAGTAAGAAAATTAGAAAATATGATTTTATGGCTTGAGAATCATATATGAGTTATATGCAAATTTTTGATGAGGATTTTGGTTATTGGTGATAAAATCTTAAGAGTTGGCATTTTATGATGATTAAATACATTAATTAATAAAGTGTAAACAATTTAAATAAATTGTTTATAAGCTTAAGAAATATTATTATTTCAATATCATTATACCGAAATACTGGTATGTATTTTATTGTGAATTTTTTACCTTTTTGTGTCGAGTTACTATTCATGAGTTACTATTCACGAGTTACTATTGTAAGACCCCTGCTTATTAATGAATAAAATCAAATTTTCTCTAAATATTATTGTGAATAATAAGGGGTTAATTTGATATAATACTTTGGTTATGGGTGAAATGTGTAAATTTTACAAAATAAGTAAATGGTTATAAAATATTCATTTTGTCGGGAAATATTCGTTTGGTCGTGGAATATTCTTGCTGTCGGGGAATATTCGTACGACGGTGCAGCCTTATGTGGGCCCCTTAACGGAAAGCGATTGGATGAAGAAAACGACAAGTATAAGTTGTTTATAAATAACGGCGTAGTTGTTATTGTTAATACTGTTGGAATACCTGGTGGTTAAAATACAGTAGCACACGGTATTGCACCAATTATTGATTCTTACGAAGGAAGGCACTACTCAATAATTGTTACAGTAGTTACTGTTCAATATTTTATTTTATTGATTCAATAATTGCTGCGTTGATAGGTTATATTATTGTTGATTCAATAATTGTCACTGCACAGTATTTCCCATTATCAGATCAATAATTCATATTATTTGAATAATATTATTAGATAACATTATTGGCAATGTCTAGAAAGTTCTGTCTAAGGAGAGGTTTGGTCATCTAATTGCGCGCCAGTAAGGAGAAATCCTTATTGGAAAGCCCCCTCTTTCCTGGGAACGGCCTGGTTGTCATAAATGTGATTCTGTAATATTATTTGTGAATAATTAATTATTGATTCATATGATAAGGAAATATTTATTTTATGTGGATATAAATGAGGGATATATTTTTGTGGTTAAAAATGAAAGAGTTAATGTTGAGATTTTTATCAGCATTTTTATCGGAATGGAGGTATTAAAAATCAGAGTTTTTGAGATATTTTGCGGGGGTTATAATTTTTAATCCGACCGTTAGATCGTGGTAATTTTTGGATATGTTATACATATATAAGTTGAGTATATGTCCACAAATTTTGAACCGTTAAAAATGAACGTATGATTTATTATGAATTTTACGAGATTACTGGTTCAGAAATTGTTGAATTTTCGGAGTTAATCATTTTGGTGAAAAATTCTAGAATTGGTGGGCCCCACTCTTGGTTGGTGAAGAAATGTGCTGAGATTTTTATTCAAATGTGGTGGGTGAGAATAGTAGCAGGTAAAGCCATCAGGTTGCAGGTTAAGTCTGCTTCGGCGTGCTAACATTTTCCTATAAATAGAGGGCTAAGTTAGAATTGAAAATCACACCAGAAATAAGTTTTCTCTCTTTCTCTCTCTAGATTATTGAGTGTATTTTGTGAGTATTTAGATACTTTGAGAGTTTCTATTCATCAGAGCAAGTTTCTTTCAGCCTTATACCGGTATTCCGACCAGAAGTACTGATATTTTGAGGCAAGGGATATTATTTTCTTCTTAATGATATTATTTTCTTCAATATCATTATGCTGAAATATTGATATGAGTTTTTATCAAATTTGGAACTTTTTGTGTCGGGGGTTACTATTCACGTATACAGCACTATTCACGTATACGGCACTATTCACGAATACGGCACTATTCACCGAAAAATAAAATTTTCCCTTTTTGTCCAAGATGTCTATTATGGTTACTATCTTTGATTGTATCCATGTTTTAATCTTTATTTTTGAATTCTACTTCACAATTGATTATTATGAAGTATTATTGATCTTGGATAAACTGTTATACGAATCCCTACTATTTGTCCTTCTGTCTCATTGGATTCGTTCTCTTTAAGATATTTTTCATCATCCTCAGTCCTAAATGATGATATTACTGAATATCTTTGGCCTGTAGTGTAAAGATGTATGATTACTTGATGAATATCTTTGGCCTGTAGTGCAAAGATGAACATGTGTTGAGATGAACATGACTGACAGGTGATACAAATGAATATCTTTGGCCTGTAGTGCAAAGATGAATATTTGGATAAAGATGATTATTAATTAATGTTACAGGGATAAAATATTGATGATGGACTTTTAAATCTTAGAAGATAGTAGAATTCATTCTCTACTTGACTTTTCTAATGGTTTGCTGTTTCCGCTGCAATTGTTGATCTAAAACTTGTTGTCGATTATATTCTATCAGATTTTTCCCTGTTGAATACTAATGATAATTTGTTGTATATTATCTTAGTCATAATATTTTTTACTGGGCTAGTTGAGCTCACCCTTTTCCTTTTTGTTCCATTTTTCTTCTCAGGAGGTGAGAACATAGCAGGATCTAGTCGGGGTATGGAGTGATGGTTCTAGAAAGATATTTTAGCAGTCCTCACTATTTCTGTAAAATTGTGTTTGAATAATTGTATTGAGGACTTATTTGAGTGTGGATATTGTCTAGAAGATAATATTTGTATTTAAACTCACAGTATGTGTTGTCGTATTTTGCATGACAATTGTATTATTGAAGTTGTAGTTTGCTTTCTGTACCATATATTTGGCGACTCAGAATGGGTGTTGTATACCTATTTTGGGGGCGTCACAACTATTCACGACAAAATTGGTTTCTTTTTCTGACCAAATTATAGTTGATTTATGAATATTACTCTTGAGATTAAATCTATATGTTGATCATATTATTTTTATTATCATATATAACATTTTTATAATCCTAATGATGATATTTCTCTTTGACTTGAGTGTAGAGATGGGTAGATTTTTGGTATGATCATGATTATGGGTTCCCTTTGACCAGTAGTGCAAAGTTGAATTGTTGACTGGTATGATCATGACCATTGAATTTATAACTGAATATCTTTAGCTTAAGTGTAAAGGTGAATTGATCAACATGGTTATAATTATTGTTTATATAATTCTGAAATGATTATGTATTTCTTTGAGATATTAATATCTTTGGCCTGTAGTGCAAAGATGAACTGTTGATGAATATCTTTGGCCTGTAGTGCAAAGATGAATTATTGATGAATATCTTTGGCCTGTAGTGCGAAGATGAACTGTTGTTGAATATATTTGGCCCGTAATGCAAATATGGTTTGTTGATGAATATCTTTGGCCGTAGTGCGAAGATGGATTTATTAGCATGATTATGAACGTGAACTGTGATTTGGTATAACCATGATCTTTGATGTTTCAGGTAAAGACATGTGATAAAAATATTCTTCGTCCTGGGTGTGAAGAAAAATTTAGAATCACAATTATAATTATGAGTTATTCATATGATTGTGAAAATGAATTGTTGAGTGATGCTACAGGGATAAAATATTATTGGTGAATTTTTAACATGGAGAAGATAATAGGCTTTATAGTCTATTTGACTCTTCTAATGGATTGCTCGTTCCGCTGCAACTATGGTTGAAACTTTTATCATCTACCATATGTTCTAAATCTCTGATTTATTACTGATGAAGACTATTGATAATTTATTTATCTTTAGTCATGATATTCTTTATTGGGCTAGTTGTGCTCACCCTTTTGTTTCACAATTCCTTTCATGTAGTAAGAGTGTAGTTGGGTCGAGCGGGGGTAACAAGGGAATAGAACGGTGGTCATCATTTAGTAGTTATATTTGGTGAAGAAAATAGGGTGAGGCGAACCCAACGTTGGAAGGGTGTTTTGTCACTATCATACAAGATGTCTAATGACATACAACCTCGTGTCATCATAAGACAGGGTTGTGTTCATCCACTTGCTGAGTATCTTTACGAGCACTACCTATATAATCTTGGTGTTTGTTTGAAGTATAATTTTCAATTAGAGATAGTGGAGATAATGATATGTCAAGAGAAGACTCACCATTGGAAAGAATATGATAGTAAACTTCTCGTTTTTTTTGGGTCTATTGGGTCAACCAAGGATAATTCTGTGGTTATATGATATCTATCATAACCTAGAAGCATGGTCTCCCATGTACGAAGGTTTCCTTTAGCACTTCCCAAAGATTCTAATTTCTAAAACAGTTTTTGACTATACCTTTATGTAAGGTATCATTGTGAGGTGCTGTCCACGATTGGGACATGAGTCACATTTGGTATATATTTGTATCCAAACTCACAACATATGTGTTGTTGTATTTTGCACAACAATTGTTGTAATAAAGTTGTAGTTATTTTCTGTACTATGTATTTGGCGACTCAGAATGGGTGTTGTATACCTATTTTGGGGGCGTCACAACCAAACCTTCACACCAAGATAACCTTGGTATAAATGTTTGGTTACCTTGGTATGACAGTTTGGTTACCTTGGTATAAAAGTTTGGTTACCTTAGTATAAAAATTTGGTTACCTTAGTATAAAAGTTTTGGTTACCTTGGTATAAAAGTTTGGTTACCTTAGCATAAAAGTTTGGTTACCTCAGTATAAAAGTTTGGTTACCTTGGTAATTACCAAGGTTTGGTTACCTTGGTATAAAAGTTTGGTTACTTTAGTATAAAAGTTTGGTTACCTTGTTATAAAAATTTGGTTACCATGACATTACTAACCATCTTCTTCTCTGCAGTATCTTGAGAATTTCCTTTTACTACCAGAAAATGGTTGCTCCCGCCACTACCGCCCCAGCCTCCACCTCCACCGTCTCTGTAACCACCACTTGAGCCACCACCGCCATCTCCGCCACCACCGCCATTGTTATCTCCTCCATAGCCATCATCGCCGCCTCTAAAGCCACCATTACCACCTCCTCCGACGCTGTCACCTCCTCCGACGCTTCCACCTCCTCTGAAAATTGCATCCGCCACCTCCTGCAAAGTACAAAATTTATGCAGTCTTTCCTATGAATTTTGAATTTGAATATTTGAATTTGAATTTGTTTTTGTGGTTAGATCCCAGATATTTGAATTTGAATGATTAGTTATGGCAGATATTTCTCCTTAATTTAAGGTTTCCTTATTAATATGAATTGCGTTAATTTTATAATTATTTTGTGTATGTATTGTTTTTATAAATACTTTCTAATTGTTGTATATTAGTGTTAAGGACCCTAATTCTTTATGGTTTGAGAATTGCAGGCCAACTGGTTGGGTGGGTTGGGTAGTTTAGTTAGTTCAGTGGGCCGTGAAGTTCTTTTATAGTTGGTCGGTGGAGCTTGAAAGTTTGTGACTCAACTCAATCGTAGTGCTCATTGTTCGGGTTCAACGGTTGGGCTTTTTTGTCATAAATTTTCTTTTTTTTAGATTAAAATTAAAAAAGGTCCTTTTCAATAATATACAATATTTAGAAAATAATTACATTATTAATACACTCGTACTGTTAATGGTGGAGGAGAAGACTGACAAAGGCGAATGAAGCATGATTTTTATTAAGAAAAGAGAAGGTGTGCTATATAATTTACTTATTAATTACTTAATTTAATAAGTAAATCAATATTAATCCCCTAAATTAAGGAATTCTAATTGCATACTAATTTTCTAAATTAAAGAATTCTAATTGCATTAATATTATAAATAAATATAAAAGTGTATTAATTATATAAATATTTTATGTGTGAAATATTGTTGTAATTATTTTTAAAAATATAATAGAATATATAATTGTTCGGATTAAAAATTCATATCAAAGCCTAGATGTGGGCGTTCCGTCCGTCCGTGGTAGTAGATGGCAAACAGCCAAACACCCACCCAACAGGTGAGGTGAGGGGTTCAAACCACCACCACGACCACCCGAAAAACCAAAAATAAATAAATAAAATAACAAATGTATAAATTAATAAACAAATAAAAACATAATTTCATTCATACAAATTTATTTAAGAAAAATAATAGATATTGTAAAACCCATCTGCATTGCATATACACTAGCAAACCTACGTCACAAGGTGAACAAAAGACAAGTTATTTACAGAACCACAATCATCAGGCTAACAGCCAACTGTGGAAAAGATGATGATGAGGAGGAGGAGAGCAACTCCACGGAGCATGCACATTCATAAACTGAGCACTTCTATCCTAGCAGCAGGCAGATCAGCAGCAGCAGCAGCATATGCACTAACTAGTAAATTTCCGCAAGTAATAATGCACAGAAAATATTTCTGTGAACAATTTTATCTGCATCTCTAAATCGGCATAAGAGAGAAGATTGCTGTATGCCAGCAGTTCACAGTAATGTGTATACTAATAAAAGAGTTGCAGTCGCAATTGACACATTTTTGTTTTAATCCATGTTTAAAGTTCAAACACTAGACATACATTTTGACTTTAAAATTCTAAAAAATTTATTATTCATAAAAATTCGTTTATATCTTGAAAGCAACATAAATTTGTTTCTTTGTATTCAAATCAAATAAATCTATATATCTAATTATGAGACGGGAGGAGTACTTAGAGCAGTAAGCAATAAAATAAAAGAAAGATTATTTTTGTTTTAAAATCAAAAAGATCATTTCACAAAAAATTAGTGTCAAATATGTTCTGGAAAAAGAAACTGATAAATAATACTTGCACGGTTACGGTTACGGTTATGGTATCAGAACAACCAGTACACATCACCACTGTTGCATGGTTTTTCTCTTCTTCTTCTTTTTTTCCTTTCAAATAATCGCTCTAGAATTAACATACAGAAATGATAGCAGTAATAATGTAAAGAAAATAAGTAGAGTAGTAATGTGAAACAAACCACATGAACGGAGTGCAACCTGTAAAATTTAATCAGCCTTTTTTTGTGTAAGCATTTGCAATTTAACATTATAGATTAGAAAAACAAGACAATACCAAGGCAACAGTTAACTACTGGCGAGGCTCCACAAGGACATAAAGTGGTTTTCCATTCAGCTTGCACAGGCCCTGCATAAGATTGATACATAACTGATAATTACAACAGGAAAAAAATGAAAAAGAAATGGAAATATTAGAGCAATCATGACATAACTAGAACCTGATGCCATTTGCTTCAACAAGTTAAAGCATCATTTGGTGAGCTTTCGTTTCAATCAAGATCTTAATGTTGCACTTAAAACTTTAAAAGATAAATAAAAGTACTTGAGAAACTTAGTTACTTCGTTTACTGATAATTGAGGTGGACCATTTTGTGGATTAACATTATCACTTGTATACATATAAGAACCCTACTAAGTACTAATATACACTTTTACCTCTAGTTTGGGATATAAGACTATATTGATAGGCTACATTTTTATCAAAAATGAAAACAAAGACTGATTTTGATCAACAATTGATTATAGTTGACAACAAAACTGAAACTGTTGAAGTCAGATTGCCGTATAGAACTTCTAATGATGTTCCTCATAGGTCTTGATCATCGACCATGTCACCACGTACACTAATCTTCGTGAGGTTCCAGAAGCAGCTCACACAATAATGACATGGCATTTAAGAGAGGAAAAATGAAACAATTTATGGAATCATTTGATAGTTTTAATATTAGATCTAGCAACCCATGAAACCAGAGACCTAAGAACACAGTTTTTTCTGTACAAAATTTTTCTATCTATTCAAGAGCTTCAAAGCAGGCACGTGACTATATGCTATGCCAAGATGAAGGAGAAGATAACTATATGGGTATACCAAGATGAAAGAGAAGATCATCCATTTAAGAGTTTCAATAATGGTATAACAAGCAAGGGGAAATCATAGACAGACCAGAAGAATACCTTCACCTCTGGCAACCCAATAACACATGCACATTCAACGACCTCAGCCCCAACCCGTTCTAGTAAATGACAAACAAAACCATATTAGTTCTTTTAAAGAACTAAAAGCCAGTTGAAATTAGCACATATATAATTTGATGAGAACTGAAAACCACATAATGACCTTGAGACTTTACCTAGAAGTCTTACGGCTGCAGAGAGGGTCCCACCTGTCGCCACTAAATCATCGATAACCAACACACGTTCCCCAGGATGAACAGCCTCAACATGCATCTCCAAACAATCAGTACCATATTCGAGCACATATGCTTCAGAAATAACTTCC
Organism: Panax notoginseng; assembly: GCA_016801055.1. Lineage (NCBI taxonomy): Eukaryota > Viridiplantae > Streptophyta > Magnoliopsida > Apiales > Araliaceae > Panax > Panax notoginseng. Next base: position 290,060,858 of record CM029012.1, on the reverse strand, counting down.
CCTAAACATGTCAAGTACTTGAGAGATGTTGGCATTAAATTGATAGGTGGCACATTTAGCTAAAGAAGAATCAGAGAAACATTTGCTACTTTATGAATCATATTGCTAAACAAAATTTCAACCGCCTATAGGTGCCTAAATTTTAAATCTGGTGAGGGTATATTTTTGAGTCGATCAAAATTGGTTCAATACATCAACGTGTTTACAACAAATGAGAGCCTGAAGCTCTATGATTCAGTACAATCGTACATTGGTTCTCTCTGAAAATGGCACTTGTAGTTTGATGTAACATATTTAAGTTTTTAAAGCATACCTGGCAACTTTTTTGGTTTACATAAAGGAACAAACTTTGCACCAATGGCCAATGCAATGGAAGGACCAAACAGAAAGCCTCTAGCTTCAACTCCTATAATAATTTGATATCATAAGCATTCATAATAAATCAGTGTAAAGACATACAAGAGCATTATTGATGTTAGGTCAAATGATGCCACATAATTTAGGTTCAATTTGGAAGTTTATTGTTGATCCTTCATAAATAAATAGAAGAAAATTATAGAGTAAAAAGTTTTTCAAAGAGAACATGTGACATATCAACACTGTCCCTAGCTGTAACTTTCTGGAGAATTTCTCGGCCTTATTGAACTATCTTTCAAATGTCAAATCATGGCAGGGTTTTGAATCTCATTTCCCAAATATACAAAGAATTATTAGGTCCCATTTTCTTAAATTTCCACCTGGTTCTGGAAATATGTCGAAAATTTCACAAAGATTACAAAATGGTTAATCTTTCAGTATTTTTAATCATTGATGGGAGACTAATGAAATATTTGTTTAAAATGATAACCAATTTGACCTGACCACCTATTTCACTATGCACTAGAGCGCTTGGGTTTCCTTATGTAATCGACACACAGCTATGGTCCTATGGAAAATGAAAAAAGGAAAAAACAAAATAAAAAGTTATTAATAGACCATAATGACGCAGAGGTACATTTCCCTCAGTTTCTATGTAACAATTTACTAGATATACTGCGAAAGTGAATATAACAATGCTGTGCATTTGATAGAATATGAAACTAGTACAACCTTTCATATCAATAGAAGATGGATACCAGCAATTAAAATTTCAAATTAACTTCTCTCTCTCTCTCTCTTCTTTTATAAATTTGATGATAGCTTTAACTTTTGTAGTCTTTATAAATTTACTCCCTCCATACCAAAAAAAGAATCCCACTTGATTTTTTTCCTAGTCAATTTGCAAAATCCTACTATTTAAATTAATGTGAATTTATTTGATATTGATTAATGCCATAGTTAATATTGTAAACTACTTAAAAAGTATTACTAAGTTCAAAATTGTTATTTCAAAAATTAAAACAAATTCACATCACATTTTGACTTTAGAGCATTCACAACAGATTCCCCAATAGACTCTCTATCCCCACATTTAAAGAATATATCAATAAATCAATATCCAACAGTTTTCTTATCTTTATGTAATTCTCTATTTTAATCCATATATATGATTTGACTCCTCAGGGTGAGGGAATCAAAAGAGAGTTCCCTATTTATGTAAAATGACATTTCACACCCTATTTATTGCGATTTTATGTTGGTTAAATAATCTTATCTCACTTAATTGCTGATTTGGGTATGCCTATCAAATTCACTCATTTTTATTTTTTAAACAAAGGATTTAGAGAAGAAAGAGAATTATAAAAAAATTAAAATCAGTCAAATTTTGATTTTGATAATTTTTGTAAAAAATATTACTACTAATTATAAATTTTATTATTTTATAATTAAAATAATGTTGTTTTAGTTCTCATAAATATATAATGATCGTTGCACATTTTGATTTCTAGTAATATTTATTTTTAAATTAAAATAATTGCAATTTTTAAATTCAAACAACAATTACTTTTAAATAAAAAATAGTTACAACGTTCAAAACATGATTTGACTGTTGAAACTTTTAAATTTTAAATTTTAAATTTTAAATTTTAAATTTTAAATTTTAATATTTAAGGAATCATAAGGAACCTGTTGGGTACATAGTGAAAAAATTGAATCCCTATCCTATAGAATGACCCAATAGCACTGCAGAGTAGGAATAGAGATAAGAAAACTGTTGTGAATGCTCTTAGGATTTTACAAATTAACTAAGATCTCGTGGATATGAGGGAGTAGAGTCTTTATTTGTCTCCAACATTAAGCAATGGTACTATATGTTGCTTGTACACTAGAAAAGGGAATATATTTAATCTCCTACGTTTCCAAGATGCCACAAAATACTTTACAATTAAAGTTGCAGTTCATAGAATTTGCCTAATAAGAATACTGCATAGCTAGCACTTAAAAGTTTCTTGTTTCAAGGTTGAAACTTTCCTTGATTAAAATATAGAAAATGAAAAGGTAAAAAAAAACATGGGCTGTTCCTATTAATTACAGTCCGTATAGTATCTTGAAGTTTAGCTGAGCTTTGAGGCGGCTAATTTAAAAAATTACAAAATATGAGAACTAGTTTATCAGGAAAAATTACAGGATGTTTAATAGCTAAATGAGATTTTGAGAGACTTGAGACTCAAAGGAATCTTCTAAGCCAACGAATCATGCTTCTGCTAAATCCAGTGTGTGTGTGTATATATATACACACACATATATATTAGGAAATGTTCTCAATTTACTCGATTGAAGATCCTAATAGGCAAATTTCGGAGTGGAAGAATCAGGGTAGCAGACAATATTCCCCAGTACGAACATAATAAGTTGAATACAAAGAGATAATTTTTGAAGGAAAAAAAAAACTATATAGAGGGAGTCAGAAAAAGAAATGGAGAAGGGGGAGTACCAGCAACGACGGAGATGTCCATTTTTGTATAACGATCGACAAAGATATCAACGGTGTGCTTGAAGGCTTTGTGATCCAATAACAGCGTTGTTATGTCTTGAAACATAATTCCTAAACAACCAATTTAAGAGTAAGTATGTGTGCATAAATTGTTCGACGAAAGTCCCCAGCAAGAAAAGAAATATAAGTAGTCCCGAAATTCAAATGAAACCTGGTTTAGGGAAGTGAGGGACAACTCGTATAGATTCTGATATGGCTTTCAACCTTGAGTCTCCCTGCAATCCATTCTCCCCTGCAAACATTTTATTCTCTCTTCCTCCCAAACCTCAACTTTCTCTCTCCCCCTGCGCAAATGGTGGAGTAAATAAACTGTGTTGCCCAAACAACCACCGAAGAAGGTCCAGCTGCTCAGCGCTATAATTTATACTCTTTTTTCTTTTCTATAGCTCCTACTAGTTTTGAATCATTGGAAACTCTTTCAAATAGCGACATGTTTTGGCTTTTGTTAATGTTATCAGTATCACAGTTAAACAGCTGAATTTAATTAAGCAGTCCTATAGACACAAAATATTTTATAAATTATTGATGTGGTATACTATATAACAGCGTATTAATTAATAAATTATTTTAATGTAGTCTTCAGTCCCACACAATATGCTAAGATGGAGTATGCTACATCAATAATTTATAGAATATTTATAAAATAATTTGTGTCTTTAATATTATTCAATTTAATTTTTACGAACTTGATTGATTGAGAGACGCGTTTACTATTTTAAATTTTATAAACATATTATTTTCAAATATAAAATGTTTTTTTATATTGTTTATATTATTCATAACAAGAAACTTAAATATACTCGTGTCTAATTTTTATGTCCGTCTAGAATTTTTGATTTTGAAAAGTATTACCTGATTAAATAATATGACATGGCATTTAAAAAATAATAATACGACGCTGTGTGTATATTTCTTTCTTCCAAGTTCCAAGCATGTGTGGTTAGGGGATAATAATGTCTTTTTGGCCATTTCCCATCCTGATGAATGATGATGTTGATAATATTTTTTATCTCGTCATATCATCATTATGCTTTGAAACATTAAATCGAAGGGAATCAATTATCCATAGAAGATAATGTTGATAGTCGGAGGAGGAGGAGGGAGAACTCTACAATTTATGGACATGTCGTTGTGCGAATTGGTACCGATATGGAGATTGAGAAGAGAGCCGGAGAGAGGTAATTATGTCATCTAATTAGTGGGGTTGATTAGTATAAAAAGATAATATTATGGAGAATATTATTTGGGATTTTTACATGAGTTTTTGATATTTTTATATAGTCTCCTCTCACATAAAGGTGAGACTCATTTTCTTCTTATGTAAAAGAAAATTATGTACAAATATCAAAAACACGTATGAAAATATTAATTTTTTAAATTATTAATCGCTTTATAAATCTCGCAAACCACTAAAGAGGAATCTAAAATTTTATTTACTCTTTTTTATTTATTTTTATTTTTTTAATGCGTAAAATTTATATTTTATTCCTTTAAAAAACGGAGGGAGTATATTGAAGAAACGAGTTTCAAAATCGTCCAAGGGAAGGACATATATAAATCACAACAACCCCAATACACAAAAAAACATCTTTAATTATTTTTTACAAACTTCTATGAATACTTGTTTTTTCCTTCATGTTTACCTTAATATTTATCGAGGATATTGTGTCATCTATATATTATATAACGTTTTATATGATTTTATTTTTTAAAAATTATTTGCCGTTTTATATAATCTAAGATAATTAATTACAATCTTTTCAAAATTACCTCTCATAAAAAAATATTATAAATGATAGAGAGTATGAGATAAGTATATGATAAAAGGTATTATAAACAATTAATACTGTATTTAATACTATATAATTATTATTTTAATTCTTGTGCACAATTATAAAACATCATATATATTGGACGGAAGGAGTATTTTTTTTGGGATATAAACTGATAAACCTTTTTTAAATGGATCAAATGGAGTTTTAAAATATTTATTAAAATAGCAATTCCTTATAATAAAGCACATTAAAGTTGGTAAAATTCATTGATTTTGTATGTCACTTATTTATGTAAATAAATAATACATCATACCATATTTCAAAATTAACGGACGGAAAAAAATATATATATGTGACTTAATGACAATGACATTTGGAAATATTCCATGCGATGATAATAAATTACAACCTCTTTTTAAAACGAAATTTAGTTTACTTTTTAATACCATTATCTACTTGTAAATAATTTTGCGTTTCTGTAATATTTTTAATGTTGAAAGTGATATTTAAGTTTAATATATAAAGTGTATATTTTTATAACATATTAAAGTTATACGAAGGATGAACAAAATAAAATTTGCATACATATTAAGAAATATAAAAATAAATAAAAAAATTATACTTAATAACCCTACAGGAAAATATAAAGTTATTTGTAATTATATTTTTTTATATTAATAGATTTTATTAAATAATATATATATTTTTCTCATTTTTTAAAATATAATTTTTTTTATATTTTTAATCATTTTTTTGAGAACGAAAAGAATAATATTTTGTAACTCGTCATGTCAAAATACTATGAGCCCTGTGCCACAAAAATTCAAAACTACTGTGCCAGGGGAAATTTAGTGGGACCATTAGAAAATATTTACGGCTATTGATTAGGGATGAGGGCGGAGAATCAAGTGGCAGGAGATTTGGGATTTTGCTGGAGTGGTCCCGGAAAACTTAGGTGATGACGTGTTCGCGTCTTATCAAAATTTACCTAACAAGGATCGAATTCAAAGATTTGCAAATGGGTCCCAAATTACTGAAGAAGGGTCAAAATCAAGTGTTTCCAACTTGACTAAAATATCCTTTAAATCCCAAAGTTTTTAGGATTATTGAGATTTGTACCTCAATATTTAAAATATATTTATGTACACTTAAAAATCTTTTATATTGTACTAAATAAAATGTACCTTTCAAGATTTAAATTGGTCAAAATGCACACTAAAATTCTTTTTAGCTCAATAAAATGCAACTCAAAGTTTGTTGTGCTAAACAAAATAGACACTCATTTTTGAACAGTTAAAATATTAAAAATTTTGAGTACTCTTAAAAACATTTTAAATATTAAGGTGCGAACCTCAAAATACCCTATAAAATTTATGATACAAACTGTATTTTAGTCTACCAACTTGCCCCTCAAATCTATTTCCCTATTTAAGAGGGATTTATTAAAAATAATTAAATACTTCAATGGCAAAATTGTCGTATTTTAAAGTTAAAGTAATATTAGCAATCTATTAAGTTTTAGCAATAATATTTTTGTAACAAAATATTAGATATAACGAGAGAATACAAAATGATAGTAATTAGTTGTAATCATTGAACACGGTAAAATATCAATTAATTATTATTCGACACATCTATCTTTGTAAATTTTTTTTATCACCGTAATATTGCTTAAAATTTTAGTAATGGTGGGTTTCAATATGGATAATAAAAGTTGTACGTCATACTTTAATAGTTTCCCCCTTTTTTGAATACTCTCTAACCCCATCCTACCTTATAAAAATTTTCCATACATGTCTCCATTCTTCACGGGAATTAAATTTTAATAACCACCCCCACCCCCACCCCCACCCCCACGAAGAAATTTAAATTAATTCTCACAACAAATTTATATCATCGTAGAGATTAATATTTTGTAATATTTTAGAATAAATATTTTAATTTTAATTATATTTATAATAATACATATATAAAATTTAATTATATTTTAATACATACATGATAAATTTAAAATAATAATAATAATATACACACACAATAGCAAACAAAGAGGACAAGGAAAGCAACTTTTTATTAGTAAAAGGGTTTTGATTTTACCCAACTTATGATTACGGGTCCCGCAAAAATGAAGGTACAGGATCACTGTTTACATGCACGCGTGTTGTACTGTAGAGCATGATCACTTCATTATTAAGTTGTGAACTGGGCTGGGTTGGGCCATGGGACCACTCTATTATCCTCCGGGTTCCAGGTGTTGTTTACTTAATTGAAGGAAGGAGTGCTTAGTAATTTTTCCATTAATTCTAAATTTTAATTTTAGTTTCTAAATCTAATTTTATGAAATTAATGAGTTTAAATTTAATATATAATAGCAATCATTAAATAACTTTTTTCTTTCTAGGCTTAATTTTTATTTTAAAACCTATCATACTACACTTTCACATTCTAAGTATGCATTTCAATTATAGAGATTTAGGGAAAACTTGTAACCTTATAGAGTAAAAGCCAAAAGGGGAGACCTTATTTAAATCTTTTTTAAACACGATTAAGATTAATAAAAAGGTCATAGTAAAAAGTTATAGTAAGAGAATTAGGGAAGTTGTGATAGGTTTGGGGAGGGAAGCTGTGTTGGCTTAATTTGTACTTCCTCCGTTCCTAAAAGATTATCGTTTTAAAAAAAAAAATTTATTTTAAAAAGTTTGTCGTTTACAACTTTTGAGGAAAATAAATTATTTACTTTCCTATATTACCCCTACCTTCTCTTATTGTCTCAAGAAATTCTCTCCCTTGTATTAATAGTTTTCAATTTCTCATAAAGGGATAGTGATAAAACTTCAAATAATTTTTACTTTGTAAATAATGCTTTCTTAATTCTTGTGCCAAAACCTTAAACGATAATTTTTTAAAAACAGAGGGAGTAGTATAGTATTCTGGGCTCAGAGCCTTGCCTTTCTAATCGAACATACAAAATATAGCACTCGTACTGCGTAGTGTGAGCTGAACATTAGTCATTCGCTACATAAATTCACTTCAAACTTTCTCCAAACATGGGGGCTAGAACTTGAAGAAAAATTCTAGGCTGATCGGGAGTGCCGACCGGTCAAGTTTTATAATTTTTTATTTGTATGGTCTTCTAAAAATTGTGTAGTATTTATTATAGCTGAAATTTTTACGGAATTCAGTGGTTTATGTGTAATTTGGATAATCATGTTTTGTATATTTATTTAAATTACACCTAAAATTATTGGATTCTGTAAAAATTTTATTTGGAATAAATATTACAAATTTTTTGAGAGGCAATACAAAAAAAAATTAAATAAAAAATAAAAATTTGGACGGGTCGCCGTACCAGGTTGCTGGAGAAGAATTCGAACTAGAATTATCTTAATTCTTCCCATTAATCTGTCTGCAGGTAGTTAAACAAGTAGGAAAAGGGGAAAAAAATGTAAATGGATTTTGTCATATATATATATATATATATATATGTGTGTGTGTGTGTGTGTGCGCGCGCGCGCACGCGCGCATGCAAATTTGCGAAAGAAAAAAAAAGGTTAAAAATAATTCTTTGCTTGAAATGAGTGGTATTAAGCCAACCAATTGACATTAATTAACATCTACTTTTCTTTCAAATTGCCAAACACACCACGGACACGACTTTCTTTCTTGCAAGTTGGTGTTTTTCCAATTAAAGAAGAGTACTTCAACATGGACCGGAAATTGCGTATTATTGAATATTTCAATTTTTTATTTTTTATTTTTATTTGTGACTTTCAAAAAATATATAGTATTTATTCTAACAGGAATTTTTATAAAATATAGTGTTTTAGGTATAATTTAGATACATATACAAGAACAGGTTTGTCACAAGTAAAAAAAAATTTAAATTGAAATGTCCGATTTTCCTGTCCTAATTTCGGTCTGACAAGACTTTTCCATTAAAGAAAGGACGATACGTGGGACAAGCATATCTATGCAAAAATCGGGTCCAACTATGATGAAGTTGAAAATTAACTTCATTATAGTGAGTTATATAGTTTTGATGTACAATTTTAATTATATTGGTAACACATTACTGTAAAACTATATAACTCACTATGGCCATAGCCAGATCCGCAAAAATCACACTACTCTTATTGAAATGATATATATATAATATATATATTATATATATATATATATATATATATTGCGCCGTAAATATTTAGGCTCTGATTATACGGTGAGCCATAGTCTACGTGGAGAAATTTTACTCTGCGTAACAGTCTGTGTTAGCAGTTGAGTATTTTAAGAAATCAAAAATTCCTAATTACATTTCATTTTTAACTCTTAAGGAATGAGTCAGAACGATTTCCTTTCCTTAAAAAGATTGACTAAAATTCCATTAAGATATCTTATCTAATGAAGAATGTTATTCCTATACGGGAAAAGGGCTTGGAGAAGGCGGTGAGATCACTATAAATACACAACTACACTCTCATTATCAGGTACAAGTTTATTTTACAACACCAGAGCATTAAACCTCTATTGTTAAACTTTATTCAGCATGTACTTATTCTCATACCGGAGCTATCCCCAGCGTTCCATGTCGACAAGTTTTTTCGTGTGACTTCTTTTCTGTAAAGGATTGGACGCGCTATTGGTGATTGAGGCGCGTGGACGAATCTTGGCGTTAACATTGGCGTCAGAAAAAGGAATTTTTAGTGTTACATAATTTTCAATCACATAGGAGTTTCGGCTGGAATCATGGTGAATAATAGGGAGATTGTAAGACCCCAACTTTTTATAAATAAAATTAATTTTTCTCTATTTATTATTTTGAAATAGTAAGGGTTGATTTGATTAATGTGGTAAATTATGGGTAAAATGCGCAAATATTTTAAATAAGCAAGTGGTTATAAAATATTCATTGTTGTCGGGGAATATGTGACGCCCCAAAAATTAGGTATACATCACCCATCTTGGGTCGTCAGATACATGGTTCAGAATACAAATACAACTGTCGTGTACAATACGACAAAACATAAACTGTGAGTTTGAATACAAATATTATCTTCTAGAGAGCATTCATACTCAAAAGGAGTCCTCATTACAATTATTATCATAATATTTAACAGAATAGTGAGGACTACTAATACTATAATCTGGTCCATCACTCCGTTCCCCAACTCGTCCCAGCTATATTCTCATTTCCTGAAGAGAACAGTGAAAGAAAGGGTGAGCTCAACTAGCCCAGTAAGAAATATTATGACTAAGATAATGCAGAATAAATTATCATTAGCCTTAAACAGTGTTAAATTGATAAAATATAACGAACATCAAGTTTAACTAAAGCGGAACAAGCAATCCATTAAAAGAGTCAAGTAGAAAATAAAGTCTATTATCTTATCTTCTATGATTAAAAAGTTTTTCAACACTGTTATCGCTGGGACTCAGCTTAATAAAATAATTCACATTATCGAATCACCCCTGCACTACGGCCAATAATGGATGTTCATGACACTTAATAAAATGTGTCAGATGTTCATGACGACCCTGAAGAAGGATGCTCGACAGTGGATGATGACGTTGGCTCCTAACTCAGTCTCGTTCTGGAACGGACTCTACGATAAATTCCATGCTCGATTCGACAGTAATAAGAAGAAGGGAATGTCAACCAGGTCTTTAGCACAGATCAAGCAATACAACGAGACCTTGGGCAAGTACGTAAAGAGGTTTCGGGACAAGTGGTGGACTTGAATGACCTTCAGGCACTTGGACTATTTCTGAATGGTTTGGACATTTTAAAATCAAAGAAGTTGGTGAAAGAATTAATGTTCAATCATCCGAAGGACTTGACTGAAATAGTGGAGAAGCCGAAGGATCAAGACAATAATAACAACATGTCCAATAATCAGACGAAGAACTTCAACAACGGGGGTAGGGGAGGAGGCCGACTGTCCTTCCTGAACAGTGGAGTTAACAAATCTCTTTTCCTTTCAACACGAACCGTGCTACAATATTGGAGGGAATGAAAGATAAGCCCTTTTGAGCTCGCCTTAACAAAACTCGTCCGAAAAAAGGAAATCATAACAGATACTGTAATTACCACTAGACATCTAGACACTCTACAGAAGACTACAGGGATTTGAAGGACTTAATTGAGAAGAATGACCGGAGTGGGGAATTAGTTCAGTACGTCGCGGGCTAAGAGGGTTCAAGAATGGGACAAAATAATATCAGTTAGGAGCAGAACCCTCAGCTACAATCGAAACAAGTGCAGACAGTTCGGCGAGTGGTGGACGTGATAACATGTGGTTCGATCGAGAGATGATTGGGAGGAAAAAACGTGGGTTATTTGTGACAACCCCAAAATAGGTCTATTCCATCTAACCTATTCTGAGTCGTCAAATACATGGTACAGAAAATAACTACAACTTTATTACAACAATTGTCGTGCAAAATACAACAACACATATGCTGTGAGTTTGAATTCACCAAATAAAACTACTAAATGAACTTTTCTATACTGCTTCGGGAGAATATCCACAGCTAGAGACCACCGTTCTATTTTCCCGTTACCATCGCTCGACCCAGCTACACTCTTATTACCTGAAAGGAATTGTGAAGCAAAAGGGTGAGCACAACTAGCCCAGTAAAGAATATCATGACTAAAGATAATTAAATTATCAATAGTCTTCATCAATAATAAATCAGAGTTTTAGAACATATGGTAAATGATAAAAATTTCAACCATAGTTACAGCGGAACGAGCAATCCATTAGAAGAGTCAAATAGACTATAAAGTCTATTATCTTTGTGACAACCCCAAAATAGGTTCATTCCATCCAACCTATTCTGAGTCGCCAAATACATGGTACAGAAAACAACTACAACTTTATTACAACAATTGTCGTGCAAAATACAACAACACATATGCTGTGAGTTTGGATACAAATATATACCAAATGTGACTCATGTTTCAACCGTGGACATCACCTCACAATAACACCTTACATAAAGGTATAGTCAAAAACTGTTTTAGAAATTAGAATCTTTGGGAAGTGCTCAAGGAAACCTTCGTACATGGGAGGCCACGCATCTAGGTTATGATAGATATCATATGGCCACAGAATTATCCTTGGTTGACCCAATAGACCCCAAAGAAAAACGAGAAGATTACTATCATATTGTGACGACCCCAAAACAGGTCCATTCCACCCAACCCATTCTGAGTCGTCAAATACATGGTACAGAAAATAACTACAACTTTATTGCAACAATTGTCGTACAAAATACAACAACACATATGCTGTGAGTTTGGATACAAATATATACCAAATGTGACATTGGACACCATCATGTATCAGCACCTCACAAAGGTACCTTACATAAGGTACAGTCAAAAATTATTTTAGAAACTAGAATCTTTGGAAAGTGCTCAAGGAAACCTTCGTACATGGGAGGCCACGCGTCTAGGTTATGATAGATATCATATAGCCACAGAATTATCCTTGGTTGACCCAATAGACCCCAAAGAAAAATGAGAAGATTACTATCATATTCTTCCCAATGGTGAGTCTTCTCTTGACTTATCATTATCTCCACTGTCTCTAATTGAGAATTATACTTCAAACAAACACCAAGATTATATAAGTAGTGCTCATAGATATACTCAGCAAGTGGATGAGCACATCCCTGTCTTATGAAGACACGAGGTTGTATGTTATTAGACATCTTGTATGATAGTGACAAAACACACTTCCAACGTTGGGTTCGCCTCACCCTATTTTCTTCACCAAATATAACTACTAAATGATGACCACCGTTCTATTCCCTTGTTACCCTCGCTCGACCCAGCTACACTCTTATTACCTGAAAGGAATTGTGAAGCAAAAGGGTGAGCACAACTAGCTCAGTAAAGAATATCATGACTAAAGATAAATAAATTATCAATAGTCTTCATCAATAATAAATCAGAGATTTAGAACATATGGTAGATGATAAAAAAATTTCAATCATAGTTGCAGCGGAACATGCAATCCATTAGAAGAGTCAAATAGACCATAAAGTCCATTATCTCTTCCATGTTAAAAATCCACCAACAATGTTTTATCCATGTAACATCACTCAATAGTTCCTTTCCACAATCATATGGATAACTCATAATCATAATTGTGACTAAATTTTTCTTCGCACCCAGGACGAATAATATTTTCATCACCTGTCTTTACCTGAAACATCAAAGATCATGGTTATACCAAATCACAGTTCCTGTTCATAATCATACTAATAAATCTATCTTTGCACTACGGCCAAAGATATTCAACAACAGTTTATCTTTGCACTACAGGCCAAAGATATTCATCAACAGACCATCTTTGAACTACAGGCCAAAGATATTCAACAACAGTTCATCTTTGCACTACGGGCCAAAGATATTCATCAACAATTCATCTTTGCACTACATGCCAAAGATATTCCTCAACAGTTCATATTTGCACTACGGCCAAATATATTCATTAACAGTTCATATTTGCACTACAGGCCAAATATATTAATATCTCAAAGAAATATATAATCATTTCAGAATTTATATAAACAATAATTATAACCATGTTAATCAATTCATTTGCACTTAAGCTAAAGATATTCACTTATAAATTCAATGGTCATGATCATACTAGTCAACAATTCAACTTTGCACTACTGGCCAAAGAGAACACATAGTCATGATCATAAATAATTTACCCATCTTTTACACTCAAGCGAGAGAATTTTAACATCAAGGTTATAAAAATGTTATATATGATAATAAAAACAATATGATCAACATATAGATTTAATTAAGAGTAATATTCATAAATCAACTATAATTTGGTTAGAAAAAGAAACCAATTTTGTCGTGAATAGTTGTAAGATCCCGAATTTTATGAAATAAAATTATTCAATTTTTCTATTTAGTAAATGGTTAAATTGATAAAAGTTTAAAGTTATGGGTGAATATGAATTTTTTTTTTAAATAGCAAGTGGTTATAAAATAATCATTGTTGTCGGGGAATATTCGTTTGGTCGTGGAATATTCTTTCTGTCGGGGAATATTCATACGACGGCGCAGCTATTTGTGGGCCCCATAACAGAATAACTGTCGGGTGAAGAAAACGACAAATTTGAGTTTTTACAAATAACGGCGTAGTTGTTACCGTTAACACTGTTGGAATACCCGGTGGTTAAAATACAGTAATACGCGTTATTGCACAGTAGCACACGGTATTGCACAGTATTTTTGAAATTATTGATTCTTACGTAAGAAGGCACTACTCAATAATTGTTACAGTAATTACTGTTCAATATTTTATTTTATTGATTCAATAATTGCTACGTTAAAATTTTATATATTGTTGTTCAATAATTGTTGCTGCACAGTATTTTTCATTATCAGATCAATAATTCATATTATATTTGAATAGTATTATTAGATAGCATTATTGGCAATGTCTAGAAAGTTCTGTCTAAGGAGAGGTTTGGTCATCTAATTGCGCGCTAGTAAGGAGAAATCCTTATTGGAAAGCCCCCTCTTTCCTGGGAACGGCCTGGTTGTCATAAATGTGATTCTGTAATATTATTTGTGAATAATTAATTATTGATTTATATGATAAGAAAATATTTATTTTATGTGGATATAAATGAGGGATATATTTTTGTGGTTAAAAATGAAGGAGTTAATGTTGAGGTTTTTATCAGTATTTTTGTCGGAATGGAGGTATTAAAAATCAGGGTTTTTGAGATATTTTGCGGGGGTTATAATTTTTAATCCGACCGTTGGATCGTGGTAATTTTTGGATATGTTATACATATATAAGTTGAGTATATGTCCATAAATTTTGAACCGTTAAAAATGAACGTATGATTTGTTATGAATTTTAAGAGGTGGCTGATTCGGAAATCAGGTTATAAATCATTTTTGGTGGAAAATTCTAGAATTGGTGGGCCACTTGTGGTTGGTGAAGAAATGTGCTGAATTATATTTCAAATGTGGTGGGTGGGAATAGTAGCAGGTAAAGCCATCAGGTTGCAGGTCAATCAAACCTACCAAAATTTTCCTATAAATAGAGGGCTAAGTTAGAATTGAAAATCACACCAGAAACATAAGCTTTCTCTCTTTCTCTCTCTAGATTATTGAGTGTATTTTGTGAGTATTTAGATACTTGGTGAGTTGCAATCATCAGTGCAAGTTTTCTTCAGCATCATATCCGATATCCAGTCAGAAGTACTGCTCTTTTGAGGTAAGGAATAGTAAGGGATAGTAAGGGATTTTAAGGGTTGTTATGATTTTCAGTTTCGTAATTTTTCTGATCTTCAAAAATTCTGGAAAAATTTGAAATGATATTTTGATGAGTTTTCTTGATTGTATCCAACAATGGTGATTTTTAGATGTATAGATTGAGAGTTATGAATTTTATGAGAAAAGACTATTTTAAAAGTAACAGCTTATAATTCCTTGT
Organism: Panax notoginseng; assembly: GCA_016801055.1. Lineage (NCBI taxonomy): Eukaryota > Viridiplantae > Streptophyta > Magnoliopsida > Apiales > Araliaceae > Panax > Panax notoginseng. The sequence continues at coordinate 290,045,688 of CM029012.1, read as the reverse complement.
GGTTAACTCCAAAATTGATGAAATTTTTATTGGGAGTACATGTATATGATAGAAGTATACTCTGAAATTTTCAGAATTTTTGGTCAAAAGTTCAATTTTTGATAAATGTCTAAATATTCGACTATTTTGGCCATATGAAAAATAGTAAATGACTTTTAAAAATTCTGAGAAAAATATATGTTCACTATGAGACTATATTATGCTAAATCCCAGAAAAGAAATATTTTTGGAACTGATTTGGTATTTTTCATGAAAATAGTCTAGTTATGAGTAATGAATTAAATATGTTTTGTGAAGAAAGAAAATTGGAAAATAGGATTTTATGGCTTAAGAATCCTATATGAGGTATATGCAGATTTTTGATGAGGGTTTTGGTTATTGATGATGATGAAATTGTAAGAGTTGACATTTTATGATGATTAAATGCATTAATTAGTAAAGTGTAAACAATTAAAATAAATTGTTTATAAATTTAAGTAATGTTATTCTTTCAATATCATTATACCGAAATATTGGTATGAATTTTATTGTAGAATTTCTATCTTTTGTGTCGGGGTTACTATTCATGAGTTACGAATATTACTCTTGAGATTAAAACTATATGTTGATCATATTATTTTATCATCATATATAATATTTTTATAACCCTGATGTTGAAATTCTCTTTCACTGGAGTGTAAAGATGGGTAGATTATTGGTATGATCATGACTAGGGTTCTCTTTGGCCTGTAGTGCAAAGTTGAATTGTGACTGGTATGATCATGACCATTGAATTTATAATTGAATATCTTAAGCTTAAGTGCAAAGGTGAATTGATCAACATGGTTATAATTATTGTTTATATAAATTCTAAAATGATTATAATTCTTTGAGATATTAATATATTTGGCATGTAGTGCAAATATGAACTGTTGATGAATATATTTGGCCTGTAGTGCAATTATGAACTGTTGATGAATATTTTGGCCTGTAGTGCAAGATGATATGTTGTTGAATATCTTTGGTCTGTAGTGCAAAGATGAACTGTTGTTGAATATCTTTGGCCAGTAGTGCAAAGATAAACTGTTGACGAATATATTTGGCCGTAGTACAAAGATGAAATATTAGTATGATTATGAACAAGAATTGTGATTTGGTATAACCATGATCTTTGATGTTTCAGGTAAAGACAAGTGATGAAAATTATCTTTGTCCTGGATGAGAAGAGGAATTTAGAATCATAATTATGATTATGAGTTATTTATATGATTGTGGACCAGAACTGTTGATTGATGTTACAGGGATAAAACATTGTTGGTGGATTTTTAACATGGAGAAGATAATAGACTTTATAGTCTATTTGACTCTTCTAATGGATTGCATGTTCCGCTGCAACTATGGTTGAAATTTTTTATCATCTACCATATGTTCTAAATCTCTGATTTATTATTGATGAAGACTATTGATAATTTATTTATCTTTAGTCATGATATTCTTTACTGGGCTAGTTGTGCTCACCCTTCTGTTCACAATTCCTTTCAGGTAATAAGAGTGTAGCTGGGTCGAGCGGGGGTAACAAGGGAATAGAACGGCGGTTATCATTTAGTAGTTATATTTGGTGAAGAAAATAGGGTGAGGCGAACCCAACGTTGGAAGGGTGTTTTGTCACTATCTACAAGATGTCTAATGACATACAACTCGTGTCATCATAAGACAGGGTTGTGCTCATCTACTTGCTGAGTATATCTATGGGCTTACCTATATAATCTTGGTGTTTGTTTGAAGTATAATTCTCAATTAGAGACAGTGGAGATAATGATAAGTCAGAGAAGACTCACCATTGGGAAGAATATGATAGTAATCTTCTCATTTTTCTTTGGGGTCTATTGGGTCAACCAAGGATAATTCTGTGGCCATATGATATCTATCATAACTAGACGCGTGGCCTCCATGTACGAAGGTTTCCTTGAGCACTTCCCAAGATTCTAATTTCTAAAAACAGTTTTTGACTATACCTTTATGTAAGGTGTTATTGTGAGGTGATGTCCACGGTTGGAACATGAGTCACATTTGGGTATATATTTGTATCCAAACTCACAGCATATGTGTTTGTTGTATTTTGACGAATTGTTTGTAATAAAGTTGTAGTAGTTGTTTTTGTACCATGTATTTGGCGATCAGAATGGGTTGGGTGGAATGGACCTATTTTGGGGTCGTCACATTTGGTATCAGAGCTTAGGGATATGATCTCTGGCGGAGATCGGGAATATAATAGGGGGGAGAGATGAGTAAATCATTCGCTAGTGTGTCCTACCTAAGCTTATTTGTTGGTCAGTCATAATATCGGGATATTATGTGATATGTTAATTTGTTAAATTAACCCTTGTTTTGAAGCTGTATTCTAGAATGATATATGAAATACAGGAGATGAGCAATGGAGAAATTATGATGACAAGGAAGATGGAATCTGAAATGAAAGCAAGGTATTCTCAACTCTTTGAAATACCAGGTACGTAAATTTCGGGGACGAAATTTCATAAGGAGGGGAGATTGTAAGATCCCGAATTTTTATGAAATAAAATTATTCAATTTTTCTATTTAGTAAATGGTTAAATTGATAAAAGTTTAAAGTTATGGGTGAAATATGAATTTTTTTTTTAAATAAGCAAGTGGTTATAAAATAATAATTGTTGTCGGGGAATATTCGTTTGGTCGTGAAATATTCTTTCTGTCGGGGAATATTCATACGACGGCGCAGCTATTTGTGGGCCCCATAACAGAATAACTGTCGGGTGAAGAAAACGACAAATTTGAGTTTTTATAAATAACGGCGTAGTTGTTACCGTTAACACTGTTGGAATACCCGGTGGTTTAAAATACAGTAATACGCGTTATTGCACAGTAGCACACGGTATTGCACAGTATTTTTGAAATTATTTTTTCTTACGTAAGAAGGCACTACTCAATAATTGTTACAGTAATTACTGTTCAATATTTTATTTTATTGATTCAATAATTGCTACGTTAAAATTTTATATTATTGTTGTTCAATAATTGTTGCTGCACAGTATTTTTCATTATCAGATCAATAATTCATATATTTGAATAGTATTATTAGATAGCATTATTGGCAATGTCTAGAAAGTTCTGTCTAAGGAGAGGTTTGGTCATCTAATTGCGCGCTAGTAAGGAGAAATCCTTATTGGAAAGCCCCTCTTTCCTGGGAACGGCCTGGTTGTCATAAATGTGATTCTGTAATATTATTTGTGAATAATTAATTATTGATTATATGATAAGAAAATATTTATTTTATGTGGATATAAATGAGGGATATATTTTTGTGGTTAAAAATGAAGGAGTTAATGTTGAGGTTTTTATCAGTATTTTTGTCGGAATGGAGGTATTAAAAATCAGGGTTTTTGAGAGATATTTTGCGGGGGTTATAATTTTTAATCCGACCGTTGGATCGTGGTAATTTTTGGATATGTTATACATATATAAGTTGAGTATATGTCCATAAATTTTGAACCGTTAAAAATGAACGTATGATTTGTTATGAATTTTAAGAGGTGGCTGATTCGGAAATCAGGTTATAAATCATTTTTGGTGGAAAATTCTAGAATTGGTGGGCCCCACTTGTGGTTGGTGAAGAAATGTGCTGAATTATATTTCAAATGTGGTGGGTGGGAATAGTAGCAGGTAAAGCCATCAGGTTGCAGGTCAAACCTACCAAAATTTTCCTATAAATAGAGGGCTAAGTTAGAATTGAAAATCACACCAGAAACATAAGCTTTCTCTCTTTCTCTCTCTAGATTATTGAGTGTATTTTGTGAGTATTTAGATACTTGTGAGTTGCTATTCATCAGTGCAAGTTTTCTTCAGCATCATATCGATATCCAGTCAGAAGTACTGCTCTTTTGAGGTAAGGAATAGTAAGGGATAGTAAGGGATTTTAAGGGTTGTTATGATTTTCAGTTTCGTAATTTTTCTGATCTTCAAAAATTCTGGAAAAAAATTTGAAATGATATTTTGATGAGTTTTTTGATTGTATCCAACAATGGTGATTTTTAGATGTTAGATTGAGAGTTATGAATTTTATGAGAAATGACTATTTTAAAAGTAACAGCTTATAATTCCTTGTGGTTAACTCCAAAATTGATGAAATTTTTATTGGGAGTACATGTATATGATAGAAGTATACTCTGAAATTTTCAGAATTTTTGGTCAAAAGTTCAATTTTTGATAAATGTCTAAATATTCGACTATTTGGCCATATGAAAAAATAGTAAATGACTTTTAAAATTCTGAGAAAAATATATGTTCACTATGAGACTATATTATGCTAAATCCCAGAAAAGAAATATTTTTGGAACTGATTTGGTATTTTTCATGAAAATAGTCTAGTTATGAGTAAATGAATTAAATATGTTTTGTGAAGAAAGAAAATTAGAAAATAGGGATTTTATGGCTTAAGAATCCTATATGAGGTATATGCAGATTTTTGATGAGGGTTTTGGTTATTGATGATGAAATTGTAAGAGTTGGCATTTTTATGATGATTAAATGCATTAATTAGTAAAGTGTAAACAATTAAAATAAATTGTTTATAAATTTAAGTAATGTTATTCTTTCAATATCATTATACCGAAATATTGGTATGAATTTTATTGTAGAATTTCTATTTTGTGTCGGGGTTACTATTCATGAGTAGAGTTACGAATATTACTCTGAGATTAAAAATATATGTTGATCATATTATTTTTATCATCATATATAACATTTTTATAACCCTGATGTTGAAATTCTCTTTCACTAGAGTGTAAAGATGGGTAAGATTATTGGTATGATCATGACTAGGGTTCTCTTTGGCCTGTAGTGCAAAGTTGAATTGTGACTGGTATGATCATGACCATTGAATTTATAATTGAATATCTTAAGCTTAAGTGCAAAGGTGAATTGATCAACATGGTTATAATTATTGTTTATATAAATTCTAAAATGATTATAATTCTTTGAGATATTAATTATTTGGCATGTAGTGCAAATATGAACTGTTGATGAATATATTTGGCTGTGGCCTGTAGTGCAAATATGAACTGTTGATGAATATCTTTGGCCTGTAGTGCAAAGATGAATGTTGTTGATATCTTTGGCCTGTAGTGCAAAAATGAACTGTTGTTGAATATCTTTGGCCAGTAGTGCAAAGATAAACTGTTGACGAATATATTTGGCCCGTAGTACAAAGATGAAATTATTAGTATGATTATGAACACGAATTGTGATTTGGTATAACCATGTGATTTGATGTTTCAGGTAAAGACAAGTGATGAAAAATATCTTTGTCCTGGATGAGAAGAGGATTTAGAATCATAATTATGATTATGAGTTATTTATATGATTGTGGACCAGAACTGTTGATTGATGTTACAGGGATAAACATTGTTGGTGGATTTTTAACATGGAGAAGATAATAGACTTTATAGTCTATTTGACTCTTCTAATGATTGCATGTTCGCTGCAACTATGGTTGAAATTTTTTATCATCTACCATATGTTCTAAATTCTGATTTATTATTGATGAAGACTATTGATAATTTATTTATCTTTAGTCATGATATTCTTTACTGGGCTAGTTGTGCTCACCTTCTGTTCACAATTCATTTCAGGTAATAAGAGTGTAGCTGGGCGAGCGGGTGTACAAGGGAATAGAACGGCGGTTATCATTTAGTAGTTTATATTTGGTGAAGAAAATAGGGTGAGGCGAACCCAACGTTGGAAGGGTGTTTTGTCACTATATCAAGATGTCTAATGACATACAACCTCGTGTCATATAAGACAGGGTTGTGCTCATCTACTGCTGAGTATATCTATGGGCACTACCTATATAATCTTGGTGTTTGTTTGAAGTATAATCTCAATTAGGAGACAGTGAGATAATGATAAGTCAAGAGAAGACTCACCATTGGGAAGAATATGATAGTAATCTTCTCATTTTTTTTGGGGTCTATTGGGTCAACCAAGGATAATTTGTGGCCATATGATATCTATCATAACCTAGACGCGTGGCCTCCCATGTACTAAGGTTTCCTTGAGACTTCCCAAAGATTCTAATTTCTAAAACAGTTTTGACTATACCTTTATGTAAGGTGTTATTGTGAGGTGATGTCCAGGTTGGAACATGAGTCACATTTGGTATATATTTGTATCCAAACTCACAGCATATGTGTTGTTGTATTTTGCACGACAATTGTTGTAATAAGGTTGTAGTTGTTTTCTGTACCATGTATTTGACGACTAGAATGGGTTGGGTGGAATGAACCTATTTGGGGTCGTTACAATAGTAACTCGTGAATAGTAACTCATGAATAGTAACTC